>JAHMML010000061.1:217471-249172 GCA_020341155.1 Eciton burchellii
TCTCTCTCTCTCTCTCTCTCTCTCTCTCTCTCTCTCTCTCTCTCTCTCTCTCTCTCGATATCAACGAGTAGTGCACCACCTTCGAGTGGTGCCTCTACCTTAACGGCCTTCCAATTTGTCAGGATTCCTCTCTGTTCTGCTCTCGCTCCCCGCTATTGCTTATCCTCTCTTTGTCTCTCTCTCTCCTCATCCTCGATCGCACATCCCTCCTTCGCTGCGCCGGTGTAGCCTATCGCACCTCGGACCATTTGCCGGAGTGTCGTTGACCCACCGTACGCGCACCAAGAGTACGCTCCAATGGGATTTGCGCGATCTACTATCCAATTCGCGTCGCACAAATGAGAGAGATCACGATTAGTGATGTGATCGATGTGCAGCTTCATGTAGACCTCGCAAGAGCGCCGAGTGACAGCTCTCGCTCGCGTTTACGTCGTCTCGATCAAGCAGGATTATCGGAAGCGGGATTATGCATTGGAAATTAGAGGATGGACCTCTTAGGATCTAATTATTTCCTTTGCAAATTAGCTTCTAGTCTCTTTTAAACATATTCTCATCGCGTTCGCGTTTTATCGTCTACGCGATGATAAGGAAAGTCTTGCGTTTTGTCAAAATCGTCAAAAAATTTTTCCTTCAAATTTATGCAAACATTTTAATAACTGCACATTGCTCTCTTCTGAGTCTTACAGTTCTTAAATCGTAAGCGCGCAAAAACTGAAGAAGTATTCACAGCTGCCACGCTTCGGAAAGTTAATGGAGCACCCGCGTGCGTCTGGAAAGCGTCACGCCTCAAATATCCATCCCCATCTCGAAATTTATTCCTTGACCTCTATCCGCGTCAAGCTCCGCGTCTTCCTCGATTGTAGGGAGCGGAGGATCTCCAAATTCATAAACGGAATTACCTTTCTCCGACTAAGAGGGGAGGGGGGAAAGATGATAATGCGCAGGGAGGGAAAGGGAGAATTCCCTGGGAGGATGAAAAAATATGAGGTGCTCGGTAACTTAACCCCCCTCGAGTTTTTCGTTCCTTTCTCTTCTCGTCTCCTTGTCCTGCCCCCTCTCTCTCTCTCTCTCTCTCTCTCTCTCTCTCTCTCTCTCTCTCTCTCTCTCTCTCTCTCTATCTATCTATCTCTCACACCGCGGGGTTCCGTGAATCCCAGTTCACGATCATAGTTCGACCGGGCGGTATGAGAAAGACGTAGCGGTGACGGCGGGCAAAGGGGGTACGAGTGGGATAGGATGAGACGGTAGACACGGTGATTCTGGACTCCGCGGCCCACGCCGTGGACGGCCAGCGTCGCGCGACCATGGAATTACCATTTACATAGCATTATTATGTTTGCGCATAATGTATGTACACATGTTAAATCAATTATTTAGAGAATACAGTCCTCTGTTTCTCTCTCGCTCTCCTCTTCTCTCGATACCACAGCGGCAATCCTCGTCAGAAGGAAAAGAATGTCAAGTCTGAGAGAGAGAGAGAGAGAGAGAGAGAGAGAGAGAGAGAGAGAGAGAGAGAGAATTATTTGACGCAATCTCCTCTGTTTTCCTTTATCTTTCCTCAGCTCTTTCCCCTCCACTTTTACCAACGGCATTCTCTGCATATGACTCTTGAATTTCGGTTGTACTTCTCGGTCTCTCCATTCTTCTTCACCGACTATCCTGGTACTCCCCATTCCCCACTAATTTTTTCCCTTTCCATTAATTCCTCTCCTTCTTTCCCTTCCTTTTGTTTCACATGTGAAAACAACGAGTCACGCTACACTTTATAATGAAACATCGGCAGCAGATAACGCATGCGCGTGACAGATGGATAAATTTCTGCATGTTAAGCGATGTCAGAATACAATGTGCAAAAAAAACGGATGCGTGATTAACTTCTTGGATATGATCAGCAATAAAATAGAGAAATAAATTCGTAGCTGTCGTTATAGCTATATTGATAAAGGAATAATGACTTTCCTCGGATCGATTACGACACGACGATATTGAATGACCAAGTTTCTGCATCTTAATTATCCAGATCTAGATAACGTGTCTTTTTTAAACAGTTACAACAATAACTAACAAAACGGAAACAGAACACGAGAAGATAAGTTGGGATGGAAAGAACAAACCGAGGCATAACGATCATTCGCGTCGGAACAAAGTTAGTTCATCGGAATATTCATTTGTTTCCAAATATCGCAACTCGAATTAAAGAAAGATAACTTGATAGATATCCAAGATATCCATCCTCCCTTCCTATTTTCTTTCTCTGTCTACTCATCAATTTTTCCAGTTGCATTAACGGCGAATAATATGCGCGACAGAGATGCGATGTGCCTCGGCTCCCTTCGCGGTATGTGAAGCGACCTTTAATTTATCTTATGCCCTTCACACAGCGGGGAGAGAGAGAAAGAGAATGGTTTCTATATTAGCATGTAAATCACCGTGCGCGCGGCTTTTCGGAATAGAAAGCTTACGTCAGGGACGATCAGTGACAGTAATAATCAAAATCTCTAATCTAAAACACCGAGCAGACCGAGCAAGTGGAATTCAGCGCCCGTTACTGCGTAAAGGAGCTCGTGTTTCTTTGCTCCTTTCTCGTGCGGATCGCAGCCTGCACCGTGCAAATGTTTCTCTGCTCCTGCCGATCGGCAGTTTTCTTTTTCTTATCTCCGGATCTCGAGCCGTGTATTACTATGTAAATTGCTATCAGGCCGCGATAATCAAATTAATCGTCTCGAGGACGACCACCGGTCAAAAACCGATTAGATCAGCCGAATTCCTCGATCCTCCAAGCTCTCGTTGCTCCTCCCTGCCTTTCTCCCGCGCTCATCACAGAAGAAAAATAAATTCGGTTGACAAACGCGCGTTCTCCTCGGCGCGGCTCGATTTCATGTCGGCCTCGATCGTTTTCCGTCGAGCGCCAAGCGATTCGGTCTCTTCCGTGTTTACGCCGCGTTCTCTGATCCGGTTTCCAAATGGCCGAAACTCGCATCACTATGTAAATTACCCGCGCCATCTCCGAGCGAGGAGGTATCCTTACGCCGCGATCGCGATAATTAAATTAATCGGCCTAAATACCCGCTGAATAACCGTTCTCCGTTCGCAAGAAAGGAAGAAAGCTTCACTTAATAACTTGGCATTTGCGCACTCTTCAGCGCACAATGATGCGTGCAAAAAGAAGTCTAGAACGTTATGTCGCAAGAGTACGCGTTGCAAGAAACACGTTCGAGTTAACGAAAAACACGTCGAGAGAGAATTCGATCTTTATTAATAACTCGCTTCGCGTTCTTCCGTGCGCGCCGTGCTCGAAGAAACGTTCAAACATTTCGAACGACAGAGAATGGAGGCGGAAAATAGCGTGTACATGAACGCGTGACGAAAACGGTGTGAAAGAACTTTTTTTTCGTGGATTGATATTCAAAGAGATGCTTTATATTCTAGATTCAGCATGGATATAATACTTTTAGCATTTAAGATGTTGCAACGAATCACGAAAGATTTCTTCACTCTCTACACAGATTTTGCCTTTGCACTAACGTAACTTATCTTTTCGCGCTATAAACGGTATTACGTCATTAGCGTATCAAGAATTTTCTATGAGCCGAACCAATTGCGATTCGTATTTACGTTTCCTATCTTTTTTAATTCGTCCGGTACAACCAGCGTATAAATGCCTCATTTGATATGAATTCAACAGGTTTGCCATCCCTTTCTCCAACGCTTTGTTACTTCTTTCCTGTCAGTCATCGATACCCCAAAGCGATCGACGGAAATCATCGGAAAATTACTGTCGCCATCGTTACTCCTCGACGTCCCTATCGCGACGTTCTATCTTTGTCGGAGATTATTTGCGAGTTGGTAATTCCGAAATCTTCGCATATACCTGTAAGACATGCATACACGTACCTACGCACATCCGGCTCGCCCAACAACAGGAAAGGATGATCCTCGATCATCGCGAGTCCGTAGATACAGAAAACGCGTATGTATTCCAGAACCGCGCATAAAACGGAAGAAGAAAGGGCGATGCGCTCGGATGCCGTATATATCTCTGGCGATTCGATTTGTCGGCCAGCTGGCCGATCTGCAGTTTATATGTCTCGGTAATTTCCACATACCGGAAATATTAGACATCCCGGCGTTCCTGCAGCCGTGGCGCACGCATGAACGTGTGCGAGTGCGTAATCGCGAGGGGGCCTCTATCGCTACCTGCAACGATCTCGCGCGTGTAAAAGCCGCGCGAATGCTTTCCGCCGCTCGGTATGTATTCGCGAGCAAGATTTATCTTGAACGAGAGAACGGAAGATTGGTTAATGCATTCCGAGAATCTATTACCCCGACTTCCAATATTATAATTATTTTATTAGCGATTTGTGCGCGCACGCAATCGTTGCTCCTCTTCGCGAACGAGTGATGGCGATTACGACTATTCTTTTCTCCGCTTCTCTCTGCTTTTCTTAGTCCTTCTGCGTCATCATCTCCCATAAAAGTATCCGCTTTGTTGGAAAGCGACAGTCTTGGAATTCTTGTGACGAATCACGCTCCGAGCGTGCAAACGCATTCCGCAGACGATATTCGGAGCGTTAATTATTTCAATGATACATTGTTACCATTTACCATTGTTATACCATTGAAATACGACTGAACATCGACCGAGACTGGAAAACAGCTGCATACGAGTCAAAGTATTATATATAATTTCGAGAGAAACTATTCACCTGTAGATAACAGAGGAATAAAAGACTTCGTTTAAGACTTCGTTGAATAAATATCATAATTTTCGCTGTAAAAACAGGATTGGAATTTTTATTATAAACACGAGCGGATAATGAGATAAATTCGGATGAGGGAAGATGCTTATGATTCAGAAAAATAATTCCAAAGCGGAGTCGCGCGGGAATTATTGGAGGCGGCGCTCGCAAAAGTAATTTCCTAAAAAACGTGATACCGATCAGAGACGCGTGGAGGCTGGTCGTTCCATTCGAGGAGTCGTTAATCAGCACGATGAGGACGATGAGAGGGTTCATTAGCAAAGAGTTCGTTCTCGCGGTCGAAGGAGATATTTGCGGTTTCTCTTCCTCTCTCCTTCTCTCTCTCCTTCGATCTTTCCTCTTCGGAGGCTGCCGATGTTCCCAGGAATCTTTCAATCCCAACCTACAGGATGGAGCACATCCTCGCGTGCGTTGTTAAAACCAACATTTTATGACGCGATCCAAAATAACGAGGAATCTGAGTCAGCCACGCGCATAAGTTATCTCGTTTCATTTCTCATTCGAATCATGCCGGCACAGGCCTCGGTGGTCCACACGATTCAAACTGCCGATGATCTCGTCAGGAGAGGCCAAAAGAATTCGGGTCATTTGGATTGGTCCCGATGTCCGATAACCGATAACACTCACTGTCGATGCGTGGCTGTTGGAGAATTCCTTGCAATTCTTGAATATAAACTTTTCGCGAGACGCTCTCTGCGCATGCAGATTCTTAAAACTTTAACCATGCAGGGGAGTATTTTCAAAATTGTGCATTTCGATCCGTTTACGATCAAAGTCATAGTGGATTGGATCGCAAGAGGTCCTAAGATTTCTGAAAGTTTTGGAATCGGCACGGCATTTCGCATGAACGTCAAACTCATCGCGCGCGCAACGCTGTCCGAATCGCGGTATCGCCGTTACAATTAGAAATCTTACAATTAGAAACGCGCGTCTGATCATATTCCACGCGACATGCAACTCATTGGTACGTGCGTATTTATCCGGTTGTTCCGCTTATTCGCCCAATCGAATCTTATCTAGCTATATTAGCGCGCTAATATCGATCAATGCGTCACATTCTTTCTTCTTCGATCGCGTAAAGAATGTGTTTTTCTTTAAAAATTAACGTTCCCCATCAAAGTTTATATATCATTTAACATATTTTATTGAGTAAAAACTAACGCGTCTTAAAGCTATGTGTCTTATTTGCACGTTTCGAATGATGTATTAAAATTTTCAAGACATTAGGGAAACATTTGAGAGATATTTAGCAAACTATAGCCGTGCAATACTTGGATTATTATTTTTGAATGTTTTTCGTTATTTCTAAATGTCCAATTTTAATACAATAATAAATTACAAACATAATTTACGAAATAACGAAAGATGACATACTCTCACTTCTCGTAAATTCATATTTATTATGAAAACGCCATTTGATCCGATCAATTTCGACAGTTTCGAAATTGTCGAGCAGTTTCATGAAGGCCGCAAATATCAGTATATTATATTTCCTGACAACCTAATAAAGACGAGGATCGATATAATTCTTTGCTCGATAGGCAACGCGTAAAATAACATAATGCATTCAAATGTTCAGGTCAGACTTGTATTGTGCTTGTTCCTCTAGTGCAATCTAAGATCCATTCCGGTGATTATGTCCGCGTCCTTAGGATAACATCATGTAATATTTACGTGGAACCTCGTCTCTCTGACGCGTGTAACAAGAGTTACATGCCTGTATCGGTGTAAAAAAATATACATATATATTTAAGTAGCGCTTTGCCCTCGAAACGTTCGTCTTATTCCGTGAAATATCTTATTTATGGTGTCGTTATAACGTTGCGGCAATGGTGCGCAAAGAGAAAGAGAGAGAGAGAGAGAAAGAGAGAGAGAAAGTATCCAGAGAGATAGACGCAGCCGCATGAAGAGATAGAGGATCCAACAGAGCGGTGAAAAATCTGCCGTTCCTTTTTCTAGCTCTTCCTTTTTTCACAGGTGCGGCAGCGACTGCTACAGCTGCTGCTGTTGCTGCTGCTGCTGCTGCTGCGACTGCTGGATGACGGAGGGAAGTCACAAATTTTTTCATTAATATGCAGCGAGACACTCCTAACTCCCAGCTCCTCGGAAAGGTAATGTAGTAGCGGGGCAAAAAGGGAGAAAATGCGAAACCCGCGCGAAGTGTGCGTATATACGTGCATAAATGTGTTGCGTATGACTACGCGCGTGTGAGTGTAGGAGAGAAAAATAATGGTACGAAATGTAACCAGCCGACACTCATACCCTCGCGACGCCTCGAGAGACTTTATGGGGATAAAGAAGAGGAAGCAGAAAGGGAGGGAGAGAAGTAGAGAGATAGATAGATAGATACAGAGAGAGAGAGAGAGAGAGAGAGAGAGAGAGAGAGAGAGAGAGAGAGAGAGAGAGAGCGAGAGGCGCGCCAAGGCGAAAGCACTGTGCTAGACGACGATGCGCATAGAGTAAAAACTGAGGGTGGAGAATAAGTAGATACATAAAACGCCGCGCATAAATATCGATATACGTCACTTTCGACTCTCAAAAAACAATTCGCTTCTTGCACCCATTTATATTGCTCTTCTGTTTCTAGAAACTGAAAGAAAATCTTTCTTCTCTCTTCTACCCCCTCCCTCCCTCCCCCCTCCCTCTCTCTCCCTCTCTACCAGTTTTGTAATTTTAAATAAAATTATGTTCAAAATGTCTGTGAATTTAACCTATCTTCTTAGTGATAATTTTCACGTAAAACAATTTAAATCATTGGTGTTTAAAAAATAATCGATTGATGAAAGAACTTTTACGATTTTATACATAAAAACTAAAGCCTGTCAGTTATCTGAATGGCTCTCTAAACTTGTTGATATATGATAAATATATTAATAATTAATTTACTTATATAACTAACTTAAATTCGTTAAATATATAATTTCGATATACGGTTTAACGTATTTTCGCGAAAGCTAGTTACTTTTCGTTAAAATTACCGTTAACGCAAATCCACAAATTGAGCTTGGCAATCGCTTTTGTAAATAATTTGAATGTTTACGACGATTGCGAATACATTACTACCGTTATTACTAGTAAAACATTATAAAATATCATAACGTAATACTGTAATATATTATTAAAAATATTACGTATAATTCTATATTACTATTATTTACACGAGACCTTATCCAAATGTATTGTCATATTGCAGCAGTCGTTAATAGAAATAAGATGTGTGAAAGGCGTCTTTGAAATAAATTCAAAAAAAAAAAAGAAAAAAAAAAAGAAAAAAGACGCGTAAAAATTTGACACTGCTAATCTATAAACCAAATCAGTACCGATGCTGATGGAAATTGCATCGATTTGAATATCCAAAAATTAAAATAGAAAAATGCGTAAACATGAAATAAACGCGCATTATTCAATATCGTTGTTCGACCTTCGTGACTCGAGACGTTTTCACTTGGCAACCACATTCAACTTCCCTAGATATCTCTATCCTATCCTTTCCTCCCTTTTAATCACTTTTTTATTTCTTTTCTTGTTCCTCTCCCCGCTCCCCGCTCCCCGCTCCCCCTCCCGCCTCCACTCCTCTTTCTTCGCTTTTCATTCATTCCGTCATTATCTTCGCCTTATTCAAGATTTTTCTCGGTGATTAAAATTTATGCTCAGTCGTGTATAGTGCGTAGGTATCGCCTTTCGTCTCGCGCGATGCTCGTTTTGCGCCGGATTACGCATACGTGCGGCGCGCATTCGTACATATGCGCGTACACGCGCGCACACACATGCGGCGCGAATCCCCTATCCTTGATTCCTCTCTCGTTCTCTCTCTTTCTCGCAATGCGCGTTTTTCCCGCCTCGCCCTGAGTTTGACAAGTTTATTTGTCTCTGCGGCGCGATCGAGCCGTGTCTCGCCATCGTCGCAGTTGGAAAACTCTATGAAGAGAAAACGCGATAAAGGGACCACCGATGACGGTTTCCTTTCAACGGTAGCGGAATTGCGGCGGTCCCGCGCCGCGGGAGAGTTCCCGATTCGATATTTAGAGAAATAAGATTGGCATTAAATCGAGAGAAGCGAAGTGGGCGCGGTTTCGTTCAATCATACGACGAAACAAAAAATACCGAGAGATGAAAAATACTGATTTCTATTCTGGCAGGTTATACCGTGGCGCCGCTTTGTGGCCCGTGCCACAGCTCGGACCACCGAGAGAGCAGATATTGCACGTCGCCGATGATATTGAATATTTAAATCGCATTGATATTCCGCAAGAGGAGAGAGCGGAGGGAAGGAAAAGAGAGAGAGAGAGAGAGAGAATATACAAGTTGAAAATATGAAGGTTTTTGGGCGCGCGAGAGCCAATTTTAAAGATCGCACGCGGGATCAGCATCTTTCATCTTGCGACGAACGATTCCGACAGAAATCATTCGTGTCTTCTAAAGACACAAGTTAAACGCCATGTCTATACGCTGACGAGCTTTAGATGATGATGCTTGATTGCTCGAATAAATTAAATTTATTCCAAAGGTCACATTAGGTGACTAAACGCTATTTCCATTCTCTGATCAGTATCAGTATCAGTATCCAATGTACAAATCGCGCATATTCCGATACCATCTTGGATCCTCGACCTCCTTCTCTTTACTCAGTCTTTCTGTCATTTCCCAAATGATAGGGACGAGTCTTATTCCGACCTTGTCGGGCCGATAAGACGCTGGCGAGCTTTCCGCGCGCGTAGACAGGATCCGAGATCAGAGTAGTAAGTTGTACGGGCACAGGTATGCACGAGGTGGACTGGGCGGGAGCATTCTTGCGACGTTGCCGCGTCTCTTAGCCGACATATCCCGTATAGGATAGAAAAGCAACAGCTACCGAGGCGAAGAGAGGAGAAGAGAGGAAGGATGGAAGGGAAGGCTAAAAAAGAGGGATGAAGAAAAAGAAAACAGGAAAGAGAGAAGCAGGGAGAATGAAGGCGAAGAAGAGGAAAACGCGGATGAGACAAATGCGAGAAAGAGGAAAGCAAACGAAGAAAGTGAGATAGATAGATGGATAGGCAGATGTATAGATAAATAGATATATAGATGGATAGACGAATGGATGGAGGTGCAGAGATAGATGACGGATGAACAAATGAATGGACCAGTAAAACCAAAGATAGAGAGAGGGAAAGGGGCAAGAGGAAAGAAAGATTAGCGAGAGGGGAGGGGAGGGGAGAAGAAGAAAATATCCGGAAAGTGGGAGAGGGAAAGGTGAATATGTAGGTGAGGAGCGAAAGCAACGAACGGTGGACTATCTTGCGCAGGTACGAACACACGAGTGCTCGAACGAGTCTTTCTGCCGTCTGGCGGAGGCAATCGAGTTTGCTCGGGAGGAGAGGACTCGCATCTCTCGCGAGACCCGTTTCCAGCTACCGCCATCGTCGTCGCTGCTGCTCCACGCTCTCAATATCACCGATACCATACCTGCGCACACTGGGAAATCGCTAACTTCCTGTTCGCGAGGAAACTCGCCGTCGTTGGCGAAGAACGCGAAAGACGCTCTGAAAACCTAACTCGTAACTCGTGTGCATGATGGAACCGAGAAAAACACGAAACGAAGGATCGATGACTGAACTGAAATTTAATCAACGTCTCGGGACATTCGAAGGAATTTAGGGAATGGGAGAAAAGCGAGGTATCAATTAATGCCTTTGCGATAAACGCATAGACGGAGTTAACGAAGGCAAGAACGATGGATCTCTCTTTCGTCCTGCGACTGCAATCTTGGTCTGTTCTCGATTTCATATCAGTTTTCTCTGTTAATAAGTCCGTTAATAAATCAAATAAGCGTAAATTGCCAGTCTCCTCGTATGGGTTGCGCTGTTTCTCTCAGCAGTCACGGCGCGGATCGAGAGGAAACACGATGGACAGTAAATGAGTTCAGAGTGCGGATAGAGGTTGGCATTGTCGCAGGTGCTGGATACTCGAGAGGACAGTTCAGTTTCGATCGTGCGATATCTCGTTTGCTTAAAATTTTCCAGAGCCCTACAAGAATCGAGCACGCGAAGAAATGAAGCTAAATTATGTATGATAGATCGGCATTCCTCCTAGTAGGTTTTATCGTCGTGGTATGCGAAATCCAATATTCTCAAAACGGATGATGATTCGGTTGCGTTAAAAATTGTCGTGAAAATGAGCACGAATTATATCCTCAACTATATTCTTCGTTGGAAACGGATGAATTACATGGACGTACCATTAAAAATATCTTTTCGTCCGAGAAGCAGCAAACGGGAGTCATTGATCAAGAGATAATAATAAGAATGTTAGGAAAAATACATTGCAGGATCGAGAAATAGTTTGGAGATTCGATCTGAGCGTCATCGCGCGCCGATGAGGACTTTTAAGTCTCGGTAATTCGCGCATGCAAGCTCCCGAAGCTTCATCCTGCGCTCGTACCTGTAAACTGTAAAAGTTCGGGAACTAAGGTAATGGACGCGCGTCTTAGGGATCACGAGTACGATCGAAGGATAAAGTTCGCGGATGTTAGCGACGATCGGGAGGAAAGGGAAGAGGAGAAACGGAAAGTGGGAAGCGTTCGCAAAGATATCGCGGAGGGCAAGGATAACGAGGAGAGCTCGCGTTTCGTGCGAGTCAAGGGAAACGAAGTTAGCCGCCTCCATCGGCAGACACGGTCCACTGGGAACGGATCCTTGGCAAGTTCCATTAAACGTGTTACGTACCAGAGGGGGAAGAACTCCCAAGGGGCTATTGCCGCCGGTGAAACTCACCGCGATGGTCGCGACTGTACGATACCGAGTCAGCCGAATTTCCCCGAACGCATGCGTAGAGTCAGCCTTAATTGTCTTCTAGTCTTCTAGTATAAATACAAGATGGAAAATCTCCCGATAAGTAACTCCCGGGATCTAGGGAACGTTATCCACGCCAGTGGATAAAAACCCACGTTTTTATATATTTTTATACGTTGCGTTACAAAGAGCCGCCAAAATTCTAATGCTCGGTTCGTATAAAGCAATATAAAAAATTATGGAAACTATCCTCTCTCGTTGTATCAAATTTACGTGATTTATGTGCATAAAGAAATATGTAATAAACGGATTATTTAACGAATTCATCAAGATGATGAAAAAGGAGTATTGTAGCGCGAAGAATTTTACTTTTAATTTCCCGCTAATTTCTAAGACTTGAGCCTCTCTTCCTCCCTCCCCCCTCTCCCTCTCCCTCCCTCTCTCTCTCTCTCACTCTCTCTCTCTCTTTCTCTCCTCCTCTCTGCTCTCCTCTCTTCTGAGAGGACTTAGGAATCAGACCCGCCCACGTGCGCCTTATTTTGCATAAACACTCCAGAATAACCCCGTATAAAATAAGACGGGATGTTTTGAGTTTGCTAGCCAAATTCGTGGAGGCGTCCCTTCGCCGCCATCGTCGCGCCGACCGTCCCCAAAAGCGCGACGAAACGATACCCTTTTAATCCCCGAACGTTAACTACCAGCACCTCGGACGATCTTGCAATTCGGAAGATTGGTCCGCATTACGAAATTATCGTCATTCCCCTCCACGAAAGGGAGAACTGGGAGGGAACACGAGAGAGAGAGAGAGAGAGAGAGAGAGAGAGAGAGAGAGAGAGAGAGAGAGAGAGAGAGAGATGGAGCGAGCCATTGGGACGCCCGAGGCGCCAGGCTTTTTTTCGGTTAAAATATGGAAAACGTTCCGGGTAGCTCCGCGTGGATGATCTTCAGAAACGCATAATGGGATTGGGAGACCAATCTTGGCTCCGTTAAATCACGTTTACAACGATCGGGACAAGGGCAGTGCACACAGAAGAATCCTTTATCCGAGCAAACAACCTCCATCGCCTTAGGACTTGGTGCTCGCAAGAAAAAGAAGAGAGAGGAGAGGGGAAAAGAAGAATTAAAAGTGCGTTGCCATGAATCTCGATGCGACCAGGAATTATATCGCGATTAAGGTTGGAGGGCAAGGTGCTCCCTTTGGCGCAAGTGGATCCGAAATTTCTCAACCATCTGGTCTTCCGATTATGCTTAGAATAGAGCGTCGACTATAATCAGGTGATCTAAAATCGATCGCAACAAATCGATAGAAATTATAAATCTGCCAATGACGATTCAAACGTTTACGCATCAAAGTCACGAGATAAACACGAGAGATGTCCAAACGCCATTGAGTGCTGAACGATAATGAACAAGAGTCGCGAGTTTTTCTCTCACGAGGAAGAAGAGAATTATGTAAAGTAATAGGCTAATGCGAGTTGAAGTAAATGAGGAAAGTCACAGCCATCGACCATTTGGATATTCGTGTGGGTAAGCATAGCGCTGCGCAATTAGTGTCGTAGTAATTTGGTAGTCTTTTCTTTCTCTTTCTCTTTCTCTCTTTCTTGCCTTCGCATTCAACGTCTCAGTGCAATAAATCACACGGACGCCGCACCGCGCCGCGCCGCAAAATTATGACCGGTGCGTCAGGAAATGTCGGCTTGATGCGAACAAACCTGGTCCCTTACGTTCATCTCTCCGTTAATCGAAAGAAGAATCACACCGATACTTGCTGTCTCAAGTGGACAAAGGAGACATCGAGCCATTAATTAGTTTTATTTTTGCTTCATAATTGTGTCGCTTTATTATTTCTGCCGCGTGATATCAATTCATTCATTCGAGGGGGAGAAAAAAAAAAGAAAAAAACTTTTCAACTCGAGAGAAGAACGTGCCCTGTTGAGTCGAGTTATTTCTCGAGCCGAGACAATCGAGTCTCGCGAGACCGACATTCGCCGCTCGGATATTTTCAATATCTTTTACCTATATTCTTTTATTCATATCTTACCTTTTAATTCATATCAAATATCAATATTACTTGATCCTTACTTATCTTATCCCTGATCGATGAGAATTAATTGCTAACAATTCTAAGTGAAAAGCGTTTATACGCTTTAATCGAACGATCAATCGATCAATTAAAGTGACATATGAACCTCCGTAAGGAGTTTTACTCCTATCGATGGAATCGGGATAAATACACGATGAGCGATTCTTAAATCGAGTTGATACGAAGAAAAGATACTACGGCGGCGGTGGATGCGTAGATAATTGAGTCATTCGTGATTTGAATTGACGATAAACGGTTATCGAAGGGCTCCGCCTTCCGTGAGACGATCCACAGCTCCGGTCGATCACACGATGACTGCAACGGCAGCAGCAGCAGCAGCAGCAGCAGCAGCAACCGCTTCTCCATCCTACCTAGCCTGATGCCCGGTCTAAGTGTACATTCAAGACTGGCAATCGACGCGATGCATCGCAACCCGAGGTGTCGCTATAGACTATCATCTCGGTTTGATTAGCCCTACGTAGGTCGGCTAAATAGAAGGCAAGCTACGAGAAGGTAGAACGAGCGGACAGGCAGAAACGAACGAACGCTTACCTTGTTCCGCTTGGGTCCCTCGCGGGCAGATTAGCAACAGCAGCAACGGCAGAAGGTGGGCAGCGGAAGCAGCAACGGCGGCGCAGGTGGCTAAGAGGCCTGCTACGCCCGCCATATTGAAGGGGCCCATTCTTATCGTTATGGACCCCACCGCCGCCGCGGTAGACGGCCGCCGGTCCCCTCACGATCCGCGCGAGGATGCAGTATACCGACTGCAGCGTCGTCACTCTTGCCTCCTCTTCATGCCTGCTCTATGTTCCGCTTCGCTCCGCGTCTCCGCCGTCGTCGTCGTCGTCCTCCTCGTCGTTTTCTTCTCGCGCGTCGCGCCGACCGCCGACGACGACGTGTAACAGTCGCCGCCAAATTTCTCCACCCTCCTGGAGGTCAACACCACCGCCACCACCGCCGCCACCGACCACCACCTCCTCCCCTGTCACCCGCTTATGCTCCAGCTTATCGTCCCGAGACGACCGCTTTTCTCGAGTCCGAGGATTCTTCTAATGCGCTTCTAATGTTGCGCGATCACTTTTCTCGATCACGTTTTCCGATTCGCTCTTGATCCCCGATGTACGATGATGCGGTAAATTCAGTGACGCGCGTAACTTGATGTCGCAGATTTCAGTATGCATTCACTTGAACACGCGAAATTTTTCTTCTACGAACAACGCAGTTTATCTTAACGAAGAAGAACGATCGAAGAACGATCCTTCTTTTGTTTTACGTTGCGATATGATTCTACGACGGAACTTTAGATCTCGTTCTGCCGCATCGTTCACTTCCAAGTTCTCGATCACTGGCGAACGAAGATCGCCAAGTCTTCGACGACTGATAAATCTGAAAGAAACAAGAGAAATCATGTTGACTAAAATATCTTCTGGAAACTTTATCTCGTTTTAATTCTCACGCAAATATCTTTCAAATTGTACGTGATGCAAATAATATGGAACGTTACATCTGTTTATAACACGTTACGTCTGTTTATTTTCCTCTTTCAATGTCATCTTTCACAACGTCTTTGTGAAAGAAATATTGTCTCGATCATATAATGCATGTACATTCAATACATGCAAAATATTAATGTTGATTTTGATGTAAATCAGCATCAACTATACGAGATCATTAGATTTCTAAATATTATATAACGTTTATAATAATCCGCAGAATCCAAATCAATCATAATGGTAATAATAACAAAGAAATCCAGGCATTAGAAATGCCTAGAAGCGAAAATAAGAAGCTACGAGATAATAAAATTATCGGATACGCATCGTCCCTTTAAAACCGACTAATGGCGAGAAAAATATCACATATGGAGAAGGAAAATAAATAATATCTCGACAGTATATCTCGGATTCAAGGTCAACTCGTGTCACTTGGCAAAGTGCTCCGGTGATAGCCTGTTGAAATTCGTTACTCTTCAACGCTCAATTACCATACAGAAACGAAAATAGCGATAGTATATTCTCTCACGAGAGAGAATGAGAGGAGGAGAGAGAATAAAGGAAATAGGAAAAGGGGCGAAAACCCTGAACAAAACTTTGGGGTTTATCATGATAGTGCAGAAGGGTACTGGGATAAAGTAGAACGGAGGGCAAAGGGGTTCTAGGATCAATACTATGCGTTTATCCATCTCCCTCTTGCTTTCTCCATCTTCAATCTCCGTCCTTCTCACGCTCATGCGGAATGCATAGGAGAGAGAGAGAGAGAGAGAGAGAGAGAACAAAGTATCGACCGTCTCTTTTCGACCAACTCCATCTTTCGCTTTCGCTCTGACAGACTCTGCGGGGTCTGGCCGATGTCTCGCCGTTCTTCCAACGAAACGCGGAAAGACGGAGAATTCTGCGTACAAGAAAGCATAAAGCATGCGAAAATCAAAGTATGAGCAGAATTCGATCAACAATACCAAATGCTAAAATGTCTCTGCGAAGAGACAAAAGGGCAAATGAGAGAAAAATTGGAGAAGAGATTGCGGGAAAGGTGTTAGAACAAGCGGAGAAAGAACGAGAGAGGGGGGAGAGAGAGAGAGAGAGAGAGAGAGAGAGAGAGAGAGAGAAAGACACACATGGTAAGGCGTGCTTTAGGAGTTCTTCTAAAGCGGGCAAAGACCTTCTCTCGCTTTTTCCCCTTCTCTCTGATTGTAGCCAGGTCAGCCAAGATGCATCCGCGAAATTGCAGACTTGAGAGAAACGCCGCTGCCGCGGCTCGGCTCAACTCGATGCAGCAGGCAGCGCCTTCTATCTCGGCTACCGATGCTGGTTATCACTCGTTTTCCACCAAGTTGCCGTTGCTCTCGACGAATGGTCTCGTCAAAAATTTAAGATGTCTTCCCTCTCCTCGGCACATCTCTTTCCTCCTCTACGGTTCCCTTCATCGTTCTTTCCTCGGTTCCCACTTGAGACCGACTTCCTCTTCGGAAGCGGCTGAAAATCCGTAGTGTTCCTTTTCATCCGGCCTTCTCTTTCACTTGTTTGATAAGATCCGCCAGAAGAATTGCCGAAAACAGCTCCACTCGTTTGAAGAGAGAAAGGGAGAGAAAGAAAACTCGAGTGGCGATGGAGAATAGGAGAAGGTATCTAGAGTACCTTTGAGGAGCCACTATTTCCCATTTTTTCCTCTGCTACTTCTCCTTTCCTTTCCCTTTGCTTCGTTGCAACTTACTCTTTTTCTCCTCCATAAAACAGACGTAAACACGACGAGGATCGTCTCTGTCGCTACCGAGTCGCTAGATGATTGGCCGCCACCTTCTTCAACGTGCAAAGGCGCGTTCTCTCTCTCTCTCTCTCTCTCTCTCTCTCTCTCTCTCTCTCTCTCTCTCTCTCTCTGTCGCGACTCGTTTCTTCTCTTTTGGACCAAACCTCTTTGCCCAGCACCCAGACAGGTACGCCAAATTGCAGATTTCGGGAGGTGGAGGAGACTTCCCGACTCGAGTGGCTCGTGAAAATTTTAAGCCGTGCCTCTCTGTGCGATACCGCTGCCGCGTCTCCCTCGCGAATTTCGCGTCTAGCCAACCGATGGATCGTCACGGACCCACCACCATCACAGTTGCCGAGTGATGCAACCGAGAGTTTGTCTCTGATACCCTCGTCCTGCCCGTGTACAATGCCTCTCTTCGGCTTTCGGAATATCTTCGAGTGCACTTGCCTTCTTTCAAGGTGAAAAGCTCTCCCTCCCTCTGGCTCTCGCAATGTCACCAGGTTTCCACCTTTTATTCGCCGCTGGCCCTGCCACGAACTTTCGTCGCAGCAAGATTGGACGTTCCCGTCTCGAGATTAAGAAACTTGCCGTTTTCATGGAAACTTATCCTTCGAATTAATTCATGCTGGTTAGTCTTGGCGGGCAATGACCGAAGCGCGTTAAAAAATCGCACTTTGCGACAGGAAATTTCTTAAATTCATCGACAAGTCTTCCCTATAAATGATGAATAATGAAATATTGGAGCTCTCGAAGCTGCCTTGCCCGTGCAAACAATCACCACACGAGAGTTTCAATTTCTAATGAACGTGGGCTGTAAATCAACGTCCGTCTCTCTGAATAAGAAAGATGATAACTTTCGTAGTCTGTCATCCAGCAATTTTTGTGAAGAAGGAGAGAAGATGGAACATCGGGGTAATTCTAGAGAGCCACGTGCAAGTCCTCGCTCATCTCTCGTCTCCTCTTATTCTTCCCTGCAATTCCCGCGGATTCTCGCTTTTGTTCGATTATTCTTCTTGTTTCCTGCGTTGGACTCTGTTCGCGCCATTGCCGTCAACCATGACCGCCCCGGGACAAATTCTATTTCCGGTTGAATTTAAGACCCTCCGGAATACACGCGGATTTATTTCACTGGCGCGCTACATACGACGGTAGGGAGGAATGAAGGGGGGATGGAGGAGGGGGAGGGCAGGACTAGCGCGGTTTTACTCCGGATCCGACGAGGCTCGTAAACGTAACAAAGAAAAGATGTATACTCGGGAGAGGCAGCACAAACGCACACGAGATAGAGGTGGCTGCGAGAGGGGCGCAGCAGCCGACACAGAGAGAGAGAGAGAGAGAGAGAGAGAGAGAGAGAGAGAGAGAGAGAAGGTTCCTCGAAATTATTATACCTTGGACGCGCGATCGGCACTCTCGGGGCGACCGGAGCGCTGTTATTTTTCCGAAACTACGTTCTCCACCTCTCGAAGCCGATCCTTTTCTCCGTTGTTTTTCTTTCTCGCCTAGCCGACTTTTACGATAGTAACGATCGTCCGGTTAACGAGTGACGGATAGACGTAAGAAGCGAGACAACTTCCATTCTTGATAAATGAGAGAACACTCGTTAAGGCGGCCGTGGCGTGATCGAGTCCATTTCTGCGGATCTCTGTTTCCACGTGCTTTTATCGTTCGGGATTTTATCGCGATGATTCCGCGGCGATAAGAATTTCAAAACTGTCCTGCCAAATATCACGATATTTTCGTCTCTTTTAGATTCCTCTTTGAGTCGCCCGCCTGCTCGTTTACTTGTAAATAGCTTTATTATCTATTCTCGTTTCCTTGATTTATATATAGATTGTGTTTTTTTATCTTCGAGATCTCGCGCTGAAGGTCTAGTGCTGAAGCGCGGGGGAACAAGCAAGGAGGGTCGGCAATCAAGAAAGAAGAAAAAGATTTCTCTCCAAGATCCTTTTCCTCCCATAAATATGAATTATATACAAATTTATGATATTACATGACATTGCATGAAAAAATTGAATTGCTGCTTACAAGTATGTTTCATGAAAACCTGATCAGTTTTCCGTTGTTGGGAAAATGTCAAGCCGTACATCAAGTATGCAAATTAGGAGAAATAAATCATTAATTTAATGAAAAGTTGTTACTGTGTTTTCTCGTCTTCAAAATCTCGCGTTTATGCTGAAGCGCGAGGGAACAAACGGACGGTCGACAATCAAGAAAGAAGAGAGACAAAGATTTCTCTCAAGGTCACCGAAAAACCTCTTCCTCCCATAAATATGAATTATATACGAATTCATGATACTACGTGTTAAAAGTTACCGCTTCGAACGATGTTTCATGAAAATTTGATCAATTGTTCGTCGTTGGGAAAATGTCAGGCCATACATCAAGTATGCAAAGCAGGAAAGATAAATCATTAATGCGATTTAATGAAAAGTTGCTATGCTCGATTCAATGTAAACGTTCATAGATCTCATTCTTACAATCCGATACGCTTGGCGAGATTGCGTCTTCGACTATGTCGCAATCGTAATGCGCGCAAAGTACATTATACAACGTAGAATCGATTTCGCAAATAGGATTTGCAAACGGGAATAAATCCGCGCGTCGTCGATACGCAAAAACTGCGAGAATTTCGTAATCAAGCTGGTTATTCGCGCCAGGTGAAAGTGAGCCACCGCGAGCTGCCGCGATTCTGCGGTGGTGAACAAGACCGATCGAACGATATGCAACACGTACATCGAGCCTTGTTCTTGTTTAATATAATCAAGATGTCGAATGGAACATGCGCGTCGTTACATTGCGCGTCGATCCGAAATCGCATGCACGTGCGTGTCGAAGATTCGCACGATCCACGGATCTCGTGCCCGCGAGAGAGAACATTTAAACGTACCATCCACGGAAACTGACATTTACGCGAACGTGTAACAGAAACATCAGGAATAAGAGATCGATGTTTGTTGCATTCCACTGTAATCAACGGTATCGGCATTCCTGATTACATATGCTTCCTGTTACCGAGGCTTGTTGTGTTCAGTCTTCTCCGGCTTCCTCGCAGCATCGTAAATTTGTTTCGGAATATGCGCCAGGGAGGAATTCTTATATTAACAAAGAAACAAGTGGAACAACAAGCGCGAGGACATTTTCAAGATAGTCGCGCAGTATCTTCCAAACGAAGGGAAACTCGCTAAGAGCAGGGTGATGATACGCGTACGCAATAGGTGAAAGAAAGGAACACGATTTGTGAGCCATGTACCGTACAACTTTGGGAGACAAACGACAATAGCGTCGTTTCACAAGTGAAAATGAGGAGGAAGAAACCTGGTACACTTCTTATCGCGCGTCGTCCAGCATGCAACTGGACAGCCGATGATAAAGCTAATAGCCCTCGCGGAGTCTATCGGCGATCAGTCACGCGATCCTAACCTTCATTCCTCTTCCGTTCTGGGCGGAGGATTCCACCTTAACGGAATCGAGCGAATCTTTATCGCGTTTTCGCCAGAGGGGATAATCGCGGAATGGAAGAAAGCAAAAGGAGAATGAACGATCGCGGGGAGAGGCGATCGAGAGAGAGAGAGAGAGAGGCGCGAAGGAATCTGGACCTGCTGCCAGGTGATAGCCTAATCCACGTTCCAGCGCTTATCCATGATGCCGTGACAAACGTTCGGCACGACGCTCGCTACGTCGTTCGCATACATCAAAATAGTTCGGCCATTAGCGGTCTCTTGCTTTTCTCCGCTCCCTCTCGCAGCGGATATCGAGAGGTCTGGAGGGAGGGAGGGCGGCAAGCGGACGTACGCCACGGATAAGAACAGTATGGCGGAAGCTTACGTTCCATCGTAACTTATACGTCTCTAATCTCGACGATAAGCTCCGGCCCACCCCGTCTCGCCCCGTTCGCCGCCCGGACTGCATCCGCGCTCGCGGGGTGATCTCTCGGGAGACACGCGAGTGCGTGTACGCGATGATATATCTCGCATCTTTTCGGGCGATCGGCTCCCATGGGAGAGCGAAGCTGTTCCTCACGCGCCTCGTAATTTTACTCGCGGGCCTCGACGGTTCTATATTTCACGGGGGCTCGAACGAGAAACTCCGTTGTTCTTCTTCCGTTGCTTCTTTCGTGGGCGCATGCTGCATCCAGGGCCATATGGCTTTCGTTGCTTTTCCGTCTTCCTTCCCGCCCTCCTCGCGCTATTCCTCTGTTGGGATGTCTCTCCCTGTCGCCTCTCCTCTGCTTTCTCTGTCTTCCTTCATCGCTCAACTGTGCGTCTTTCCGCTATACTTGGCGCTTTATGGCGGCTCAGCGCGTGCGGTCCGTCATCTTCGACACGGATGCACGGATCACCTTTTTCTTCTTTCCTAATCAAAGGATCGTTGCAAGAAGCAACGGGATCGTCGCATCGTCAGAAGACGATTTCGTCAGAAACGCGGCATATCCGGCGTTCCTCGATAATCACGGCACGAATTTCTGCTCGATGCAGAATTCCACGCGAATTTGTCTGGTGGAATTTGTCTTTTTCTCACGCGCACGCGCGTACAAAATTGTAATGAATTCTCGGACGAGAACCCATCTCGAGATCGGGTCCCTGAGAACGCGTTCGCTACTTTTTAATAATTAGGGGCATTAATACTCCAAGTTAAATTACAACCGACTACAAGAGGAGACGGGGATAGGAGGAGGTAGATAGAGTCTCGTATCTTCGGTCGCCATCGTCGCCGGCGAAACGAGACGCGTACTTACTTTATCCAATAAATAACAGGCGTGGAAGGCGAAGTTCTCGACTGGAAAGTTTGAAGCTTCTCACGGGCTAAAACGCTTTTGTCAGTCGCCGTCGCGTCGCCGGGGCGAGTTCTCTCTTCCTCGGAACGAAATTATTTCTCAAAGGACTACATCTCTGTTTTGTACCCCGGGGCATTATCAGATCCTCCTCCCCCACCCTACCGCCCCTCTCCTCCCTTCCCCTTCCTGCCTGATCGAAGAGCTATAACGCGAGTTATACGCGAATCCCAGAAATTATCCCCGTTTCCTTCTCGAAGGCGACACAATTTGCCGTTCCGCTTCATTCTCCTCATTTCCCTTTGTCCGCGTGATCTATCGGGACGAGAGCGAGAGGGAAAAGAGAAAAATGTTCATCGCGAACAAGAGCCACGCTCGCGCGAGATTCCAGCTTATGCACTTCCGGCTTATCCGGAGCTCTCCCCGTCTCCATTCCATGGCTTTCTTCTCGTTGCTTTCCTCTTCCTCGTCGAATCTCCCGCGCATCCACGATTCTCCTCGCATTTTTGCGCGGATCGGACGACCATGTCCCGACATAAGGGTAGCATCGTCCCGTGACATATGGAGGATCCCCCTTGGAACGCCCCATTTTCCCCCGCGCTTCTCCCTTGAGGCTTCTATCGGGACGTTTCTCCCAGCTGACCGAGCGGATGCTTCAGTATCCGCGTCCCTAACGCGTCCACCACTACCTTACGCTCCTGCGAGAAATATTTTCATCCACATGTCGTCTCCGTTTACCTTCCCCCTCCTAACAGTCGTCCGTTACAGTGGTGGTTTCGCTCGTTTTCTCTGCCGGGATTTCTATCGAGCCTTCGATCCCATTGATTCCAGTTTATTTTTCGGTATCGCCGGACAAACCAAGCGGATGTTTGAGTAACCCGACATATCTGGATGGAAGGGAGGAGTATCCGTTTATTCCTGCGCTAGATGCACAGGAACCGGTAATCGGCATCGGTTATTATGGCATTTCATGGCACGACGTGCCATGTATATGCGTAATACAAACATTGTTAAAAAAGCTCGTTTCAAAAGGTCATAAATACATAACAAATTCAATTGGCACGAATTATACCGTGGACGATAAAGATTGTAGCTTATATTTATCGGACGCTCATTTTAAATCGGAAAGAGAAGTTTATTTCATCCGTATAATAATAATCATTACAAACATGCCAAAAGGTGCAAGTGCAAATCACTGAAACAACATGTCTGGTTATATCATATCACCTACGTGATATAATACGGGGAAACAAGTGCAACTCAACTTAAGGAGCAAGATAAGCATATGTAGAACTCGTAATGATCTGTGTGCCATTGAAACAAGAGCGGAAACAAGCATCGCAAACGCCTATTAAGAACAATGAGGACCTTAAGCATCACTGGCAATACCGCGGCATAGAATTCGCAACGGACGCGAACATCCGCAACACGCGCGAGATTCAAGATCTCATAAGATGGGCCAGAATCAGCAGACGCAAGCATGAAGAGATCGTGTAAACGGGATGATGAGCAAAAATCGCAACAATGAGAAACGGATCAAACAGATCTGCTGGACGGTGTCGCACCAACACAAAATGTTGGTGCGAAAGTTGGAACGAATCACAGAAAAACAATAGGCACACTGGATAAAATACAGGATATGGTCCTACAAGAAGAAGAAAAAGAAGACAAACGTGTCATCAAGTTATTATCCGAAATTAAATATATATTTCCCAAGTTTAATAATTTTCCCAATGATCGATCGTTTAATGTACGTTATCTTTCGCAAATACTTTCAGTTTTTATCTTGTAGCAAAATACATATCGCACTTGGCGAACTGTAGTACTAACGCTAACGCGTCGAGTCGAAATCGTTATTTCAGATTCATAAACACTCGCATTCGCTCATCTTGAAACGACTGATTGGTTTACTTTCCTTTAGATTAAACGACAAAAGAATCGCATCGGAAATAACATGCAGGAGAGATTCGGGAATCGAAGGGAAGTCCCAAAGGAAGCGAAAGCAGCATGGGGTTTCCGTTCGCAACCCTACGCGTGATGCCACGAATGATCCTCAATGGGGGAATCGTTCCATTAACGAGTAACCGTTCGTTAGACGTGCACTCGATCGTAATGACCTCAGCGAGGTTCGTGTGTCATTTTAGAGGGTGACAGTATCCTTTTACCGTACCGGTTTATGAGAACGCTCCAATATAAAAGAGCGATATTAAGCTCAAATCGCTGATACATGAGGAAAATAAAGTAGATTAAACGAGATTTACGATTATGCTCTGCGTTTTGATCGATAAACGTGTCCGTAAAATCTTTCATGGTACAATACTTAATTACGAAAAGGCGTAGATCAGATTATTACAGATATTAAAACAATCAAATTTTTCAAGTCGAGTCATCGACGTCTCCTCTTAAATAATAATGAGATTTGCAAATTACGCGCTTCCTCTTCCTCTTTTAGTGAATCATAATATCTGAAAAACTCAAAGTTTCAGAACGCACATTTAAAACGGAACATTTTTCAAAAATGGTTGACACACGTGAGGAGGCATGCTGAGGCATTTATTCCTTCTTCCTTCATCGAATCGCTCTACATAAATTTCTTCCAGTCTATGCACACGTGCATCTTATCGCATACGTATTGCGAAGAAAATAGCCACGATGCTCGTTAATCGGATCTGTTGTTGCACGTAAGATGCAGAAACAAGCGACCCTGAGTTATAAATCCGAGTTATGAGACTCGTAATCCGTGTTAAGAGACGGAAATGGAAGCGAGATGGCGTCCCATAGGAAATTAGACGCGAGTAAATTCTCCTTCGTCTTTTCTCAATTTCGTGAGCCGTCTACCGTTTACCGTTCTAGATCGCGTTCACTCGCACCCGCCGTAAGCGCGGTGTCTATTTTTCTCGTTAACGGCGACCTCGATGATACCGAGGCGCTTCCGGTGTCGCCGCGCGACAAATAACAGTGATTGACGACCTCGATTACCGGTACAACAATCAGAGCTCGCCGCGGGTGAGTACGCGGCCAAAGATGACGAAGAAAGAGACCGCGGCAAAAAGGGACCGCTGAAATATGCCAAAGGAATGTTACCCGACGCCGTCCTCGACGAGAGGACACGCATGTTGAAATCGCGCTCGCGCGCGCAAGCGCAAGCCGATATCTCTCGCTCGGGAATTGTGAGAATATCGCCTGAACTTAATTGCCCAAGGACAAAGGCTCGACGTGAATAGATGATTAATTCCCTAGAAATCTAGGAAAGCAGATGTCTTCATTGACGCGCATATTTATGTGCACGTGTTTACAACACGCGATCGTTCGTAGAGCGAGCGAATGCAGCGATTGAATCTCTGACGGTTTTCGATTAATCCGACCGTGCCCGGTGCCCGGAAGGACTTTCACTCGACGATAAAATTCGTGGATAAAAGTCTCCGCACAGACCGCCGAGAAGGATCGATCGAGAGACGACAGAAATGAACTTTCACTCGCTGATAGGCTACCGCTTCATGGAAGCGGCGACATCAACGTCCAATCGACGAGTTGGCGACGTTCTCAAAGCCGCATTCTCGCTGCATCTCCACCATGTACCACGTGACTTTCACGTTCGGATGTTCACACGCCGTGACGTCCAACATTGTTTCTTATGCGGCCTACATTCCAGCGAGAACATTCCATTGTTTCCGCTGGACAGCTTTGCACGTATCTATGAAACCGAAGCCAATGCATCTTGGCATTGCGCGATCTCTCGTGCAATTAACTGCACACGATATCGATCAGTATCTATGCACATGGATGAGAAAGGATACATTATCCAGTTACTAAATGGATTATCGCGAGGCTGAAATCTCTTGGCCGATTATTACAGCGAGCGAGACGTCATTACATAGGTTGATCCGTGTGCGTCTAATCCCCCCATCACGCTCAAAACCATTCGCAAGCTTCCCTTTCCAGCGTCATCATCGTTCGCCTTCGCTCCTCTCGCGTCTTTTTGCCCGAGCATCGCTCGAGACGCCACCTGCCGCCGCTCGCGTGCGACCGCCTAGTTTATATTTAGTTTTCCGAGTTTGGAAAACTCTTAATGGATTCTTAATGATCCTGAAGGGTCGCGGCGCGAGCGAGCGAGCGCGCACGCGGTGAGGCGGGCCGGGAAAGTCAGACGGGCAAAAGCCAGAAAGGAAAAGCAACAGCTGATACCCGCTGCACCGTGTAGCGTTTCCTCGACGACGACCGATGACGGGCCGCGATTATCGGATCGTGAGGAGCAAAGAGCTTATGTCCGAGAACCTCACGCGCTCGATACCGAAACGGCGACTTTATGGAACGTGAGTTTCCGATGTCGGTCTCCTGTCACGATTAATCCCTCCGTCGGAAATCTTCGGCGAGAAGGGTGAGTCTTGAGGATTTCAGCATAAGAGACTAGTCCCCTGGGTAAGCAGTCTTCCCTCTTTCTACATCCTACGTACATCTCTATCTGATCGACTCTCATCTTGTTCTTTACAAGTCAAGTCGACAGATCAAGAACGAGATTCTCATCTCGTCTGTCAAGACTAAGAATTATTTCTAATGACTCCTTCAAGGTTTCTACATTTTTAAACCTAGAGTATACAATTTTGAACAGGTGCGTTTGTGTTACAGATGCACATATAAGGTCGCATTTCCATGCGACTTTAGCGATACGCGATCAAGTGTATAACCTTAAATATAACTCCAAAATAACTATGAGATAAAGAGACTAAAGATTTTAATGGTTAACTATAAAAGGAAACTTGTCAATGGATATCGAGGTAAGTTTATTACTTAAAAGAGGATGCAGCTTTAACTGATTTTGACTTTGATACATATTGTCAAAGTCACGATCATGAGTCTCAATTACAAAAACTTTTAGGTGTCAGTGCAGTTAATTACAAACTAATGACAAAAATATGATTCATAATGGACATACAAAAAGTAGACATGTAGACAGGAGTTTTGCCCCGCCTCGCCACCCTCGCGATGGAAAACTAATTTTAATTTGTCGAATGTAAAATAAAAGAGCTCCTCCAAAAAGATTAAAGATTTTTATGTAATTCGCAGGCGGAGAAAGATTTCTACTTTTTCGAAAGTCCATTAGACGCAAGGCGTCTAACTACGAATATATGATATAACATAATGCTAAATTAGCTTAACATTTTTTTCTTCCAGATAAAAGCATGGAACTGCAAGTTTCCTAGAATTTCCTCATCGTGAATATACGACAATTACGACTTTTACATTTTTTCCCTTAAATCTTTTTCTGTCATTGCGAGATAATTTTTATGATAAAGAACGCGTACTAAAATCTGTTGAGTCATCAATGTCATTGACCTTGATAATGTATCAATAACGACACGTATTGTTGACTCGGAAGCAGATAATTTTCTTCGGTACATCTGTTCGATATATTTATCATATCGCGCGCATATTATGATACAGCTTAATGGAATGTATTCCGGTAACAAAGACGCTATATTTTTGACTAAATTATTATCGTATTATGTTTTGATTCCCTTTCTGGTGTCCTGGACGCGATCTCATTTTTCATAGATTTAGCCAGGCGCGGTCGACTTCTCTTTTCACTTCCCCTCCGGCATCGACCTCACACGATATATCGGACCATCGGCTATCCGCTGCATCAATGAGGCATAAAAAAATAAGAGAAAGGAGATAGAAAAAGGGACGTGGCGGAGGGTAAACGGTTAGGGTAGGGCGGTTATTCACACGATACAGAGTTAAATAATACGGGAAATAGGAGAGGGGACGATTGACGAGACGCAATTCGCATCGGAGGCACGGTATCGAGCACGATATTTTTTCCCGCTGCTGAAAAAGCTGAAAAAATCGGCCGTCTCGCCGGCAGATAAAGCATGGCGGAGGAAGGTCAGCAATGGCGGATCGATCGAGCAATTACCGCAAATCGAGCTATCGTTTTGGTGTCCCTTAAGCCGCCTGACCAAATTTCTCGGAATAAATTATAAAGAGGAGAAGGAGAGGGGGGGAACTATAAATCGGACCTCGCGATTAATCCGTTCCGGAGTACAAATATGTGTATATAAAAAAAACAAAAAAAAAGAAGAAGAAGAAAAGGAGAGAGAGAGAGAGAGAGAGAGAGAGAGAGAGAGAACAAGAGGAAAAGAAGAGAATGCTCGCAACGGAGTATCGAAGAAGTCGAGACGCGAGGAATGGCGAAAATAATGCGAAAAGCTGCACAAGTTATAGCTTGCAGCTGGGAACGGGGTCACGGGGTCAATCTCCCGATCGATCCGGTGAAACGAGCGTGGTTTTACGGCAATCTGCACGGTACCGATAATTAATGATTTCCTTCGAAAGCCAGTCGTTTATTAATAATAAATCATCGAGTCGCGCGAAAAAGTCAATGGCACATAGTTACGGGAAACACTCGCGATGACGCCTTTCCGATGACACATTGCGCCGCGTCCTTCCTCGATTGCGATACGCGCACGTTCATAAAAATCGCATAGGAACTTTCTTTGCGTCACGTGTCTCTCCCTTTCCCCCCCCCTCTCTCTCTCTCTCTCTCTCTCTCTCTCTCTTTATATATCTGTCCTTCTCTGTCTCCGTGAATACTACTCGTTTATGGAATTAACATAAATGTGAATAGGCAATGAGTCGCGGAGTTACGCTGAGGATACACAAAGCTGTCGTTGTACGCGCAGAAAATACGCCAAGACTTCTTTACAAGACAGACTTACAATTCATCTCGGATACGTATCGTTTAGGTATTCCAGTATTTGTCTCTAATTGAATCGAGCGGTGGCAAATTTCACTTCAAGTACGACGAATTCGGCTCTTCCTCCCGTTTTGTCGAGATATTTCCAGGAGGATCAGCGGAATCGGTACCGCCTCTTGTAAAGCGTGCGATAAATACGTCTTTACGTGAAACATGTTTCGAGCGGGAAACACCAAAGACTCGGCGTACTCTTCTCGCCGTACTCGTCATCGACAATGTCGCCTATCGGACTGCTTACCTTGGCGTCGCGACGGGTCTTCGAGGACGCAAAACGACACAGCAGAGAAACATCCATACGCTGCTCTCCCGCTTCTCCCGCGGCTCGTAAAACGCGGGAACAAAAGGGAGCGTGTCATGCCAATTACGAGAGAGAAAGAGAGAGAGAGAGAGTCAAAGAAGGATACGTGAGGACACGTTTGAGCACTGTCGGATACGTTCGCGTGACGCGTTACGGTCTCGAGAATAACCGCATCGTATTCTTCGATCTTCTGATTGCATCGTGATTAGCGTGCACAAGTGTGATTTATGAGAACTTTTCACGCTAGAATTTCTTTGAAATCGAAAAACAGAGTTTCGCAGAATCTTCGTACCGTGTTTCTCGAGTTCGAGAACGTTATCGAGAACGTTCTCGATAACGTTCTCGAAGAGCAAAATTTGATGCCTAGATTTACAATGAAGCTTTAACAACGATAATACCTGGATTTATTCGCTGAAGCAAATGCAGTTGATTACAAGCTGCGAGTTGTTTCTGATTTAAACATTTCTACGGACACGTGTTGATAATTGTCCGGTTTATCACTCTGCTCGATTAAAGAGGCAAATCTCTTCGCTTCTGATCTAATCGCGCATTCTCGCGTAATAGAAACGCGCCTTTAGGAAGGCCTCGGAGGATAGCGAGGCCGCTCGGGAGACCACGGCGACTCAGGTAGAAGCATCGGTTAGTGCGAGAGAAATGAAGAAAGATGGCAGCAAGTTGGAAAGAGTAGAATAGAGGAGAAGGATGGAAAGTAAAGAGGCGGGAGGGAGAGGGKGGAATCAGGGGGAAGAGATGCTGGAACGCAGCGATGGAAGAGGAGGAAGAAAGGACAGAAAAAGGCGAACGAGAAATCGGAGGGGGAGAGCGGAGCTAGGCGGAGGGGGAGAGTGGAGGACGAGCGACGAGGAAACGAAAAAGAAAGACTCGAGCTGCTCCCGAGTCCCCCTCCCCACACCCTCTCTCTCTCTCTCTCTCTCTCTCGCTCCTCTCCCTCCCCCCCGCTCTTCTCTCAGAGGCTCTCATATTTAATGATATACTCGGCTGTACCGAAGTCCCGCTAATGCACGGACACTACAATATGGTCTTCTCTCTCCCTCCCCCCCCTCTCTCTCTCTCTCTCTCTATCCGCTACAAAGGACGCGTGCATGCGTGTACATCGCGCGTGATTCTCCCCCGGCGGCTGCTTTTTCCATCGGCCAGCGTTTCATCCTCTTTTTTTCATCCTTTCTCGACGCACCACCGAGGCGAGCTAACGAGCCATCGAAAGTCGCGCGCCGTCTCGTGCAAGTGCGAGATATGCATTATACATTAATTTATGATCCGCGCGCGCGCGCGCGCGCGCGAGAGAGAAAGAGATCGATATCAGAGGTCGCCCGCGAATGGCTAAATCAAGCGCGATGGCACAAGAGCGCGGGGGAGGGGGACGAGAAATAAAAAAGAAAGAGAGAAAAAAGAAAGGAGAACAAAACAGAAACAAAAGGAGAGGCAAGACGCGCCTCTCAAGACAGCGCAATTACGATCACGCGCTGTCTTGAGGATCTTCGCTCGCCGTTCTCTCCCCTCTCGCCAGCGCTCACAAGGAGAGAGAGAGAGAGAGAGAGAGAGAGAGAGAGAGAGAGAGAGAGAGAGAGAGAGAAGGGAGGAAAGGTAGTGCGCGCGTAAAATTATTCTTATCTCGATAATTATTAATTATTGTACCGCGATGCAGTCGACTTGCGCGCACGAGCGCGTACCGAATTAACGGTACACGCGAGACGGATACACCTTGAACGGGATTCGAGGATGACCTTCGGATTAACCGGGCAGCACACCACACCCCGAGTTCTCTCTCTCTCTCTTCCCGCGTAATTTCGCGCACAGGGCAGAGCGGACTCTTAGAATCGCTCTTGTTCCCTTCTTCGTACCTTCCCCTCCCGCCGCCGCCGCCGCCGCCGCCGCCCCCCCCCGTCCTCGTTCTCTCCTACGTCACTTAACCTCTGGCTTTCTCGAACGCTTTCGCGCACTCCAACCGTACATGCCGCCATGAAGGCATGTACGCAATAATCGTGGACAATCAAGCGCACCCCGGGCGATAATCAATCGCGGCCTAGAAACAGTGAAATTCAATAGAAACAGCTGACGCGGAATGTACGTGAATTTTTAATTACCGGAGAAATGAATCGGTCATTTTCGTCGCGGCTCGCCTCCCGTTCACGGTCGTATCCTCCAATTAAGAGGGGATCGACGAGGGGACGCGCGCCCCGAGCAACTATGACAAATCGAGCCTTTTAAAATGCTTACGGAATGTCCGTAGGATGGTCCGTCACGTAGCAAACTCGCGTTTCGTTTCCAAGTGTGGAGCGTGAAAAGAAATAAATCGGTTCGTCGCGACGTCGCAGTCAGGGACAAGTAGCAAGGGACAAGAGGCCTGACATTTAATTAATCAGAAGCGAGCTACGTTCGCATGCGGCCTTTCTGGATGGAAATCAAGCAAAATTAGCCAACGATTGAAACGCGAGTTCCAGCGAGAATCGAAGGGTAAACCGACATCTATTCGATTCCGCGTTGTATTACCGCGCGGAATCGAAAACCCCGACGAATCGATCGATCGATTCATCTCCGCAATGGTGGCATTACGAATATTTACGACGTAAGAAGAATGAGCTTTAAGAAGAATGAGCTCGCGGAACGCGAGATGTCACATCTCTCTCGTCGGTTGGTGCTCGCGTTTAAGGAAGAAGCGCCGAAGCGGAACGGGAAAGTAATCGTAACGACGACGCGCTACACGGGAGTGCACTCTGACGATGGCCAGATGGGGATGAAATTTCGAGAATAGACCGGGTCACCGGGGAGTGATCGCCTATACGTGATTCGAATTGTCTGCGCGCAGACACAGTGCGTGTACACGCACGCACAGTCGCGCGCCGCATCGTCACCTCCCAAGAGCATCATAAAGGAGACTTTTAACGCGGACGCATCGGGAATCTGATGCGGATAGAAAAAGAAAGAAATTAGCGGGAAAAAAATCGATACGACGACGATGGCGAGATATGGGGGGGGGGGGCGGCGGCGGCGGCGGCGG
>JAHMML010000061.1:249230-290699 GCA_020341155.1 Eciton burchellii
GGGGGGGGGGGCGGAAAAAGAACAGGAAAGGAAAAAAAGTGTCGTCGCGTCGTTGCTTCCCAGGTTCTAGACACTCCTCGGACACGATGTTTCGCCTCCCCTGCCATCCCCTCCATCTCGATACTATCATATTGTAGGGTTGCAAGTAGGTAGGAATAAACTGATAATCATTGATAATTACGATGCGAAGCAATGATGAAATTTTCGGACGGACGAGGACTCGACGTTATCAAGACGTCGCATCGTTTAATATTTAGACAAACCGCACCGCCTCGTTCGTCGCGCGCATGCGCGCGCAATTCCATGGATTCTTGTCTCTCTTTCATGAAAGCACGGACGAAAGCAAAGGCAGGACCAACCGATCGTCGAAGTCGTAACTCGTGGGCTCGTCGCAGCGACGCGTTACGACTTCAGCGCCGGCCGAGTATGGTTTTTACGACTTTTACCGAGACTTTTACGAGTCGTGTCGTGCCGTCTACGATTTTTCTCGCTGCGCACCACCCGCCGTTTGTTTTCGTTACATGGGCGTTCCGCGGCTCGCAACCGTTATTCCATTCGAATTTCCGATTACGGAGACGCGGGAAGGCATTTTATCGGAGAATCTCGTGTCTGGATCCAGAGTCATGGTCATCTGATTTCACAAGTAAAATCTCAAGTGAAAAATGATAGGGTGGGTGGGAGGGAAGCGCAAGAGTTTCCTCAGAGTATCAACGGCCACTTGACGAATGCGAGTGTACTCGTCTTGTTCCGTAAACGGGAACCTCTTTTCGCTCGCTTCGCCGGTTCTCGGTTGACCGCCGTTGTAATTATTCGCCAGTTAGATCGGCACGCAAGTCTTTGAAACAGCCGGTTGCTCCGCCACAGATCATCCGGCAGAGATGAAAAACCGCTCGTGGATCGTTGATCGGAAGCAGCGGTGCGCGTCATCGCTTCTGGATGTAACGCCGTTACGATCGCGGTCAGCCCGAGGACGCTTTACGCTCACGTAGAATCTCCCGTAAGAGGGACATAATGTGTATAATGAACCGCTTTACATACGAGATTACAGCCCCGACCTATGACATCACGTACACGTTATTTCGTTTCGATCCGTGCACGACATTGTCGGGTACGGGTTTCATTAACTCGGACTCGTTCTCTCGCCTTCTCGGACCATGACGAGAGCGGAGAAGGAGAAAAAAATATATACGCGAAAAGACAGAGGGGCAGATTATCGCTCTCGAGATTCGGCAAGGATCGTCGGATCGTCTCGACGAGTGTTCGTAAAAGAGAATCGTTCGAGGAGTTGCAGTCGGAAGCTGCGTCCGTTCGTTTTTCAACATCGGTACGCTCAATTTCATTCGCGACCGCTCTCTCCTCTCTTCTCTCTCTCTCTCTCTCTCTCTCTCTCTCTCTCTCTCTCTCTCTCTCGAGGCGTTCTCTCTTGCGCCTAGCGCCAAGAAACGGCATCCAACGAGGAATCCGAACAAAGAAGACCACTCTCGCGCAAAAAGGAAATGGAAACATATTTGTGGGGGGGAGGAGGGGGGGGGGAATTATAACGAGCGCGTAACAGCGATTGTCCCTAGCATCGGAAGCAATAATTTACGTGCGCGCTTCTGTCGGCTCGACTCGCGATATTTTCAGAAAGCTGGAAAGCTTCAGCTTCTGCTGGCAAAAAAATAACTAGCTCCTCTCTTGAAATCCAATAATAAAAATTGACACGGTTGATCGTAAATTTTCATCGAGCGTTAGCTCGCCGCTGCTGCTAGTATCAATGCTTTTAACGCTTATCAACGCTTGTGCAAAGCCAACGTCAATGCGCGAATAAATCTCTCTCTCTCTCTCTCTCTCTCTCTCTAGCTTTGCGTTTCGTCATACACGCGCAAATGTCAGATGCGCGGTATAACATTAATCCGAACGGACATTCGCGTTTCTCCTGTGACGAAAGATTTTCATTAAAGAATTCCACGTCAAAGATCAAGACAATTATTATCTCGTTTCCTGGCCTGAACGGCCTCCCGACTGGAATTTCTCGATGCGACACCGATAGCGTCCGAGTAACGCGCGGTGCCCAAAAAGAAACGGTTTCCGGACCGGTAGTCATGCGAGAGCCGACCTCTCGCCGAGCCGAGACTCGATGTATCGATATACACCGAGAGACAGCTGGATCCGCTGGCCGTGGCGGGCCTGGAAATATTCAGGGGCACTTAACGCTATCTACAAAGGCTAATGTAGCCGCCCGATAGGGGAGGAAAGGTGAACGTGTTCTCCGCATATAACCCGGCTCAGGCCGGGGACAGCGGGGGAAGGGCGAGGGCGAGGGGGAGGGGGGGAGGGAGGAACACGCATACGGCGTGCGCTCTTCTTGTACGCACGCCCTTGATTTCTCAATTTTCGAGTGGCTCCCGATTAAGCGTTTCGCTTCGTCGACGCGCGCACGAAGAATCGAGATCGAAGCCCGAAGATCGAAGCCTGGCCTGACCTGGGAGAGTCTAGGACTGACGAAACGCATGGTCCACGCATCGTACGTAGACCGATCCACCATGATGCACCAGCTAGCGGTTCTATTAGCTCGATGCTCCGTTAATAAGGCGAGAGGGTTTACGCTTTATCGTGAGCGCTGATCGCGAGAGATCATTTATCGCGTGTGAACTTTTTCAGGCATGACTGAGAAACGCTCAGCCGACAAAGCGACTGTACGCACGTATCTTACGCACATTCCGCGACGGAATCGCAGAATTAGTCGCAGAATCAGCAACATTGGATCAACCTTGGACGAATTGTGTCAGCTCGAGCTTCCGTAAGTAGCTGCGAGAATACTCGTGACCATATCGAATGAGCGTTGTCGCGCCTCGACTATCTCATGCGGGATGATTCTCTTTTTAAGAATCCAATAATCACACGGGGACTGATTCCGCTTATTCCGGAAGAATAAGCTCGTTAAACCGAGTTGATATTTATCTGTTTTCGTTTGCGAGAGCGCAGACACTGAGAGCGATTTCAGGAAATCGCGCCACCTCCAGCGCAGGATTTAATCCCCTGAATTATTCGTTATAAATAACGAAAGGCAGCGGTTTTACGGGCTATAAAGTTCTTATATTGTCGACGCGCGCGCGCGCGCGCTCGATCGACACGGGCGAACTTCGATCGCGAATAACCGACTCGTTATGAATGCCGCCAAGTCGATTTATTTATGACGAATAATAAATCAACCGACGGGTAATTCTCTTTTATGGAAAATGTGTCGCTATTGCAGACAATCGACGCGCGCGCACACACACACACACGTTTGCGCCCACGCGTAAATCGTGCCGCGGTGATAGCGCAACGGCAACTATAAATCATGCCTAACGAAACGTCAGGCGATTTCTCCGACGCGCGAAACCTCGATTGTGCGGTAATTATTAAACAAACAAACGAGGAGAGGAAGGGGGAAACGCGCGTTCCGTTAGAGCGATAAGAGGACCGAGGCGCGCGCGCGCGCGTGTGCATACTTAAATAGCGTCGAGATGTATGCGTCCCCACTCCCCCCCCCCGCCGCCGCCGCCACGCGTGTATAAATACGCGCTATATATCCTCCTTTCATCTTTCTTTGAGCGACCGACGAAGGCTTGAAATCATTAACCTTTCGAGACAGCTGCCTGTCCATGAGCGGCTACTATCATCAAAGATCCGTTCGGGCTTCGCGGAAAAAGGCGAAAGGAACGAAAGGATGCAGGTTGGCCAGGATTGAAGAAAATGCGATGGAACGTGCCTGTTAAATCGCTCGCCCCCGAACGTTGACTTGACCCAGTTTCGCGTGGCAGTCGCGCAGGCAATCGATGCAAAAGGACGAGGCGCGATCGATTTAACGAGTTGCTGTTTCTTCTGGCTGGAAATTATCGCTGATCACCGCTCGCCTATCCTCTTATCCACCGCAACGTCGATGATAGTACACGCGATAAGGGCAGCTCACAAGCTGCGATGACGCTACCGCGACGTCGATTCCTCGGATTATCGGTTGCCGACAAAAAGTTGAGTCACTGTTTCTTCGAGAAAATTCGCGGCGATGAGATATCGATCTTATATTCAGTACGTTATCGCGTATACGGGAAATGATGCTTGAATCACCATTGTCCGATATGCAATCTCCATCTTGGCGAATTCTAATCGCGCGGATACTTTACGATGACAACTTGTGCACAATTGTGCTCGTGCTTTGCTCTTCTAGCAGCGTGAAGAAATCAGCGACGTTGGCCAGTCTCGTCCGCCGTTTTATTGGAAATTGTTACCGCAAGATTATTATGTAAGATTTAAACATCGGACGTGTAATTCTTCTTGTTGCTTAGGAGAGATCTTGAACGTTTACCCGGAAACTACAACCGGAAGATGGAGGAAAGCGTAGGCGAGAGAAACTTTTTCTCTTGGTACTTGACGCGTTCGTCGAGCAGGCAGCATCGCTTCCTGATCCGATCCGCATGTAACAAGAATTGCGATACAACAAATGTCGCAAAGAGACATGATCGGGAATCTTATGATGACGATAAATAGAAATTGCCGACATACAACTTGCTAAACAGCAAGCGATCGCCACGGATGCGATGACGCAGAAATGTTGTCAACGCGAATGCATTTCGATCGCGCGATGTAAACGCGACAATCCTTCATCAACGCGACACGCCTCTCCCAGCATAATCATTACGTCGATATCATTCCACATCGCACGGAGGGAATCCGGAAGCTTCGGGAAGAGAACGGCGGGATGTTGGCGCGCGTGAGAACGAGGCAACGGCGGGATGTTCCGCGTCGCGCGCGCGATCGATAATTGCTACGTGTACCCCGATGTTTTATAACCGTGGCGGCGATACACGGCATTTGTACTCAGCGGGTGGTCGCGATGCGACACGGCGCGCGATCCGCCACCCCATCGGGCACTCGAAATCGAACGGATCGACCCGCCCTTATTTCCGATCAACTTTTATGCCAGCTCCGCCAACGACCAATGACGGCTTTCTCTCAATCTGGGGGCACCGAGTCGGGGCACCGGATCGGTGCGGTGTCATCGTGATCCCCGGAGGAATCCCAGGTGTCCCACGTCGAATAATAAAGGAGCATAAAGGCCTCCGTGCGGACTCTGGCATCTCTGAGCGCAGCTTGATGTTTCCAGGCGTTATATGCGCGCGCACGTGCGAGAGAAAGAGAGAGAGAGAGRGRGAGAGAGAGAGAGAGGGGGGGGGGGAGAGGTGCGCTGACAAAGGGAAACGATCCGCTTTACCGAGCTTACGCGTTAAACGATGCTCTCTCGCGCGAACAATCAGCGAGCAGGTGAGACGGGCAATCGCGATTGGTTAAACAGCGTGAAATTTCGACAAAATCGCTCGACGCCGTTTCTCCAAAAGAGACCCTCTGGAGATCTCTCTCTCTCTCTCTCTCTCTCTCTCTCTCTCTCTCTCTCTCTCTCTCTCTCTCTCTTTTTCTCTCTCTTCGAGCGCACAGTGACCACATCGACCGTTTATTCCGACTCGATGCTTTTTCATCGGTCGCATGCGACCGCATTGGTCAGTGATTTATGTGTAATGGATCGCGTGCGAATCTTACTCGAGAGTATTAACATTCGTTTCTTCCGCGGATAATAGCCATAATGGAGGTTACTCGGCGCGTTTAAACTCTAGCGATTAAAGGATAACGTTGATGTAAAAGAGTTGGTCCATGTTGAGAAACTACCGAGAGAGAACCGCTCGCGAGATATCACGGAGCTTTTCGGAGCTATCGGCTAGAGACTTTGAATATAGAGATATCCGTGATACGTCTGACGCGCAAATTTTCAGAGCCATATCGCCGCGAGACTTTACAGTTTGTCGAGGCTTATCGGCTTATCAAGTGCGTTCCGAGAGTTGTCGTACTTTATCCTCGCGTTACTCGCCATTTATTCTACATCGGTTTTACCGTTATCGAGTCCAGAAATTGGTCGACAGAAAATTTCAGGTCAACGAGAGCGAACAACAACGATATTGATTTCGGAGATTTGCTAAAAGAGATTTGCAAGTTCGATTCATCGCGCTAAGGACCAACGAGTCTTCGTCTTCTGATTACCAGGTGGAATTCCATAATGAACGGTACCTTTGCCGATTCCCGCGTCGTTTGTTCGGCGTTTCGGAATCCCATCGCAGCTGCGAGCGCTCGCACGTCAAATATTTAGCCAAGGATTCTCCGGAGGCAGTAAAGACCCGGAAGGTCCAGACTGGGAGATATAGAGGAAGAGAGAGGCGGAGAGGTCGATACACACGTTACGCATCAAACGTGCACCATCATAAAAAGGAGAGGCGAAGACGGAGCACCGAAAGCGATCCTTCCGCGAGCTCCTTTCATCAATAGACGGCGCAAACTAGGAACCAGCGGCGAATAAAGATCCTGAACAAACATTCGGCCGCAGGAACCGTGCGGGAACCCCAATGTCGTAAGGATCGATTAACGTGCCGTTTGATCCGTAAATTTACACATTCCGCGGGGCCGCAGTGTAAAGGAACGGCGACCCCGAACGGCGATCATCGCTCGCTACCACGATCGATCGCGGAAAACCGGTCACGCGTGTGACGAGGAAACCGTCTCCGACGTTTTCCTGTTTTTTAAAAATATTTTTATGATAAATATTTACGCGCGAGATTAAGGGTGGGTGATCAAGGTGTTTGGGCTAAATTGGAGGAGCTTCCAAGGAGCGTTCCTCGTTGGCCTTTTCTCGAAAACTGCCTTCTGTTCTCCTAAAGAGAACAAGAAATGACGAGAGAAAGAAAAGGAGAGAAAGAGGGAAGAGCAGGAGATGGAGATAGAAATAGAAAAGGGCAAGGGGGAGGGAGATATCGAGAAACTGGAAGGAGAGATACGAAATTAATCGCAGGTGCCTGTCGGACGACGAGTAGAGATTAACCTCGACCCGAATCTTTTGATCCTCTCGACCAGATAACCGTCCACGAGTGTACGCGTGCGCGGGCAAGAGGGAGGAGGAGGAGGAGGAGGAGGAGGAGGAGGAGGTGGAGGCGGGGTGGGCAGAAGCACTAGTTCTAACGGTTCCTACCATCTCGCGCGGAATCCTTCATCAAAATACAGCACGCTGTCGTCGTTCTTCAATATCTATTTGCCACTGAACAGTTAGAATGCCTATCGGTTGGCGGCTGTTGGCGGTGCGCGCTGCTATTAACCGTAGACGGCATAAATAGGTAGCCGTTTAAATCTTTCCGGTTCAACGACTTGGGCTCCGGCGTTACTTTACCCTGGACGTCAGTTCTCGTGCGTCGTGCGTCGTTTTATTGGGAAATGCAGAGAGCGCGATCTCGCCGGAGAGCGCACTCGCCAACTATAAAGTTCCAAGCTCGAAAGCCCGGCTTGGTAAAGATGCTTGGGCTAGATAGATACATGATTTACGGCAGCCGAGGCCTAATGTCACGCGCTTACGATCGCGATTAACAGGACGATAAAGCGGGTAATGTCACAAAGGACCGTAAGGACCGGACCGTAATCGCTATTTGAATTTCTGCCAAGGGATTAATCGCCCCGCGATGGAAAATATGTGAGTTCAAACCAACTCACTCCGGACTCTAGCAACGATCGCGATCGAGTTGCTTCGAATCGCGGAGTCTCGCTCTCTCGATCTCGATCTCGATCTCGATCTCGATCTCGATCTCGATGGATGGTACGTAGGGACGAAATTGACATTTGCCGAACAAACGCAACTTCCTCCTCCCTCCCCCCTCGTTCCAAAGGGAGGATTTTCTACGCGCAACGGCAACGCAGATAAGATTTTCGCACTCGAGCGTTGCCGGATCGCGATGTGGCAGCGTTAAGTGAAACGGGTTGTGGCTCCGACCTCTCCCATACGACGCGTATAGAAAACGCCGCGTACCACAGCAGGAACAGACTGCCTATACCTGCGTACGTGCGTGCATGCGTGCATGCGTGCGTGCGTGCGTGCGTGCGTGCGTGGCAGGAACAGGTAGGGATAATCCGGTCCTGCGCCTGCACGCGCTCGTGCGAGTGCAACGTCGGCGCATTCTCAGCAAGCCGGCATGAAAAGAAGAAGAAAAAGAAGAAGAAAAAGAAGAAGAAGAAGAAGAAGAAGAAGAAGAAGAAGAAGAAGAAGAAGAAGAAGAAAGGAGGAGGAGGAGGAGGAGGAGGAAGAGACGAAGAAGAAGGCAGGACAGAGCACAATGGGCTCGAAAACCGGAAAGAGGTACGCCCACTTCCCAAAAAATGGCCCGTCGCCGGTAAGAAAAGGAAAAGACGCAGCCGTACGCGCACGTCTCGCAAGATGCGCAGCAAGAAGGAAGGGTTCGGGTAGGGTAGGTGACACGAGCATTGGCCGGATTCCCATGAAACTCGAGCAGCGGACGACAGAGGAACGGAGACGACCGAGGACTGCCTCATTCAACGGCGAGCCGTCAACAAGAAAATAAAGCTAGAACCATCGCCGAGCCGACCAAGAAAATCCCGGTAATTACCGGCGTACCGCCAATCATTTGTCCTATACTCCCTGTTGGCGCTGTTTTTCTGAGAAAACGCGGCTTCCGCGGCTCTCCGTCCTCTCGCCATCAACGAGTCGTGCGTGTATTGCCGCGAGACGTGTCCGTCACGAGAATTATGCTGTTTTATATGGCGATATAATATGATGAAAATATGCCGCGCTAACGATCCGCCAACAAAGAACGTCTCTCGGTCAGTTCGGCAAGATTGCTGACCGTTGTACTCGACGATTCGTGGCAAACAAGCCGAGACGACTTTGCGATTAAAACGTGAGAGAAGGGATCGGATCGTTAGGTGCGTAAAGGATCGCAAATGATATCGATAATCGCAGCCAGACTTCTCCATTCGTCGCGACGGCTGTCACATTTATCTCCCGCAGTGACAGTGCGAAATTTATTCCTCACCTACCCACGAAAAAGAGCTCTCTCCTCTTCTAGAACCGCTATCGAATAATAATGCCACGCGAGGACCCTCCGTGAATCGGCGATCGCATCTTCGTTTCGGCGAACGAGAGTCGAATATCTTGCCCGAATTTATCGCGAGATCGTTACTTATCGCTTTCTATTTCAGGGAAAAGATCAGCTCTGGCTCTGAATTTATCGCTTATCGCCTAGTAGTAACCTAAATCTATTCGCATTTCCACTCCAATTCATTTACCTCTGTCCCTTTCCGCGTCTTTTTCCATCTCTAAGATAAACGATACACAACCGGCGCGATTATTCATCGAGGAAGCGGGACTGCTGAATAGGATATTAAAGAGATACATCGCTGCAACTTTCTGCCCCTAACGACTCGCAAGGTCTATTCTGTTCTGCCGTGGCGTAAATACGTCGCCGACAATGCCGTTGATCACAGTAATCGTCGTTAAAGGGATGCACGTGTCGCGCGATCGTTAAGGTAAAAGGCGCTCCGCCACGTGGACACAATGAAGCTGCGTTTACCCTTGGCGAGAAATTCACAAAGAGCGAAAAGAAGACACCGTCTCACCCTCCCGTCGATCCTGCCGCGCGTTTGGGGTGACGAATGACTCTTTCGCTTCGGGGGGGGGAGGGGGGATGATAACGATCGCCTTTGTGCCATCCTGGCCGGCGATGATCGGCGCGGGGGACGTTGTACGTCAATGAATAACGGGGGCAGGGGGGCAGCTATCTAAAAATCGAACATTCCCCGTCGTCGTCGTCGTCGTCGTCGTCGTCGTCGTCGTCGTCGACGGAATAACGTGTGCAAATGCGAGCAGATCCGAGAAGCGCTCGCTTCTCGAAGACGATATCTTATTCGGCGGCTCGGCGCCGAAATTTCTCTCTCGGCCGATTTTGTAAATTAACATCGATGGAGACGGATCATGCGGGCCCAACGTTTTAATTAAATCGCCCACCGATAAACCATCCGCGAATCCCCAATAATTTCGCTGTCGACTTTGCATCCGAGCGAATGTACACGTTACGCGGCGCACACGCGCGCACATGACCGCGATAAGTTTCTCGCGGATATCTAGGTGGGGAGACCTTTCACCCCGCGGCGCGCGGTGTCGCGATATCCAGCGACGCTGGTTTCGCAACGCACCGAGCAAGTCGTACGGTCGTAATTATTATTACTGTATCACACAGGTGCTCTCAATTACCTCGCTCGGTATCCCCATGGAATCGATCGCGCTCCAATGATCCCAAGGCGACTCGGACAATTCCCACCGCGCGAGAGACGTAATCCTGGCAAAGAAACAAGAGCGCGACCGCGATCCACGCCCCTCGCGAGCGTTTCGACACGCTCGCTGTCGCGGTAAAGCACCGACAAAAATTAACGTCTCCGACCACTCGCGATACGGCGAGTGAGAATTGAGTGAATGAAGCGGTTACGCAATGCCTGGCATCTGGCTCTTCCACTTTGTGGATCGAACATTGCCTATGCCCAACGATCAGATCACGTCGCGAGAGATCTACGAGATAAACCGTGTCGGTTGGTCTGAAAGGCGTTTAGATGAGAGAATGCCCGTTAACGATCCCCGTAATATCCAACAGGGATGCATTACGGGTGTTTCGTAAGAGAAATTTCACGTGTAAAATGTTCAAACGAATCGAGAGTATCGCAAGGAGTATCGCAAGGAGTATCGGAGTATCATCTCCAGGTCGTGACCTCCGAGAAGGAGGAATGAAAATGTCTCCCGCGTGGTTTTGTCACCTCCTAACGATATTTATTGATTCCAGCGGGGGGTAATTATCAATTCCGGCGTCGCTTGCGTAAGCGAACGCGTGTCGCACCACGCGAAGCGGTAAGTCGATCCATGGCAGATGTCACGGTAATATCCGTACAGCGGCATGGCGTTCGTTAGAGATTCCGGTAGCCATACGAAGAGAATCCCACATCGCGCGTAATTTGTGGCGACGAAAGAGCGAGAACGTCCCCGAAACGCGTCCCTTGACGCGGCCTCCCTCTCGTAGGCAGATAAGCCGCGACGTTTCTATTCGTCTCGTTCGAACAGCCATGAAGATGATCTCCACGATGTCAATCGAACCGACGATCCTTGAGGCGCATCGAAATCATAATTTCTGCCCCAGCAGAATCGCAGAATCGTCTCGACGAGAATTAACAACGTGTCGCAACTGCAATTAATTATCCGACGATCGTAAGAAACGAACGAGATGACGCTCGCAGGTTCCTCTCTCGCTTTTTTTTCTTCAAGAAGGAACGTACGAGCTACGTCGAGATTTTAATTTTAGAGAATCTACGCTAAAAGTCGCCTCCAAGGAACGAACACTTATTATCTTTCATTAAACAGTAATGGCAAGCCAAGCGATATTTTCGATCGAAAGATCGATCATTGTCAGAGACTTACGACGGATCGCAGAAACCTCTTTGGCAATTTCTCGTGAAAAGCGCGACGCTGTTATTAAATCCCTAAAAAAAAAATGGCCAAACCTATCAAGAGAGGGACTGAGAGAAAGAATTGACTCGAGAGAAATTGAATTTTCACAGACACGCTCGAACGCGTGACGCGCGACGCGCGACGCGCGACGCTCTCCAAGATTCTATCTCGTTCCGTGCTTTTCGCGTTCGATCGTACAGATGGAGCTCGCGAATGGCACAGTCCGTAATACAGCCCGTACAACGCGCTCCCGGCTACCCCCTGCGCCCATCCGCCCATCCGCCCATCCGCCCATCCGACGACGGCCACCAGGTAACCCTAGATCCCAGATGAGCGCGCGAGATTACGCGCGGGTGCAGCAGGACCTGTCGGCGTGGTCGGAAATGTAAAGCGAGATTACGATCGGTCGGATCGCCCATCGGGCGACGCGTTTCCAACTTTTCCGGGCATTCCGTCATGCCGCGCACAATGAAGATCGTCCGGGGATTTCCTCTCGGATTTAATCTCGGAGAGACCGCGCGTCCACTCCCCCCGCGCCCCTTCGGGCATTTAAAACCCGAAGAAGCGGGAGCGGGAAAGTGAAAGGGAAAGAAAGGTGTAGAAAGTGGTGATGCACGCGGAGGGAAAGGCGCATTACGACGAGTAGCTGCAACGAGCTACGTCGTAAACGGATCCGCGAGGTAAATGGGAGCGCGTCGTAAGGCAGATACATTTCGGCTCGGCACAAGATTGAATACGGGCAAAGTGGAATTACGAGGGACGAGGCCTCATCCCTCAGGGTCTTCCCTTTTTCACGGGAAATGCAACTTTCTTTCCCCTCGCGGCAGTCGAGAAGTTGGACGCTCCAACTCGCGTCCAACTCTGCGAGGTTAGATCGCGCCGCGTACGTGTCGGGGATGCCCCGTACGTGTCTGGGGTTTTCAAAGGACGAGCCTCGGAGAGGTGGCTGCACTACTTTCACCGCATCTAGCGATCCGCGCTCGATCGAGCGGCGATGCCAGTCGACGCGACGCGACGCGATGCCGATGCGTTTCCACTGACAGAGCCGACGGGAATCGCTTTGTAACACTTTCACGATGCAATTACACGAACGAGCGAGTATAGCTGTGTGTGCGCGCGTGCGCGAGCGAAAGAGCGAATGCATGGACGCGGGGAACAGGCCGAGTCAGCATGCCGCGCATGCGCATACGAATACGCATACGCACACGTGTCGGCCGATAGATACGCCGGTGTACGCGTCTCTAATAATACCAGTAATCATAATTAATTGCTCCGATCCTCGCGCCACGCCGATGAGATTGCTTCTCGGCGGCGTGCAGGAACGTACGCGGATCCTTGAGACTCGGGGACCGATCATTTCTCGCGAATGATCAAAGTGGCCTGGCACATTTCACGCGAGGCGCGAATCATCTGAATCACGCCGACGAGCGGAAATCCGCGGCGGACTCTCCGCGCGCTTCCCGCGCCCCGGTAAGTCGCGTCACGAGTTTAAATGATTAATAGAATCGGGAAAAATCGACATTATCGTCGACCCGAGTCGAGTGTCGGCAATGAAACATTCGAGGAATGTCTCTTTAGCCTTCTAATATCCTTAATCGTAGCGCCAGTTCTCGTCTCGTCTCGAGATCAAGCGAGACAAGTGTCACGCAATCGGCTAATGTTTCATCCGGGGCCCCAAACGGTCCAGGGACGTTCGTGGAATGGACGTTCGATGGCCGGGAAGCTTAGATTTCATCAATTTTCCACGCAGATTCGCCCCTAGGATCGAGATTAAAAGCGACAAGACTACGATGCGGAGGGAGAGAGGGAAGGCGATATCTCGGCGGGATTCGCGATCATTTCACTCTAACGGTCCGTGGACGATTATCGAACAAGATCTTGACGAGCGGATAGCGCCAGGAGCACGGAGACAAACATCGGGGATCCGTTCTCACGTTGCCGGTTCTGCTCTCTTTCTCTCTCCTTCGCCATGAAAGACTCGTATCTCGTCTGCCACGACAGAAGCGAGAGAAGAAAGGGGGGTAAAGTACGAGCCAAATTAGCGGCTTTTATGCGTTATACGGCCAATTGGAACGTGGAGGAGGAAAGGGATGGAGGGGGGCGGGGAGGGAGGAAGAGAAAGGAAAGGCGGCCACCGAAAATGCAATTACGCCTTAATGAAGCGGCTCGATTCGTTTATGAAATTGCGTAAGCTCCGCGCGAGCCCACGCGGCCGTATGGCGAATACAAGGAGGAAACGAGGGACACGAATGACTCGCTACGAATGTTGGTGCACGCGCGATTAAGCCGTTGATACACCTTGAGGCTTTAAAATCGCCCGGATATGCCCCTCTCGTTTAATAGCGCTACTATGTACACGCGATTTCAGAAATCCCTGCTTTCATACATTCGAGCGCATAGATTCGAATACGTTGTATACGTTCGATTCGCGGCATTACGCGCGCGAATACGTATACGTATACGTTTGTACGTTGGAGCAACGTAAAACGACATTGTCAAATAATTTCAGACACGTTACTGTGCAATCGCGTTAATCGCGCCAACATTTGAGCAGCGCACTTGCGCACACGCGTAATGTCAGGACATAAATCAAAGCGCGATAAAATCAAAGCGTGCAAAATGAGAAACCGTCGTTGTTCGGATCTCACTAAGATCCCAATTTACTTGTATGAAAAATATAAAACTCGCTGTAGGATTAATGATTTTTATATGACCGAAGCATCTGGAGCGGCCAAGAATCAAAGCACGAATCCACGTGGCGAATGTTGAACGCGACAACGCGTTTATAAATCTCATTTCGTTAACCCGTTTTCTCGCAATTCGAATGTACTCGCGGATCGCAAAGGGCGATTCAATCGTTGGCAAATCGATTGCGAAACGAGGTCGGCATCGCGCTGCTTCAACGCGCCTGCGAATGCAGCGGAAATTGTTTTGAAACTGTCGTGTTTTACGAACGCCCGAGACCGCACGCGGTATTGCACGCGAGCTGCTAAATGTTGCAAGCGTAATGCTTGATTAATAAAGCAAGTTGTCGTTGCCTCGCGCGCCGAGCATACCTTCTCCATTCGGTATCGGAATTATTCCGCGCGAGAAGCATTCCGCAGACAAACGTTGAAGAACGGGGTTCGCTATCGTTACGCTCGCTCCGTCAAACGGGAAAAACATGAGCAAACGTGCCAATCTGAGACGCCACCTGAAAATCGGAGCATCAGGCATGACTACGACAAGTCATCAAGATCACGCAAACTTGAAACCTTCCACGAGATGCGCCGTGAGCCAGATCCGCCTTTGGCGGATTAACACCATAAGTACAAAGATAAGATAAAATGAGAGATCGATACGTAGACAATGCGCAGGATATATCGAAAGCGATAAGAAGGAATAAAAACACGAGCTTCGATCGTACCGACGTACGAAACGTGTCGTCCAATCCCCTGAAACTCACCTTGCCTCGGGCGACGTACGAAACGATATTATCCGAGGGTAAATATAGGTTCGTAGAGAGAGAAAGTCGCGAGCACGGGTCGCATTAGCGCGAGATTAATATAAACCGCCGAGGCTCGCTGTTCTCGGCCGTTTTAATCCTTGAACGCTGCATTTTAAGGGATATCGCGCAGCCAAGTCTCGGCCCTGGAATATATCTCGCACCAATTGCGGTGGAGCAATGGAACGCTGCTGGAAAAGCGATCGTTATCCACAATTCGGCCAGGTTTTCGAACACACACGGCAAACTGGCCGGCGTTTACCTGCCTGGCTCGACAACAGGTAGAAAACCGGAGGGTTGTGGCCCTTTTTTACTCAACAACCCTGGCCAAGGATTAGCGCACCTCCTACCTAGTTAAACGTCCGACTGTCAACCGCGCGATAACGATCGGCTCGCCGTATTCGTCGGGAAAATTCATTTCCCGCCGAGCGATCTCTCTCTCTCTCTCTCTCTCTCTCTCTCGAGTAAGGATTTCTCGCCCTCATTAAACGCTGCGATCCAAGTCGAACGTCCATGCGAAGCATGCCTGTTTTCAACAGGTCACCTTCATTTACATCGGCGCGCTCGCGTATACCCGACAAATATATTTATAAACGTGTAACGCGAGCGATGCACCAATATGATCAAACAAACGGTCATTCCTCGCGATGCTCGATGACACTTGACCAAAGTGTGTTTCGATTAAGAATGAATTATCGGAAGAATTTACCGATTACGATAAAACACGAAATATTCGTCTACATCCGCTATACGTATGCTATCGTGTATGCAGCTCGCGAGACCGTGTTACCGGAATACAAAGAAATACATTACAGCAAACAATCGCGCGACAAAATTGCCGACAATGAGAAGAGAGAGAGAGAGAGAGCGAGAGCGAACGCAGAAATAGCCGAAAAATAAAGAAAAATAAAGAAGAGATAAGCTATCAGCGGCAGCTCCGGGAGCGTGTTCCACACGCGAAATCGTTTGACGGATTACGTAACTAGGAAACTAGGAAGAAAATCCTCTCGCGCCGCGACGGGAAGGGGAAAACGAAAGGGCGGCCGAGGGCGCGCGCGCGCGAGAGAGAGAGAGAGAGCGAGAGAGAGAGAGAGAGAAAGAGAGAGGGCGACGGACGCGAGAGGAGGAAGCGATACGACCGCTTCGCCGTCGCGGCGAGTGTTTGCCCGCGTAAAATATTTGCGCGTAGAGTCGAGCTCAAACATGCCCGGCCTGTCGTGTGGTACACGACGGCCGGGCGCGTATTTGTGCGGCGCATTGTACCGAGGACGCATACCTCGGCACGTTTCGGCGCGTGCGAAAACGCATCGAAACGCGTCGCGTGATAACGCCTGTGTAAACGCGCATGTCGCGCGTCGCCGTCGTCCGAAAAACTGCTCCGCACGTTGCCGTCGTTTATCAATACGACGCCCGTACCTCCCCACCCGTGAATCTTTCGCTCCTAAACAGCGCAGAGACGTGGGGAGGGGGCCTGTTAAATTTTCTCGTCGCGAGGCAGTGCTTTGATTTCCCGGGACGGACCGATGCATCGCATCGTATGACATCGCGCGCACGCGCGCGCGCGCGAGAGGATATCCCGCGAAATTATACGTGCCGGGAGAACGAAGAATGCGATCCGCCGGTCAACGGAATCCGATTAGATCAAGCGTAGAGGGGGGAGGGGGAGGGGGGAAGGGAGAGGTGAGGAAAATGCCGGGGAGATAATTAAAGGAAATGTAACGCGATTAAACGCGCGTGTGCGCGCCGAGGAAGGCAGAGAGCGCGCTCCGGATAGGTTCACGATTCGTCTAATTTTATACGGTAAAGGCGCGTGTAACGTATAACGAGGCGCGCGAGAAAACGCGCGAGGTAAGGCGCGTTAGAAGAACGGAATCTCTACGGGGAGGTCGAGCGAACGGACGGAGAGGCGAATTAATGCCTTTCACCGCGATACCGATCGTTAATATCTGGCCGTTACGCGAGTCGCCGTGGGATAGATAGCGCGTCGCCCTCGCGATTCGCCCGCGATCGAGCCGCATCGACGTTCTTGCGGTAAAACGGCAGAGAGTCCGTCGTGCAATGCGGACCAGCCTTCTCGCCGTTTCAGCGGCGATAGCGAATCTCGCGCGAAACCTCGCATCCAATGCCTGAATGCAATACGGCGCACGAATGCAATCAGGGGTTGAAGGTCGACGCGGCTTTAGTCAAAGGAGCAAAGAGCTCCTCCGCGTGCTTCTCTCTGGTTTATCGTCGACGCGCTCACCATTTCGGATCTCCGATCTCGGTCGCATGCGCGGTCGCGGACGCATCGCCGGAGGATCGCTAGATCGCGGCGCTGCAACGCCGCAACTGCAACTGCGACTACTACTATCGCGTAACTTGGACTCACCTGAGAGAGACGTGGACGAGAGAGGCGTCCGGGCTCGCCCGCTCGTTCGCCGATCGCCGTACTCCGCCGATGGATCTCCCGCCGCACACTCGGAGGAGACACGCACACACACACGCGCGCACGCGCGCGCGCACGCACGCACGCACGCACGCACACACACACACAGGTACCCCGGTACTCCGACGTCAGCGGGGACGATCGGGAAGAAGGCGCGCGCGCGCGCGCGGCCGACGGCAACGCGGGGACAACCGCGCGCACAATACTCGTGGATTCTCCTCAGAAGGAGAGCCGCGACCAACGCTGCCGGCGAGATTTCGTCAAACAGTTCGTCACGGTCGATAGAGGTGCACGGACGGAGGCGAGCGCCATTTTATCCCGTGCACTCGCGGCAACGCGAAAGGTGGACGGACGGACGGCGTTGCACCGCCGGTACGCGACGCCACGGAGAGAAGGAGAGAGGATGTACGCGCTCTTCTCTCTTGCTCGCTCGCGCGCGCTGTCTCTTGCTACTCGTCGCTCGCTCGCTCGCTGCGACGCGAGTCGCGGATCACCGCGCGCGCACACGAGAGAGAGAGAGAATCACGAGCCAGGAATTCACGAGGATCCGCGCGAGGATCCGAAAGAGAGAGATATCCGCTGGATATCGTTCCAACACTGGGGGATTATCACCACTTTCACAGCACGGACCTCCCTCGAGATCGTCGAGAACACCTCCGGACTGGTTCACGTTCATGCGCGCCGGATGAAAAGGGAGAAAAAGAAACGAGCTGTTTAATATCTCGCGCGCACGTACCCTTTGGACCACTGCGTTCCTTCGATCGCGATCCGTCGTCTCGATGCTCTCTGCTGTCCTTCGGGCCTCTTCCTTCTCACGCACTTGTCCCCTTTCTTCGTTCTTCCCCCTTTTTCTCCTCGTTGGATCAGTATCCCGCGATGCGCGAAGAACAACGCCGCCGCGACCGCGACACAACCGTCACGCACTGCGAGGAGACACGAACTGAAGCGCCGCGCGGCGCTGGCGAGCGGTGGAGGCTGCTCGCCCGGCTGCTTTCCAGCGCGTACCGCTATTCGGCCGTCTTACACTAGCGCCGCCAACCGGGCTGCACCCTCGCGGCCAGCCATTTTCTTCTCTCTCCGTTTTCCTCTCTCGCATGCGTGCGTGCATGTGCCGCCGCGCGCCCGATGCTGACAGTCTCTCTCTCTCTCTCTCTCTCTCTCTCTCGCTCTTTTTCCTGCCGTTCGGAACGTCGACACGCGTTTCGCGTGGTTCGTTCCAACGACGTGCGACGTTTCGCGAGATCGCGGAGAACGACGGCAGCGAGGTCATTGATTTTTTGAGCCCGTCAAGTGTAACCGCGCGCGCATGCGCACTGACGCCGACGGCGTGACATCTCGGTGGTCGGTCGCGTTCCCCCGTGCTCACCCGGAATGTCCCAGGCCGCGCGAATAGATTCGCGCGCCGCCGCCGATGGCGAAAGTCCAGCGGCGCCGTGCTCTCCAACTACCGCCCGCGAGATCTCTGCCCTCGAGAGTCCCCATTCAGCATCAGCGGAGATCGCGCTCCGCGCGATCGGGGACACCGAGATTCCTAGATAATGGATTCATCTGCATTCATCTTTTTCCGCCGCTCTTGCGATCCCCTCGCGATCATCTCGGCCGCGTTTATTTCAATTCTCACGCTTTTATCGGATGGCAGATATTCGAGTCGTCGATTCGAGTAAGCGAGCAGCCGCACGATCGCTCGACTTTTCCAGATTACCGTCCATCGGAAAGCGACCTCGCGATGCGACATTTCTCTGTAAGAACCATTAAATTCCGTCCATTAAAAGCCGCGACCGAAAACCAGTTAGCGACTGCGACTGCCTTCCCGAAATCAATTCGCAATGTCTTCAATTTACAAAATCGAACGCTCGAGCGGTGATTGCATTCCGCGTATTCGGATCTGCGTGCGGCGGAGGATCGAGCAGCATCCTTCTCGCTCTTTTCCTTTTCTCGACGGAGAAAATCGCACGAAGAAATAAAACGCGGCGCGATGCTTATCGCCTCGCGTCTCGTCCTATCCGAGCGATCTTGCCGCGCTGTAGTTTCTGTATCGGTTGGATTTCGGCCAACTTCATCGCTATAAAAAGCTCTCCTTATCACTTTTTAAATTTAAAGCGGATTAAAACGCCACTCGCGTGAAAAGGGGCCCGCTCGATCCGCTGTATAATATGGGGAGACACGGAATTCCGATCATCCAAACTATTCCCACGCGTCATCCCCCTCTCTCCCTATGGCTTCTTCTTCCTCTCTCCACTCTTCTCTCCCTCTCTGTCTCAGTCTCTATCTAGCTATCTTTAGCTGCAACTGGATTATAATTTCCGATAACAGAAAGATTAGCGATCTCTCGGTCGAACCTTCCCGATACCTATATTCGTCGGGGCGCGCCGGAAGCATTAAATTAGTTGCCATAATTGCGGCCGCGATACGGCAGGGAAAATTATAATCGTCGCGGACGATACGAGTTATGGTTATTAGAGGCACGTAAACGCCGGACAGCGATAATCCCAACGATCGATCGAGGTGTCAGGAAGTCGTACGGAAGAACGTGAATCAGGAAGGATCGCGAGTGTCGGACGCAGGTGGATTATAGTCGCGTAATCTAAAAGTGCGCGTAATCTAGCAAGGACGCACATATTGCGAGTGTAATTGGATAATAATACGCTTGTCTTCGATTTCTGTCAACAATTCTTTCAACTTGTCATCCATCATCATTCAGGCTTACCCATTACGAATGATACATGTAAATAATAATGAGTAAAAGATATAAACATGTATAAATAACGATATAAAAATAACATAAAAATCTGTAGCGAGTAAAATATTGCGTGTCTGTCTAAATTGTAGAGTTATTTTCAAAATTTATGATCCCCTCTCCCCCCTCTCTCTCTCTCTCTCTCTCTCTTTCTCTCTATTTTCTTTTCTTTTCTTTCGAACGACTGAGGCTTATTTTTTCAATGAAACGTCGTAAATCTTTTAATTTTCCAATTATTCGTATCATTCGCGAGAGACGATAAGCTCACATCTTGCCGGCTGTAATGTCTAATTCTAACATCTAATTGTTGCTTGAACAATAATTAGCAAAAACACGATTAACGTCAACCACGCTTTCCTGTAACTCCGAATCTCGGAAATTGTGTCCGATCATCCGACGAGAGGCATATCGATTTCTATCCCATCGCGAGTCATCGGTTCCACTTTGATAATCAAGGAGGTAATCGATCGAGATCACTCGTTCCTGTTTCCATCTCGCGCGGCGACGATGCTGACGGCGATGGCGACGTGACGGACAGTTATTTCCGCATGACATCACACCGCCCGCATTTTAGGGAGCACCATCAGGATTTCCTATTTTCTCGACGATGAGTCTACATTGGTGGCCCGCGCGAGCTCGGTCCCACCGAGATGCTTCCCGATCAGTTTTTACTGCCTCTCTGTCTTTCCTCCCCCCCCCCTCATTCTCACCATTTCCTCTCGGTGCGCGCATCGCTTCCGTTTCGAAACGACGCCGCTCTTCTGTCGGCTAACACGAAACACGATTGCACGGCTCGCGTGTGCGCTTGTTCCGTTAACACACAGATCAGCGGTCCCCGCGTCTCTCGCCCACGGACTCTTCCTCCTAATCGAGAAATAATTGTACGAATTTCTCGGAGAGACACGACCGCAGTTGCAGCATCATCGCGCTCTCGCCGGAGAACCCCATCGTCCTGTTGCTTGTTGAAATTTTTTCTACGCATCAGCCGGCGCGTACGATAAAATCGACATCGGAACAAAGAAGCTGCTCTGTTCCCTTCGATTCGGTCTCTCTTCTTCGGTTCATCGACGGTAGCGTTCGATAACCGACGTTAACTCGGTTAGCCATTCGTTAGCGACATTAGGAAAGACTGGCAGAGGTGACACGCTTTAAAACGCTGCGACCGTTGCCTGATTCGTAAGTCCGGAGATAATTAGCTTGAAAGAACTTGCAAAGTGAACGTGGAATAAATGAAGCATGAATTTTGCGCGGATTTCTTCTCATCGCGAGTGTAACGCGAGGGTCACCCGAGTTTTATGCCCACATATAACTTGATTCTGATTCTTCTTCAACCCCTCTCGATTTTTCTCATTCCTCGCATATCGGAGCATATCGGAGATCTAATGGATAGACTCGAGATTGGCAGTTTTGCGACCGCCTGTGGAATGTGCTGGCATTAAAACAGCGCTACATCAGATCCGGATGAGCAAGAATAACCTCGGATGAGCAAGATATCGATAGTGTAATTTGTAAAGGCAGATCGATGAACGAGGCGCGCGCGTGATTTCTTCCTTATTAATTTCCCGTATTTGTACCTGAACGCGTACGGAGATGCAGTACAACCGATTTCCACTCATCCACTCATCCGATTACTCGTTCGTCCGGATTTGACGACGCGACACGTCCATCATCTACTCAGTCGACGCGGAAAAGGTTTTCTGCAACTCCGTAAGGATCAATTAGGCTGTTTGGCATAATCTGCAACTTTCTGCATATTTCTGCATATCCTCATCCCTCATTCATTGTTACAAGAAAAAGAAATGTTTCCAGCAAATTAAGTTAGAGAGCAAATCAAAAGACAAACGAATTCGGGAATCCCCGCTTAAGGGACGTTTGAAATCTCACACGTGTAAAAAATATAGTTTAGATATATGAAATATATTGAAATATATTAGATATATTAGATATATAAAATTTATATACACATATAATCGCAATATGAAATTTTATATATTTTTCTAATTATGCGTTCTAATTACGTATTAATGTCTAATCTATTTATTTATCATCGATACTTTGAGAAAAGTATCCAAATTCTCTCAACGTTTCCCCCGCGACATCGTTATTGTGCACGCTTTTTGCGTGACCGATTCGTTGATTAGAATGTTCTGTATTTCCACGGGATAATAGCAATCGCTTGGTACAACACTTCTTTTCACTCTTGTTCCCTGGTTATTCATGCGTTCCTAATGGCTCGCAGCGTTGCGCAGCAGCTGAGATTTTCTCCGCGAATCACAGCCGAGAAGTGATTTTTGCACGTCTCGAGCCGAGGGATCGATCGGAGAATCGGAGAGGACAAGATCCAAAGAAGTGATCGTAAAGTGGGGGCTTCACGAAGAAGCGATCGATCGACTGGTCGGTTGGTCGATGGGTTGGTTGGTCGATCGATTGATTTTTTCGTCACAGCGTCTGGTTGCACCGCTACCGGCCGTTGCAGGTGAAGCCGACTTACTCCGATCCGATGCTTCTGAGAAATTCTCTCCAGTCATCGAGACGAATTCCACCGAAATTCAGGGCAGACGATTAATGATTTTATACCTTCCCTCGATTAGCTCGCTTTTTTCTTTCCGCTTCATCGATTGGAGACCGACAGAACCGAAGTGTCATCATCGTGTTTTATGATTTAACGAAAAAGGTTCGCGCGAGAGCAAAGAGTCATGGCGCGCCTCCTTTCTCACGAATTTGTTTGTACGAGACCAAGTACTTTACAAAGGTGTGTTCGCTTGTAGTATTCAAGTTGTAAAACCCATGATGGGAACAACGCGTTTACTCGTTTACTCCATTCATATGGCAGAAGAAAACGGAAAAGAAGGATTGGTCGGTCGGTCGGTCGGTCGGTCGGTCGGTCGGTTGATCGGACGGACGAGCCGAAGAACGCAGCGGAAAATAAAACGAGACAGACACGTTACACGTGAAACAGGGTGGGTCATAAAAATTCGAAGCGCAGGTATAAACCAACGATCTACAAGTCTGCGCGCGCGCGCACGGACGAGGGCGATCCTAATCTCACACGCCACGCGGTTACGGCAAGGAGAAGCGCACGTTTCGAGAACCGAAAGGATGCTATGCTGAAGGGATACCGGGAGACCCAAATTGCCAAGATTCGTTAGAAAATCGCTGGTATGCGACGCGTCGTGCGTCTGGTCGGGATATTAGAGCCCGAAGGAATTTTGAGTACATCTTCGCTCGCGGCGTTCAAATCTTTTTCGAAACTCTTGTACTCGTCTTTTTCTCTCGCTTGCGTTTATCATGGAGGATTCATTCGTTGGAGAAATCGATGCTATTATAGCAAATGATGATCAATTCTCCCGACAGCTAACCGGAATTCACATTCATTCGTTGTCACAATTCGAAGGCCGACCCGTTTCCTCTCCTGCCAATTTTGGATATCATTATGATTATTGCTGCTGCCTCTAGACACTTATTGTTGATTCATGTTTTACTTCAACATTTTTATCTCTGTCGCTGTTCTGCATGATATGTTCGTCACAGACGGATGACGATAAAAAGAAGCAAGAAACGCTTCATACACCGTCATACACGTCTTACGAGATAATTAATAGACAAAGCTTTGGTTCGTTCATTCATAAATCGTGTCGGAAGGTCACAGAAGAGAGGTCAAAAAAGAAAAAAAAAGACAGAAACGGACGATGCACAAATTCCATACGATCGCAGACAAGTTTGCACGATGATTTTACGAGTCTCGCGAATTCTGTCGTGCGATTTCAGTTAATGATCTGGATAATTGAATAAATACGAAGGATAATTAGTAGTCGCGACGCCGCTATCGCCGCCAGCTCGAGACGCGCTTTAACGAAGCGGCCGCCGCTGCCGCCGAAAATCATCGGAGAGAGAAAGAGACAGAGCGTTCAACTTACTACAAATTTAATCTAAAGTTAATCAACATTTAATTTAAACGCCCCATCATGTAACTAATACATTTACATTTCCCATCAGGCGCACCCATCAGACGCTCGATCTATCTTCGCGTTAATGTGCAATATTTGATACTCGTCTGCCTAAAATTCAATATTTCAAAAAACGCCAATAGCAGTTTCGAAAACGTTTATCACAGTATCTCCAACAAATCAGAGTTTATTGCATCCAGTATGCAAAGATCACTGTTCTTCTACCATGTGTGCGTATGCATGTGTAGTAAACATATATACATAATTAGAGTGTACACACACGCACACGCACGCACGCACGCACGCACGCACGCGCATAGAAATATCTGCATATACACGCACATGCAATGCTTGGCAACGGAAGCGAACACATGATTCCCATTAAAAAAAAATGTATAACCAACGAAAGAGACGGAACGTCATGGCATTGCATTACAACAGCGTGATGTAATATCATTGTCGCGGTTTTATTTTTTCTTGAATCTGGCTTTCTTTGCCGCTACGACGACGTTGGGCAACTTTGGGTTACACTGATTTCTATGTTTCTTGCTCTCAACGTGTTGGGCAAACGTAATTTCTGAATTCAACGAGAGATTGCACGGTGCGCAATAATATTGCCCTGAAAGATAAGAAAGAAATAATCATTATTGAGTTCAAGCTGCATTTGTCGCAACTTGATTTCTTACCCGATGGTGTCCGGTAAATAGAATAATCTATAGGTTCCGAGAATATGTTTTCAGCGACTGAAACAGAAGAAATGAAAGATTAGTAAAAATCATCATTTAACAGAATCTTCATCTTTCCTGCGAGCGTTAAATAGATTCTATATCATCGAATGCACACACGCACGCGCACGCGCACGCGCACGTACATGCACGTACACGCACACACATACACACACACATACACTATCTTATATAATTTATTATAAAAACTACATCTTCTTTAAAAAAAAAGAACAAAGAGAGAAGAAAAATCTTCTATAGAGACTATAGAAAGGAAACCAAACTTTTAATCAATCTCGGCTCTTTTATAAAATATATTGAAATTTTTATAAGTCAGATAAGCCTTGCGTTAAAATATTAGTGATTCCTATTTTATTTACGAGAGATGTAATGTGATATGAGATGTGCGATATGATTGTTCACAAAGACTGATTCATAGTATCCATAGTATTGATAGTCCAATAAAATACGTAATTTCGTCACGGTAAACTTTTTCATAATACTTTATAACAAAATACTTCGAGGTTTCAACAACATAGTCGATTGGTTCGAAACTCGGATTGAAATTTCTTTTTACCAAGATCAGGCATTGGAAGTCCATTGAGCCTGAGCATTCTTAGGTGTCGAGCTCCACGTTTATGCGTTTCCAATTGATCCTGACGATTGGCCGAAACACCGCACAGATCACAACGTAACGGCAAGGAGTATTGCGACGCTGTGTATATAGCTGGTACCGCAGCCGTATTGGGAACTGTGGCGGTGCTGTCGGATATTGTCGGTATCGTGGATACAACCTGTGCATCCGTCTGGAAAGTTATCCCTATTCCGAAGCGACCCGTCGAATCCACTTGATTGTACTGATCCTGATTCTGCAGCTTTTTCGACGGTCTGTCAAAAATGTAACAACATGTGGTTTTATTTATCATTTAACGTTTGACAGAAATGCAATCAACTTGATTATTACATCGTTAGTCGTACGTCACTCTCGTTACTGAATCACCAACACATTGACTGTCGAATAAAATTTGTCGATTGCCGTATAACATTGTAATCATCATTCATCATTCTTCGTTGCTTTTACATGAAATATCTCCCAAAGTTACAAATGCTCGAATTGTCCGAGCGTGGAATTTTTAGAGAGCTGATTTTCAAACATTCGTATATTGTTCATGTTTTCTATATTTGCGCATTTCCGCATATACGAAGAAAGCTTTTAATCTTCCCACTGCTGCGAACCAAGTTCTAGTTATCCGTGAAGTATGATATACAAACAACTTTGTTATATTAACAACTTTATAGAATTTTTTTTTAAACTTTATTATTATAAAGACAACTGTAATATATATTTGCTTCAAATCGCAAAATAATCATTACATTTTGAAGCAATTGACATGTCTGGCAAAATTTTCATCAACGATAACGAGGTTGAGTCATCTGTCATTTGAAAAATGATCATTTTTCCATGTCATCAAAAACACATGCCCGTACTGTTCAGAGACACTTCATTAAGAGTCTGTGATCAGAGGATGAATTTCTAAAGGTAATTATCATGTAACGCCTACGAGATAAAGTATCCAACGCTTTAAGCTCGCATAATTTGGAACGACAGTCAATGTATCAAATGAAAGGAGTCGGCAATCAATTGATAAAACTATCGTTAAAGAGCGTAAATGCGGAATTCGTACCTCGCGCGAGGCCCACCGTTCGCTGCCCTAATGTGCTTTTTGCCGGCGTAGTGTTGCGTGGCGTCTGTTTGCGACGTGAACCACGTTTTGCATATCTGGCAATGTAGATCGTATGCGAGGTACATTAATACGCGTCTTACGTATGTAAATACATGTCTGTAGGCGTAACATTGATGCCCCTTACATCACAGTAGTTTTGCCAGTCGTTATTGGTCGTACTGCTCACTTGGCCATCTTCGGTTTTCTGTTTTTTAACGCTCTGATTGAGAAACATCGATACTTTTTTCTGATGCGGCTTGCCGTCATAATGTAATTTGGCTTGTAACAAGGAGTTCATCTGCAAAGTACGATTCACTTCGTCGATACGATAGCATTCCGTAACATTGATTTTGAGATCTACATCGCAGACTTATTCTCGGTATTTAAACTAGATAGAGATTTAAACGGAGATAGAGAAAAAGAGTAGTCTCAAATTATCCGATTATGATTATGAGCCGGGCCTTACGACTGCATTGCACAGATCACATTTCAGCGGTTTCATCAACGTCGACAGTTCCCTCTGCGCGCTCGCGACCTTTTCTGAGGAATGAACAGAGACACAGAAAAGTATCAACGTGTATTCCAACATTGACGAAGCGGGACGAAGACGAGGTAAGGTAGGATCGGCACTCACCTGCGTCTTGCGCAGGATCGATGAATTCGTTCTTACGTTTGTAAAAGCTCTTGCCCTTGTTCTTCACCGTGAGCGATGACGTCGCCGCGGAAGATATCGCCGCAGTGGCCGCCGCACCCTTGTAAGTCGGTTCGTACCAGTGGGCATAGAGGTCCGAGGTATCGCTGTCGGTGGTTATCCACCAGGGGGTCGGGGCCGGTGGTTGACCGGGGGTTTGTGGTTGCATCGTCGAATGCAACATGTACGGGTTTGGCGGCACAGCCGGAGGTGCGTTCGGATACGTGGCGAGAGTCGGGGAAACCCCGTCGTTCGTGGTCGCTACTGCCACTGCGCTGCCACCGGTCATCGCGTTCTCACCCGTTAACATTGCTCGTTGTTGTTGCTGTATCGTTGTCGATTGTGCATTGTCCGTGGGTTTGTTCAAGGAGGAGGAAGAAGGCGGCAGCGGAGGCGGCGGCGGCGGTGGTGGAGGCGGTGGAGGCGGCGGCGGCGGTGGAGGCGGTGGCAGGAAACACTCGAGTCCTGTCGCGGGAGGATTAAGATTAACCGGAGAATTAAGCTTCCGAGCGTAAACTTCGCACAGCGGAGCACCTCGAGGAAAGAAGAAGAGTTCCTTTAATGGAACGGTAGTGTGTCGTATTTCTCTCGTCTTAAGAAATACAGCGCTTCGTAAAAGTCACTAGTTATAAATCCTGGAACACCCCGCTGTCGTTTTACTGCTGCGATTTGTCATGGTTCTATTAAGACGGAATTCCCGAATTTACGAGGAACACACGCTGGAACACACAATCGTGCCAGTGTCGATTGTGTCTCGCGTTATTTGTTTCTTCAACCTGCTTTGTGTTCGACTTGTACCATTGGTTCATTTAACGGTAAAAGTTTCCGCAGCAGTGCGGAACGATTACCGAAGACCAATCTTTATTTCTCACGAGCATGTTGACCGACGTGTTTTCTCCTCGATGCATGCGGACGATAATGTACCATTATCATCAGCCTGTTCTCTGTGACCTGTACTCATTCGCTTACTTTACCCTCGAGATATATTCTACCTCAGATTTCGGAAATTTTTATCACAGCACAACAGCACGGATAATACGTATCATATAAACGCGCGCGTACGTATGCGCGTTTATATGATGCATACATCATACGTGTATGAACATAGATTACTTGTGACAGGTCTAGGAGATCTTTAACACACTTGCGATAATTTGCGAGAAAAGAGTTAATAAAAGTGTTCGTGTCACGCGAGCTAGCGAAAGACACGGTAATGCTTCGCGCCATTCGCGCGCAAGCGAGAAACGAGCGAGCGAGGCTATGTATATTTACACGACGCGTTCAGTCGAGCGAAGGCACGATTATCGTGTTGCCGTAATAATTAAACCAATCGAATTTCTTGATTCTACCAATCGATAACTTAAAGTCCCTTTACCCCGGAATAGCGTCCTATTCGTCCAGCATTGTCTTTAGTAGGGAAAGATTTCCATCGTAAAACCAAAGTAACCAAATTTCACGATTTCACGGAAACGTGCCCGATGGAATATACAGCTCGAGCGTTTGAATTAGGATCGCTCGTGATGGCATGTAAAAATAGAAATTAGACGTTTGATTATGTCATACGCGAAGCGTACATACGTCTATCGACACGCAAAATTCTAATTGTACTGTTCAATCAGTTAAAGAAGAAATCTGGAAATTAATCTCTCCAGAAGAAAGATACAACGAGCAGGTACACCGCGGATTACATGGATTCGTTTTCCCGTAAAAATAATAGCATGAAAAATTCTTGCGGGACGAAAACGAATAAAGCCATAAAATTAAATACTTTATATCGTGCTCTGATATGAAACCGTTTACCGTTAATAAAAGTACGATATGATGAAGTGTCTCATTTTGCACGTATGATACGCGGCTGAGAAGAGATAGAATACATCTCAAAACAAAAGTAATTGGCCAAAACAAAAACGTATATCATTTGCAGAAAGAACATTGAATCGATCTTGATTATCTGTGAAAGAGATAATATCAATTAATTTAATTTAAGCGTTATTAGAAGAGACAGAAAAAGAAATGGCGAGAGCAAGAGCAGGAATAACTAAAACTGCGTGTTATCAGCGATCGATATATTCAATTGAATCGCGTCACGTAATCATCGCGTTACTCATTAAAGGTTCAAAATGAACTGATAAAAATCGATGTAAGGATGCAATGATAATTTCTAAGAAACATTCCGTGTTCATTTCCAATCGGAGTTTAAAGAACGTTATGATGGAACGTTATGACGGACTTCAAATAATAGCGATAAATTTGTAAGAACAGAAGAGATGTCTCCCGCTGCAGAAAATCGTATCAGAAAATTCCTTTTATGATGTATCATGAAAGGGATGATCCTATTTTAAGACAATCTAAGTAATCTCGTTTTAGTTATTAAAGAAACGCGCATATAATAACCTTGAATAAGCTCATAAAGAAGCAAGATTTCCAATTTCCTTTTATCGCAGGTTATAGTTACAATTACAATTACGAAACAAGTTTATATTTTCATCGACAACTTTTCTTTCCTTCATTATCACATAAAATGTGACGCAAATCGTTCATCAAGATAAATCGAGATAAAACGTGCTTTTGGAATGCTACGATGATCTCGATAAATTAACGCGCGTGCGCGCGTGTAATTACGCGAATGAGCGATTCGTCTTCGACGTATAGTTTAGAAAACATATAAATAGATTTGTTAGCGTTGTCAGGATGGACTGCTTGCCGTGCGCTTGATTTACAAAGAAACCGTCGCGCTAATTCTCGCGATCGGTCGAAACAATGTTTCACGCGTTCGAGAGCGTATAAAGTTCTCGCGCTTGATGATAATACATCTCGCGTCGCCGGACAGCGACGTATTTAGCTTATCGTGCCGCAATGGCTTATCGCCATAATTTATTCCGGCGACCCTTTACCCCCACCTTGATATCATTTGCGAATCAATCATGCGTTCGATGTGGGCTCTAAACGTGAAGAAAGTCTTCGCGAAGAAAGCGTAGGCGAGGATTATCTGAAACCGTGAGCACTTGAGGATCACTCGAAGCTCCCACCAATTTTATCCTAACGTCGGATCGCGCGATTTGAGAAAACTAATTTTCATACGCTTATTTTAGCTTATTAAATAACATGTTTTCATTCACATTATGTTATACGAGTATGAATGTGTCATGAATGGTGAATTAAACGTCGCGCAATACGTCCATTATGCTTTTCGCAGTACTAACATCCGCAATTTATTTCTCGTGCGCGCTAATCGTATCCGCCAATGGAAGATCTCGTAGCATGGATACAATCTCTCGCGAACGAGAGATCCCTCAAGGTCATTTGGAATATCTCGTCGTTACACAAGCGATGAAATACAGAGAGCTCCTGCGAGCGTCACATCGTGTCGTGATTACACGTTTCTGCACGGTGTGGAAATATTTTTTTTTCTTTTCTTCTTCCCCCTTTCTTTCCAGCGTTGGAGGCGCAATTGAACGAATCGGAGGATCGCGGGATCGGAGGATCCTTATTAAAGAATCGGCTCGAGGACGTGTCGGAGGCGACTGACTCACCCGGCACTTCGGGATTCTCGATGATCTTGGCGCTAGACATCTTTTCTCTTTCCTCGTGAGACCGCGGGGAGACCTGTCGCTTGGCTGTGTTTATCTCCGTCCAGCGAAATTGACAGGCTCGCGCCGCGATACCGCGGTCCCGTGCCTGCGTACACGCGGCGTACTCGTCCTCGGTGTCGTCCTTGATATCGTCCCACCCTCGATACCGTTTCGTGGCACGTAACGGCGCGTGAGGTTAACACGTAAGTCGCGCGTCGGCATCGACTGTCACTTGTGCGGGACGTCGGGAAAGGTCGGACCAAGGAGATTTGTGAGGTTAATTGAAGCGCGTTTGACACGAGCCGTGGACCGACATTTTACGCGGCACGTGATCGCGCCTTGCGGCCGCGAGATGGTGGCAGGCGCTGCGCTCGTTCGCGGTGCGCGTCGCGCGGCTCGGGAGCACAGACGGGATTGACACATGCGACGACGGCACGGTAGGACCCAGCTCGCTAATCACCGATGGGGTGTGCGGAGCAACGATGGAGGGCAAAGACGAGTATCTGCTTCAGTGCCTCGAGGAAAAAATCGCCAGCGGTTACGGCATGATTGAGCGATTACGACTCGTGGATAAGGTCGATGGGATCGACAAACTGATACGGAAAATACAACAGGAAATTAAATTTCTGGAGAAGGCAAGATACACTCGCGATCTTGTGATTTCTCCTTGCTGTTCTTGCTCAATTGATTCGGATATTAATCTCAGATTATTGTTCTATTATCTATTTCGTAATTGACGCCAAGTCTACAATTTTGTGGTTGCACTTTTTCTTATTTATATGTGATCTGTATTTAATTTATCAATACGGTAACTGTAATCATGAATACAGTAATGAGCACGTAACTCATTAAAGGTTAATATTTCATAAACGTGATTTTTATATTGGATAGATAAATGATAGATTTTCATTTACGATAGATTTTGATATATTCAGTATTTTTAGTCCTTATAAGCCATCATGATCTAGCGAGGATAAGAATAATTTTATTTTTTATAAAAATAAGAGAAAAAATTGATTGAAGCTCTATAAAGCTTTATAATAACTTTGTAATTTATGGAAATCTTTATACATGTTCCATTTTTTAAACGAATCATCTATATAGTACTTATGTGAGAAAACATAGCTAAAATTAACGAATGACAATCTAGAGAAAAGAAAAAGATTTTAAATTATATTGCAAAAAATCAGTTTAATCAGTTGTGGCAGAATAAATCTTTGACATAAATCTGATTAGCAAATTGATTAATCTGTTTTTGACCTTTTGTTCTTCAATAAAGGTACGATGCACAGGGAATGTGAAGAAGGAACATCTACAGAGTACAAATCTAATTCATCTCAATGCCATGGTGGATCGATTGTCATGCGCGAAGGATCCTATCAGCGTGATGAAACCCTTCAAGTATCAAAATTCGCGTTTGGAGGTTGATATAGTGTGTAATAATGGTGCCTCATGGGTAAAGGTAATAGCCAGAAACGCCAAAGCTTTAACCATGATATCACTTGGTAACGGTGAATATGGGCAAAAATCTGTTTTGGATCAAGCTAATGCTTATCTGATGTGCAGTAAACGTCATCTATATCACTATAAACCACCAGATGTCGTATTTCATTTTGCCTATGGCATAGAGGCTCCTTTGGCTTTATGTCTGGAACAAATGAATATTATAGTCGAAGGAGACAAGATAGATGCCGATGATAAGGACCTGTACAGCCAATATGACTATATAAACATATCAGGTAAATATAGCCTTGTAATATTATTATTATATACAAGTAGATGTATATAAAAAACATTAATCGCTGTTTTTGCGAGATTACCAAAATTAATTTCTAATCTAAATTTCGTTCGTATTATTTATAATAAAAAAAACATAGTTTTAATAAAAAATGGTCATTTTTTTGAATTTATACGAATTTGTATGAATTTTTATGTGTACAATGTATATATGTGCGCATATATATACCACACATATAATCATATGCGCGTATATATGCATATGTTTTTACATATATACTATATTACATCTCTGCATGATATAATGCAATGAATTACACGACACAAGTGCAATCGTATTGTTCGAGAGAATAATCTGTTTCATAATCACAAATATTTATTATGTATATTTTGTATATTTTTTTCTCTGGAGGTAGAACACGATGAATTAGATAATTTCATGAAAGCTGCGAAAGATTCTGAGAAACAATTGAACATGGATCTGCAATCCTTGAACACATCTGCACTTTCTACTGAGATAAAACTGCTGAATCTCGATGTGTCGACGTTATTAGCTTACGTTACAAACATGTCCAATGGATGTAACAATTACATTTATCGTGAACCATTGCTCACGCAACAAGCCGAAATGGAGAGAAGACGTCCCATAAAACCGATCCTGGAAGATTTGTTCCGCAACAAGGAACTTCTCGTTTCACGAACGGCATATAACAATTTCATGAATATTATCGATGTTATCGGCGGTCCGAAAGAGACACAACGTGCGCACGAACTGCTGAAGAAAACTCAAATCGTCGACGATCTACCTACCGGACGAATTATGGGATTACGCTTGGGCGGTAGAATCAAGGATCGATCGCGACTAGTTTTCGCAACGGGCGAGAATATGAAGAGCATTACGGTTTCTGCCAACGAAGGATTTGTAAGAGCAGCGCGTATGCAGGTAAGGACATATACGCATCAATGCTGTCATCAATATGTCCGCATTCACAAGAATACGAGTTGCGCGATATACGATAAACAGATTTTTTAGTTTTCTATGATAAATCTTGGAATCATAATGAGTCATAGTTGTTATATGAATGGGGAAATATATTCTTGGAATATTACAAAAAGAATTTTAATAAATATGAACGCATTAAACAATATTAATTAGATTTTTAGATTTTAGGTTTTATAAATTAATTTGGTACTTTGGCAAAAATCAATATTTGTTTGAACGGAAAAATAAAACAATTTTGTTTTATTGCGAATTAAAGTTTATTGCGAATCAATTCAATTTAAAAGGATTGGTTCTCAGGATTGTGTGCGATTAAAACTAAAAGTATTTGAAAAGAATTTAAATGCAATTCTGAATTAATATACTGATATGTATATACTAATATATTAATATCTGATATCATTATATTTTTTTAGGGTGTCGAGTGTACAGTTTTCTTACATGAACCAAGATCTCTGTCAGAAATCAAAGAAAATAACGCCACGAGTATAGAACCATCTTGATATTATTTAATACATATGTGTATATATATATATATATATATATATATATATATATATATAGACAATTACCAAGAACACATATGCTAAAATATCAGATACACTTGTATCGATAATTTATCATGTTGTTATGTATATTAAGATAATAATTACTCGTTATTTTTGCGGGAAAGACTTCTTCTATCGTCACTGATCATCTAATGAATATTCAGACTTGTTGAACTCAATTTCCATATTTTCTTCATATTCTGTAAAATATAAAATAAATTGTTATTATATAAAACACATATAAAACGAACACATATTTCTTTAAAATAATATTTCACGATACCATTAATAAATTTCTTAAAATAAGGATTCCTTTCTTTGGCCAATTGTATATATTCTCTGCTCTTTTCTCCATTTCCAAGATACATGTAACATTTGGCACTATTTAAAAGAGCTTTTAGATTCGAATCGTTAACTTTTAATGCCCAGTCACAATCGTGCAGGGCCTTTTCGTATAATCCGAGATACATGTATGATAACGCACGATTATTCCATAAAACGGAAGAGTCTTTACGTTCTTCCAATGCTTTGCTATAATAAGTCACGGCCTTTTCATAATGACCTTCTCTGAATGCACCATTTGCAATTCTTTTTAATGTTTCCGCCCGTTCATTTCTGATTTTACGATCTTCGGCTCGTTGTTTAGCATCATTCTCTACACTCTTCATAAACATTTCTGTTTATATAAAATGTTTATATAAAAAATATTGATATTTTCCATTAATTCTCTCTGCTGCTAATAATTCTCATTCTCATTCTCCAATAACATTCTCATATTGTTTAATAATTAGTATTACTATATAAGTTTATTAATTATTAGTAGAATTATTGCGACATAGATAAAAAAGTAACAATATTATCTCAATTATCTATATAATGTAATAAAAAATTATTACGTATAGTAACGTGAATCGTTTCAAGTAAAGATATAGTATGCATTTGAGTAAATATAATTGTTAATAGTATAATGAAAGATTACTAAAAGTTTTTGTCTCATTAGATAAATGATAAATATGCTTATACTTACTTTGTGACATTTTATTTGGATCATTATTGAAATCATCTTCCTTGGAGGAATATTTATTGATTATTGACCGATTAGCTTTAATTCTTATCTCATCCTCGTTGTAAATCTCTTTTTGATCTTTCAAGATCTCGTCAGCCAATATTTTTCCACATTCCTGCTCTTTTGAATCAGAGGATACCAATTTCTTCACGATTTTTTCTTAAAACATAAATTTTGTAGAAGATATAAACTTCCAATGTCAATTCAATGTAGACCTACCTACTTGAGTAACACGTTGCATGAAATTTTGAAATTCTTCCTCCGTTAAATTTTTATCAGAATTTAATTCATCAATAATGTGATTTACCTCATCACATCTTTTATTCTTTCCATTAATATCCATTCTATATAAAATAATCGTGAGAACTTTGTATGTTGAAAGGAAGCAGTACTAAAGGATTTGCTCCCATAGAAACAAAACAGTGTTGCTAAGCTATATCCGATATACTTATGCAATCGATATTAACATAATCAAATCACTTTATATAAATCTAATATAGATCTAAAATAAAAAGATCTAATATAAAAAATAGATAGAAATAGATCTAATATAAAAAAAATAGCTTTAATTATACAAATGCAGACTATAAGACAAATTTTGTTGTACATCTTTATTACAAAAAAAGTATAATCAAAGATATAACAAAACACTAGCAAAAAACTAGTAATCAATAATAACTCCATATCTCATTTTATAATTTTTTCAGCATAATGTGTCTCTCTTTCTCTCTCTCTCTCTCTCTCTATGTGTGCGTGTATGTGCGCGTAGTATGTGTTGTACGCACGTGTGATGAATGATGAGCAAAATAAATCATGTAGAAAAATATGCGCGGTGAGATGGAAACTTGGACTGCACAAATTGCGTTTCAGTTCACAAGATCTACCGCGATAGTCATTCACATTAACTGTTGGAACTCTTTCTGAGGGATGGAAATTCCGTGTGCGAGCGAGCATTCTTGCCTAATTGATGATATAACATGTGAGAATAGAACTGTTGCGTGGACATTTTACTGCTATCCGCATTCTCATTGTCAAGCTCATCGACTTCAAGAGGATCCATATCAACGTCCTCCTCCATGTCCGATGACACGTCGATCTCATCCTTTATGAAAACCATGTTCATATTATGATCATCGTTGGAACTTTTCAGGGATTTTCTTCTGTCCAATGGCTCATTTCGTTTGCTATCTGCCACGGGAGCGAATGATTTACTCGCCGTGATCTCTACCTCGTCCATGATGCACAATTTCTTCAGAGGCAATGGACTGTCCTTTGATATCGCAGATAATATGCGTGGCCAACTGATAATATTATCCGAGGATTCTTTACGCTTCTGCGATGTGGAAGATACATTCTGCAGACCCCTGCTCGTACTCGGCATGTCATTGATATCTATGATGCTAATACCAGAGTTGCTGGTCTCCAGCCGTTGACACAGCTCGTTTATGTTGATCTCCTCCTTCTTTCGGATCGCATCCGGAGAGACAACTTTGGTGGACATTTTGTGAGGATGGCTGGCGACTCTCACCTGCGTGGACGGCACGACCTTGTTCTCGTGTCGAGTCTGCGTCTTCACTCCCTGCATGGTCACTTCGTGCTCAGAACTAATGCTGCTGCTCCTAGCGTTCGGGTTCTTAATTTCCTCCACCTTGAGTCGCGACATAGTCGTGGTAGTCTTCTTGGACGCGTCCGAGTAGTGTTCTTTCGTGATGTTGTTCGCGTCTTCGCCGATCAGCAAGGAAGGTGGGATGTGTTGCAATCCAGTGACTTGCAGCATCTCGGCGAGTTTCAGCAGCCGTCTAACCTCGCTCTGCACTATCTGTATCTCGCCGCAGTACATGAAGTTCACGAGAGTCTTGAGGTCGTCGGCCTCGACGTCGTGCAGGATGATCATCGGATGCGGATGATCATTGGCCGTCAGCAGCCGTCGGAAGAAAGAACTCGAATTGGCCAGTACCATCTTGTGGCATTTGAGTACCGTACCGTCCTTGCACACCAACGACAGATCGACGAATTGCTGTTTCTCATAACAAGTATCGAGCGAGAATACCATGTGCGTGGGGAAGCTTTGCCACTTGAAGCTCAACACACTTTCCTCCTTCATCGCGCCGGTTCCAAGTCAACACTCTTGCTGCACAGTTTTGCGAAAACGGGGGACGTGGAATGCGAATCAATCCGCGGTGTCTCCGAGAACGGTGCGCGCCATGACACACACGTGCCTCTATCATCGTTTGACGAATGCCGCTCTCGGCTGTTCTTCGTCGCGACTAAGCGCGCACGCGATCCTCGATAGATGATCCATTTCGCGAGCGGCGTCTCACTCTCTGTCATTGCCCATCGATAAGTTTCTCCTTCTTTTTCTCGCGTCTTATTACGGGCAGAACTTGGGGCCGTTTGAGAGTACGAAATTCGGGATACCACGTACGTTTCGAAAATGTCTCGTATCAGAAGCTATGTTTTTTTTTCGACTCCATCTCTTTCGCGTGGAAAGCAAAGAGATCTAGAACAGACTTTTCGAGACGTATTCCATCCTTTTAGAAAAGCATTAACGAATGCAGCGTCGCGATAGACGCTGATAGATGTTTCAAGAAAGGTTCATCCGAGGAGCAAGATATCGAAGAATTTGATGTTTGATATATTTGGAAGATATTTCATAAATATGAAAGAAAGCACAAAGAGAAAGAGAGAGTTTGCAGTTTTTGGAACGTTTTCAATTTCAAATCTTCCGCCATCTTACTCCAATTCTCGATCTTTCGATGCTTTCGTAAATCGAGATGAATACAACTATGGTGGCGACCTCTTCTCAATCAACCATTGGCTAGTTGCTAATTGCAAATGGCAGTGTAACAACAGATGATCGAGCACGATCGTTTCTCAGTGTGGCATTCATTCGTCAAGAGTGGTGGTGGCCGGTCGACCAGTCGTAGTGATGCGCCGCCGGTTAACACTCGTCTGTTGAACGTCGACCGGCAAGGTGAGCGTATTGAGACGAGAAGTGCGATTTCTTTTTCCTCCCATTGCGGCGATAGCAGCAGTGAGAGCGAGACGCAAGATAGAGCGGGCAGCCTTTGAATGAGTGCATTTGTTATTATGTGATCGCGAGTCGCGCGTGCGGAGCGACCGGTGGCATCGACAAAGCACGACCGGAGCTGAAGAAGGACAAAGACACACAGGGAAGAAAGAAAATGCGAACCACGTGGAGCGACGTTTTCTGCTATCTCATCGTGGCGATTCTCGCTGTTATGCCGACACTTCCTCGCGCAGGTAAGTGATACATAAGTACCCGCGCACGCGCCCGACGAGAATCGCCTTTCTGCGAAATTTCACGAAACAGCCGTGTCAAGGTCTTTCTTTACCAGACCAGTTAAAATTCTCGAGCGGCCGCTCGTTGCTCGAACGTAGGGAACTATCCCGGTCACCCTAGCTTTTAACCACAATGGTCCTTTTCCGCTCTTTCTCTCTCTTCCTCCCTCTCCCTCTCCCTCTCCCTCTCCCTCTCCCTCTCGCTCTTTCCCTCGTCTCTCGTTCTTTCTCGAAATCTCCAGGCTAAGAAAAAACCGAGAGAGTCCTCTGCCGAGAGACACGTGTACGTGATCACGTGTATAATCACGTGTTTCATACATGTTTGATTTTTTTGCATAAAAATTCAAGAATTCGAGAACCGCAACACGAATGATCTCTTTATTCATTCTTTTATTTCGATTGTTACTTACAACACGTGGTACATATTCGAAGAGCCGTTATCATCTTCGACGGTCTTTGACGAGCAATTGCGCAGGAAGTAATTATAGCGATAACTTCGGTATCGCACGTATTGTCATCATTACGCGTGATATGATAAAAGTATGAAGATTGGAGAATGTCGCGGAAAATATATTCGAGTGAAAAATGCAAATCTACGATTTGTAGTAGACCCCAGTAGATGCTAAAGTAAATAGCTAAAATATATAAAGTATCCGCGAGAGAAACGCGGAAAGTCGATCTTGCAATATGCACGTTTGCATTTGTGTGATGGAATAAATATTCATCTTTTGTATCAAATCTCGTGATTGATCGTCTGCATGGTAAACGCTTATCTTGCCTTATACATAGATGCATGGACTTTTGCAACGATCATGCATTTCCGCCTTCGCTTCTTCCTCGCCGTTCGTTAATCACGCGCGCATAATTAAAAGCGTTTCCTGCATCTTCAACAAAAAATCTCAGTTACAAAATTTTCATGGCTTCCCGCGAGAGATACTATCTTCAGAAAAAGCGCTCGAAGTTTCTTCATCTTTGTCTTCTTTCATGGTTGGCAACCGGCGTACCTGCTGGCCACGTGACATAATAGCTTCAGGGTAGAAATCGACGTCATGATGTAATTAGTGTCACATAAATTTATTATTGCGATACCTCGTGCACTTTTTTCGTCCCCGATTACGTGGTAAGCTGGTATTTTTATCACACGTGCATCAGCAATTGACAACACGATGTCTTCCCCTCTTCCCATTCATTATCTCTTTGTCTTCATTTGCCTCTAGCCTTGAAGTTTCCACTCATTAAATACCTCATTATATATCGCGTACACTTTCGACAAAGCGCCTTCGAGCATTTTCAGCTTGTGTTTATGTCGCGACGAAGTTTATTTTTATCTCAAGTGACAAATTATATCATATTATATATTATATATGTATCATATATTATATATGTATTATATTATCCTTACATGGAGATTTACTCCTGAACTCGCTGACAATTCATCGGCCATTTCATTACGCCGGTTTTTCCATGTGGACGCGTTCTCAGTTTTTAGCCGCTTTTATTGATCGCGTCGATCCGACTTTTGAAAAAACGACGCGTCAACTTTCGCGAACGTGTTTATATATGCGAAACATTCCACTTCGGCGCGGTAATTTAAATAACCGGAAGATTACATAAGCGCGAGCGCGAGAAAAGGATTCGCCGGAAAGAGAACCGGCAAAACGATGATTTCGCGTGTGTATCTTCCAGTGCACCTTATTTTCGAGCGTTTATTGTGCACGAGACGATACCAGATAGAACTTTCCACGTCCGCCATCCTCCCTTACCTTTGTATCTTTGTTTACTCGATCTGCACGTGTGAGATTACAGTGAGATTACGCAGCCATTCGCTCGCATTTACACGATAAGGAAAAAATTTACAACGTATTAATGATGATGTGTACATATAAAATGCAAGTTAAAAATTAATTCATTTAGCGGTATTTTGATACGTTAATGCAAAAGACTCTCCTACATGCCTCCCGTACATCTTTGCTTTCCGACTTGCCAATTTCTTTGAAGAGACGTATTCTATGTAAAACTATTAAATCTTGGGCAAATATTTCAAGTTACCGCATCGCACGTGTATATTCATGGCCCGTTTATAATAAATGAGATGAGTCTGCAATAGTCATCACATTATGCCACGTTACATGTGAAATCTTTTGTTGAATTCGCGTTTACGCGATATTGTTTATCTAATGAAATCGAATAGCTAATGCACTACATCGAAAATACGTGACCATAATCTAATATTTCATTTGATGCACATAAATGATTCATGAAAAATTAATGAAAAATAATTTTGATATAATGAAAAATAATTTTGAAACCGATATTTTGAATCTGCATCAAGACCGCTTACGTATCCCTACACGAAAATAAGTTTGAAGATGATACAAAACATATTAATGTAAATAGAGAAGGCATTACAATTTTTATGTAAGGATCATTTTGTATCAGATTTGATGAAAATAATCTCGATAATAGGAATTTTATAAATCTGCATTATAATTTGCTCTTTTGCATCTTTTTCTCTGTATCTCTTTTCTTCTGTGCCACCCTATACAAAGATTAATTTGATCATATAAAAAATATTGCAAACGTGCATCGACAAAATATTCCAATTTTCAACTATTACTTTTCTAAGACTATTTTATAAAAGTAATTCTGATGTTATGAATATAACACATTTGCATTTAGATCTCTCCTGCGCCTTTTTTCCACGACGATCATCTTGAAGATGACACAGAAGATATTAACGACAAAGAATTACAATTTTTATGTGGAAGAAATTTTTTTTTCTCCGAAGAGCTTCCATATTGCCGAAAATATCTATCTTGTGCGTTCTTGTAATCCTAAGATCTGTACAGGCCGAGCCTAAATGCTTAGATATAAATCCTGCCAACAAGGAGAGCTTCGTAGAACAAGGTTCAGGACGAGTTTAAGACAAACCTGCTATATCAACTTGAGGATTTGAATGTAGTTTTTATTAGCGCCACATTATGGATCAGGGGTGTAGTTCCAGACTAAAAGGAGTACACTGGTCCTCTACGTCCGTGTATTAAGGGCTTTGTTATTAGCTATCCATTCGTAGAAAATTTCTACCACTCGTAGAAAAGTATGTATATATAATCCCGATTGATAGATACAGATACAGAGGAATTTTTTCTTGACAGTGATAGCTAAATAATTTTCA
>JAHMML010000061.1:304507-554507 GCA_020341155.1 Eciton burchellii
TTGCATGGAGATCTAGGCTATTTTTTTTTTCTTGGGATGATTTGATGCCTTGAATAATGCTGAAAGTGTCTATGTCATCGATGTATTTGAATTTTTATATATGTGGGATTTTGTGTACGGTTCTTGTATCAGATTAATTTTACTTTTATTCGTAGTGTCATTTTGCATCGTGATTTGCGGTGTTCTTTTTTTGTCTCATGATTATGATATCATTGACGGTGTTGAGGGTGTTAATGCACATAAAATATTATAATTTTTATGTAAGTGTGATTTTGTATATGATTGTTGTATCACAATAATTTTAGTTTATTATTTTGATTTTGCATCCAGATCATATTCTATCTTTTTTTAGTTCGTATGATTATGTTTTTGTAATAATGTTGATGGTGTCAATGATGTATATAAATTTTAATGTTAGTAGATTTTGTAGATGACTGTTGTATCAGTATAATTTTGGTATTTTTACATTTTTATTGTGCATCGTGGTCTCTGATATACTTACTTTTCTGTTGATGATGATTTCTTTGGAGAGCGTACAAAGTATATTAAGGTGTATCGTGATAGTACTTCAGTTTTTGAATGATTTTTTATGATTGACTATTTTAAAATTGTATTTTTGTGGTTACGGATATTTTGGTTCTGCATCTAGATCTTTGTTGTGCTTTCTCTTTTTCAATGCAATGATTACTTTGAAGATGATACAGATAATATTGTTCGCTCAATTCGCGGAAATATTTCAACTCTTTCTTGCATGGTGCATGGTATATGATTTTCATTACATTCATTAGCAGAGTTTTAATTTAATTACGGTAATATGTATAAGTTGTTGTTTTTATATAGTGGTATATTATTTCGTTTAGTTGGAATGCTTAGTTCGTGACATAAGAATTTAAATATGTTTCATATTGCATTATTTAAAAATATTATTTCATATTTTTCAAGGAAAACTTTACGCCTGTATTTCTACTGTAATGATATCATTTTAAGAAAATATGCATGCCATGATAATAATGAGGAATGGGTCAATATAGTTTTGCAGATTACATAGATTTTATAGATTATATGTGATTTGCGAAATGTAGTTGATATACTCTTTATCACTTGTGTATATATAGATAATTTTTCAGTACTTTGAATTTATGTTATCGTTATTTGACAATTATTATTTGTCTCGCAGGAAGTATACTATGTAAACTGGTTTGCTATTATTTTAATGCTTTTATTATTTCTTTACATTTCAGCGACTCTTATTTATTTTGCAAGAACGATAATATTAATTTGATTCCAAAAATTCACGTCAAAGTCTCACCTCTTTTGATTGCGGGCAAATCGCTTGGAATTCGAATGTGATATTTTTTCGTATAATGATCACGGCTTTCATTTTAATCTTTTGGTCCGATTTGATCGAAAAAGATAAACGTATACTTATATACGATGCCGTGTAATCTTCAATCGATAGATATCTTTTTTTTTGTTACATTGATACTTGGCAATTCGCCAGTTTTTAATTTTGCGAAAACAAAATGAACAGACTCTTTGTTCAGCAATGAACAACGGGCGGTGAACGACTTCGCGACGTTATCGTGAAAAATTGTACGTCTGCATTCACTCCGACTCGGAGTGAATGCAACCGAACGCGGATTCGGAATCTCGGAATCCCTCTTGTTGAAACTTTATACCAATGTTGAAGCATTTGTTGGATTAGAATATACCTCCAATATGTGCATTTTACAATCGGCGTAAATGCAGTTGTATTATAAAATCACATATTGTTAGAACGGACGAGCGCGATGTTATCCGTAATTTTATTGGCGGTGATGAAGATTTCGTTACCCGAGGCATCTGATTTTTTACGGCGAACGCGCGCATCATATCGAATTTACAACACAATTTATATGTAAGCATACATTTTCTCGGCGTTTCCACATCAGTGTTTCAAAGAGAAGCGAATCACGCGGTGGGGCATTATGGAATTAGTGCGGGACCAGCCGTTTAAATCAGAAACGGCCCCCTTAATATACTTGACTCAGCCTCGGTACGGTTAACCCCCTCGGTTATATACTGTTTATAAAACGAATTCGTCTCAATTAAGTGATTCAGCCAATCGTGAACGCATCACGCTGCCTCGACGGAGTTACGAAAATGCCATTCAACCTCGTGCCTCTCTTTGTGCGTCTCCTGCTCTGGAGATGAGATAATAAATAATAAACGTTCACCGACGATGAAGCGCGACGTATAAGATTGACGCGTTCGATTGTGTGTGCGATCGTACGTGTACATACCGTATCGTCTTCGCAACCATTCCATCTTTCATGCCATTCTACGCTTCTGAGACACTTGAGACGCTCTCAAATAAAACTTTTGAGTTTCACTATTGACGTTACTCGCTCAATGTAAAATACTGCTTCAAATATAACCTGCTATTTTGAGATCATGAATATTCTGCACGCGCGCGTGCGCGCGCGCATAACGTATACCCATGTAATATTTATAGTTGTATAGTAGAAGACATTGTATAGTAGAAGTAGAGACATTGAATCATCCGAAATTGAAACTAGTTTTAAAAGACTATGACATCAGGTACCTCTTGTTTTGACGTAATATCTATTGATTTTGTTAATCTCGTTTGTTGTTCATTATTTGTCAAAGATACAATTTCTACGCATGTAATATGTAATGTGTATGCTTTTTGCGATGATTAATCTGTTAGAAGATGACTTAGAGGCTGAATCATGATAATGCATTATGATTCACGGTTATTCTTTCTTCTTTATTTATCAAAATTATCTCTTATTTCTAAAATAACAGGAATTCGATGCATTTAGCAATGAAGACAAGATTGATAATCTAGCAATATTTATCACATTCATGGAAGCGGAATGTTTTTATCGTAGATAATGAAGCGGATTCCAAATATAAATTGAGATACGATTGCTCGTATCTTGAATTTATTTAATTACCACTTTTCCACCATTTATTTATTGTACTACTCGATTCACCCGTTATCAAATCTTCTCTAATGCTTTATTGATTCCAAAGCAAAAGCTCATTTTCTGAAATGTTTTCAAATCGTTAGTATCTCGCATATGTTCTTTTATTTATTGTATTAGAATGAATATTATGGTGTTCGATGAAGAAATGAAGGGAAGTTGCATTGAACAATACCTATACATAATTGTACATTATTGATATTTTGGGAAAAATGTCATTATATATTATAATTATGTCGTTATATATTATTTAAATATTATAATCGTTTTGCGAGAAAATTTTGAAATAGATCAAAGCAGTTGCGCAAAGTAGTAAATGCAATTGTGATACAGAAATAATAATAACACTAACATAAATAATTTTTTAATTTGTGCAAATTGATATATCAATCAAAACGGTTGAAAAGTAATTCAAACATAATAATCTCTGAAAATATGCCCATGTATGCGCATATAATAATAAATACTTTCAGGATACGTATATTTGGAACTTCCGCTCACAGATGCGCATTGTCAAAGATTATATCATTCAGGAAATATCCGGTTCGCTTACCATTGCGTTATCTAATCTCAGTCGGATTTAACGAAATGTAGATCGGAAGCATTACCGATGCGAGTGAACTTGCTTTCTACAGTCGTCTTTCTGGATCGTCTCAATCTCATGATGATGGGCGATGATTTTTTTCAGATGACAAAACGCAGTCAGCATTATGCGATGCCTCGGAAATCGGACGTGCATCATGTGGCAGAAACCAGAGATGCCGCATGATCAATGAGGGGGCATCAATTTGCGAATGCTTACGAGATTTTCATTTTGTTGATAATGAGTGCGTTAGAGTCGCACCTACAACGGCAACTATAGATGCTATCAATCTCAAGCCGGATCTCATATCGGAATCAGGAGGTACGAAAGCCAAAGACCAATATGAGTTTGTTAGCAAAGCCAATTGCTTATCCTCCAAATGCTTTGTTTTTAATATTTTATTAGATAGTCTTGAGTAAAAGATTTCATATATGCAAGAAATTCAAAGATTTCAAATGGTCTCGTTATCAACAGACTTTTAAGATATTAGATATAATATTAAGATATTAGAAGAATTAGAAGATATTAGAAGATATTAGAAGAAAGAAATATTAGAAGAAAAAAAGAAGAGTAACAAGAAAGTAACAAAAGATCTTTCAGAGGCATTTACAAATTTTTTGCACTATGAATATTAAATTTATGAAAGTTGCTCATGTTGATTTTTAAGGATACAAAAATCAAGAATACAAAAAAAAGCAAAAGTTAAAAACAAGAGACAATTATTTCATTAATTTTGGTATGTATCTAGATAGAGGTTACGCTTTAATCTTGATCTTGATCTTGATTTTGATTTTGATTTATAATAGAAGGCATTATATAACAGAAACATTGAATCATCTGCAATTGAAACTAGTTTTAAAAGATTATTCATCAGCCTCTTTTTTTAACGTAATATCTATCGATTTTGCTAATCTCGTTTGTCGTTCATTATTTATCGTCAAAGATATAATTTCTACTCACCAGACATTTTTGTAGATATATTGTAGGGTTTAAAGTGTACTCATTGTATTTATGAGCCTACTTAATGATTAGATAAGTTGAAGTTTTTTAGTTTTGTTATTATTCATTTGCTGAAGCATTTAAGGAGGAAAAGATCGCAAATATCGAAGCTAATAACTATTTACGATATTGCGACGACTAAAATCTTGATCAATTTGATTCAGGTAGCTCCATAGCCGCAGGTCTGCTAATACCGATCTTCCTCATAGCAGTCGGCGTGTTGCTGTATTTCAGCGCGAGACGATACAAATGGCTGCAACGGTTTCGGCAATACCGTCACAATCGTTACGGCAATGTCCTAGTCACAAGAGACGACGATGATGACGATGATCCACCGATAGCGTAGAGGACGAAAACGAGAATGAGAATGTAATTAAAACGGGCAAATGCATGCGTGTCGCGTATACAATATGCACTTTCAGCAAAGCTTTAGCGTGAAACGCGCGAACAAGTGCACAGTACTGATCCGTTAATAATCTGTAATTACGTACAATAAGTTCAGATTTTGATAAGTTTCGATAGATATATCCATATACGGTATAAAATTTTTGATACAACGATACGAAATACGCGATCAAATTCTTAATATAACTGGATAAAAGATGCTTTGACAAACGATGATGATAAACACAAAAGTTGCTAAATCTGCACAAAATGTGTGATCTGATGTTTTTAATAAAAATAATTCTGAGGATTCATCCATCTTTACGCATGTAAAATTCCAGTTAGCGGTCGTGTCGACATTATTCTATCTTTATTTAAAAGTAGCAGACGAAAGCAGACTATGCTCATATCAATGGACTCGCCAAATGGAATTTGTTCTTGATTAACTTTTTGAACAAGGAATACAATTACTTTTCTTGTTTTAGATTGAAATAACAGCTTTAATTCTTTATTTGTAAAAGTACGTGCGTGCACGCACGCACGCGCATACATATACATCAATATATATAAAAACATTTTCTATTAAAAAGATTCGGTCATTGATCATTTCAATTTATAAATATGATATTCGAAAAAGTTTGGTATCATGATTGTCAGTATAGAACAGTATAGAATCGGCTAGTTAATATTTTTATATTCTACTGTGATCAATTTATAAATATCACATATATGGATAGAAAAAATTTGTATTAAAATATACCGCAGTTAAAGGACTAATCGAATTTTAAAATGTTACAATTAAGAATGTTACAAATTACGGAAACTGTGAGTGCATTAATAGCAATAATGATCATTAATATTATTACAACGTTCGTTTTGTATTTTTTGCATACGTTCTTGCGGCTATATCTGGACTTTTGAATTCAGATTCATCACGTGATCAAGAATCTTAATCTTTAACTGTAACATTTTTTGTAATTTTTCATAAATATCCTTTTTTTAATTTGTTTATTTTACCAATGACTTAAAAGTGGCATAAAAGATTACTTTTACGTACTATAAAATCGCATTATGGATATTTATCAATATTTCATTTCGTATCAAATCTACTGAGTTTTTAATTGTTGATATTAATTGAGCAAGATTTTAGATTTAGAAGTATTCGTTATAAAATTCTTTTAGTCCTTTTACTACAGTAGTATTTGCCATTGTCATGTACGGGAACGCAAGTCGTAAATATATGACGGATAAAGTTTGTTTTACTACAATGCAATTTATGATTTTTGTATTTCGTTCCAATATTATTGTCGTCAATTTATTAATAGATAAGTAATAATCATTACTAAGCAATGCTCGCTTGAGTGTTTCTAATAAATAATGTAGAAACAGCAAAGATTTTTACATAGAAATAATAATAACGCATGCGGTGTATGTGCAATGATCATTCGTAACAAAAGAGTTAAATCACAAGAATCAAGGGAACTTATAAGATTAATGAAGACTGACAATTCAGTGATACAAGGATAAGATCGTAAAAGTGATAGAGAAATTGAGTCGTTCTAATATCAGAATATTTAAACAGAACACAAATAGTAAATGCAGATTAAGTAAAACGAACACACTTTCTATTTATTTTTACACTAAGAAACATCTGTTGCCCGATTGTATTGTACAAATTTAATCGTGTTCTGTTAATATTGCGACGACGCTTGTTTTGCCTTTCGGAATCGTTTCGCTAAATGATTTCGTGCATGCAAATGCTATCGTACTGAAAAGTACGCGATTGCAAAGAAATACAGAGAGACGCATTTCGTAAGAAGCGAAATAAACTACGAGGCCAAATGTGAAGACGTACTTGCGCGGATAATTATACTTTTATACTTTAATATGGACCGACAAATTTATTAATTTTACTATGACATCATGTGTGTATTGTTGATATAATTATAATAACTATATATAATTATGTAATTATTATAATTGTATAAATATAGATATCATATTGCAATTATTAAAGATTCGTGATTCAACGATAGAGTATTTTTTTATGAGATATGTTGACGCTTACCATATTAATCGTGGAGAGTATCATTATTTGCGCCAAGTGCTGAATCTATATTTATATGTGATGGTTGTAAGGGACGTGACATAATGAACTAACGTTTACGATAGTGTTTTAAGCATTCAGCGAGAGAATAATTTTTTACATTGATATTAATAAACTGATCAGAGAGAAAGAAAGATAGAAAAAGCGAAACTGAATGAATCCTACGTAATATTAATAATAATAATCAGGTATGATAATATAGTGTAACACAGGTGATTATTCTTTTCATCACCGACCTCACTATGTGTAAAATTTAGGGAAATTGTATTACGTTATTATTATCATTATCGGATTAATGAGATTATTTTTTCTCTGCTTAAAAGTCTCTCTTAAATTATTAGAATTGCATATAATCGAATTTTATTTTATTTAACTATAAGGAAACTATAGCGAAATTTTAATTAAATTTAATTAAAATTAAATGTAGGTATTTAACGTTATTTGCAGAAATTTTTCGCGATTTCGGAGCGATTTCAATTAATCGATCTCACATTGCTGATAATGATAATCAAGTTTACTTCTAATTCGGAGTGTCTTATTTTCTCGTGAATCTTTTGGATATAATTCGTCTGTTTCCAATATTTTTAATGATAAAACAAATCATTTGCGAATCTAAATTAATATTTATCGCATTTGCTATATAGATAATATAATAAAATATTCTAAACGTTCTAATGAACGTGAATCAGTTACCCTGTAAACTACAAGAAGTTTGGAAGCGATTGCATTTATACCAAAAGAAGCTTTTAATCTCTTTGATGTTTTTGTAACATAATAAACTAATTATTTTGTAATTTTAATTATATACGTACATACATGTATACTATACACATATTTTATATATTTATCTATATGTGAAATATGTAATATATATGTATAGAAAAAATACATGTTTTACACACACACACACACACACACACATACACACACACACACACACACACACACACATACACACACATGTACGCACGCACGCGCGTGCACGTATTCTGTAAATATTCTTCGCTACTTGCCAATGCGTACTCTTGCCAGTAAAAACTTCTTCCTAATAATTTAATCTAATTATAATTCAGGAAAATATTATCTATATATTGTTTATGAAAAACAAGCCTCGGCTGAAAGATTGACAAAATAAGCTTTCAAGAATATATATATATATATATATATATATAAATAATATCTGTACACCTATTCTTGTACTCTATCATGTTTGTACAAAGCTACATTAGGATCTAAATCTAAATGATTCTATTTGATGTATAGTAGGAATTCTGGTTGATCGAGATTTGATATTTTTATAGTTTGCAAGTATTAAATGCGCATATTATATGCATATTTGTTGCTTAATGATTTTATGTTAGTAAAAAATGGCGATTATTATATTGGCGAATTATTGTATTAATTTTTGACATGGCAACTGTTTTCCTTTATTATTTTCATTACTTTTATCATTTTTATTATCCGAAGCGTACCATTTTTCAGTATATCATTGTTACGATGATTTTATTTTATATATGATACCGTATTCTAATTGTTATTTATACAGCTTTACATATACACAAACTGCAGTAAATATCTTCCAGAAAGATGAAAAGAAGAGAGGAATGTGTTGAAATGTTTTTTACATTTTTCTCGTTGACAAACAATCGTTTTCAACGATTTGTATACATGCGATACCGTAAATCTGTAAATTACAACTCTATGATGCATCTTATCATGGTCACTATAGATTGCATTTTTATTTTTGACCGAATCATTGGCACCGTTTTCTTCACACAATAAAACGTCTGACGTGGAATTATATTTCCTATGTATATATTATATACTCTAATACCAATGTTCGATATATTTCTATTGTTCTAAACATATTCTACACACATTAGCTAATGTAAGTAGCAGTTATTTAAAAACATTTATTTGTAAAAGATGATATTGTCATTCGAAACTTTAAAATTAACTTAGTTGGTTGCTCTTTTACAGTTATCTATAAACTTTCTTACAGCGATTCTGATAATGTTTTATGAATATTTCTTTGTAATGTCAATATATTTTGTTGTGTAATTTATCTCTTATTTGCTATTATATACTATGATAGAATAAAAATCTTCAAAGAAAAAAAGGTTTTACAAGTAAATATCATTATGCATTATACATTTTATTTACAAGTTCTAGTAAGAAATAAGTGCGTACATGCATTTATGTGTAAAGAATGTGGATAAAGAAAGCATAGGCAATGAATAATATGATGAGTATATTTCTTCACTCTTTTTATCATACCTGAATATCGACACAATTTAAAAACAAAATGTACGCTCAGGAAGACTTATCCGCTAATAATATTTATAAATTGCGCTGATATAGCTTAATGTATATGGTCTTTCTTACTCTTTTATTTTTCTGGAGAACCACATTTACGCATTTTTTAAATTGCAATTTAATACACGAATTTAATTTAATTCAAATGAACATGTGCATACAATAGAATGTCATATTCGTATGTTTATTTACAAGTTTATTTAAAGAGAGAGAGAGAGAGAGAGAGAGAGGAGGGGGGAGAGATGTATACGTATATGTGTATATATATAAAGATTAAGTTTTCTAATAAAAACTAATGATGATTCTGTTTTAGATAAACATGAATGAAGTTTTAATATTGCAAGTTATTGGATGATCATCAAACATATTATCTCTTAATATTTGAAGGAAACATCAAATTTGCTATCTCTTAATAAACGCACAGTACATTACAGTGTTCATATTATACTACATTATTGCAGCTAGATCTAGCAATTATTCGGAATTTTCGTAGCGAAGATCTCGAAATTCAGATTATTAGATTATCTACGGATTACCATAAACATTAATTCTTTCAATTTTGCTTTCATTTTGCAATATTCATGAATTATGAGTATCGACGAGGACATCAGAGTGACGATTCATCATTATCCCGATGTCCGATATGTTAACGATGAAATATCAATCTATCGCATTGTTAACATATTGTTCTTGAACTGCGCTTTTCTTTCTAGAAACATGACATAATGCCATTAACGCGATCTTGCTATGATCTCAACTATCTCTTTCCTCCTAATTTTAACGAATAATTTATTATCTCGAAACTTTTCGCGAATTTTATTAATACCTAGAATCGTCTTACAGATTATTTCCTATTTTCGAAGCGGCGCGATGCATCGCGAGATAAATGCATCGTGTGTTCGAAGCTACGAAAGACGCCAATCATCTGATCGCAATGGGGCTGAGTGTCGTTCGCGCGGAAAGGCAGTTTCATTAAAGAAAAAATGACACAACGTATGCGTGGCGCTTTTTTTTCCATAAAAGTGACTTTCCCGTGAGTAAGTCAATCGGTGGCATCGGTATAAATTACTTGTTCACGCTCGCGAAGCAGGGTGTACGTCTTCGATGAAATTCCCAACACTCGTAATTCTTAACAACCATATTGGTACACCGTGCAATGTACGCGTGTGTCTCGTCAATATGTAATGTAATCTTGCCATGGTCTCTGCTGTCTATACTGTGCTCCGCTGATCTGTATAGCTTCCGGCGTTCTGTAATAGACTGATCGGCTCCGATCGCTGTTGTTAATGCTTGTTGGCAGGAATTGATGACTCGGGACAAATGCTTTCTGCTGCTGCTGTTGTTGTTGGTTGGTAGGTCTGGAAAGCTTGTAATTGTTCTCGGAAGATTGCAGAACGGTATCTCTGCTCAATTGGCGATGAAGAGGTAGGACAAAGCCGCTCGGTAGATTGGTCTCTTGAATCAAAGTCGGCGTTAAAGCATCGTTCAGAGTAACGTCATACTCGCTTTCGGGAATATCTTGTAATCGATGCGTCACTTCGTTGAGTCTCTGCTTGACTCTGTAGCTGTTACCTGATCCTGTGGGATAATCCTGGATATCCTCGTTTTTGTACGTTGAACTGTAGATGTTCGGTGTAGTCTCTTCAGAAGGAACTTTTGCTTTGTTGCGAGTCGGAGATTGGTTTGAGGATATTTGGCGGAACGCAGATAAATTGCCAGCATCTGCATGCCTGTCGCTCGAATAATTTTCCGTCCATTTGCCAGTTGGCTTGTTTGTCTGATGATTACGCAGATCGTCCGATTGATTCTGAATGGCATGTCCTCTAGATGAGTTGGATAGATTCTCCGGACTTTTCGACACTTCCTCTTCATTCTTTTCAATTGGCCTTCGCAATGCCGGTCTGGATGTCGCATCTTCGTATTCATTCTGTCGTTGCTTCTTCTGGAGATCAGTCTGAACAATTTTGTAAGCGTCGTACGTTTGTTTGTTATTATCAGATTTCAGTTGCGATTCCTGATTTACATTTACATTTCTGTTAATCTGCTGCTCCTCTTGCACATAATAAGTCTTGTATTCATTCTCATTCAAGATGCTACGATGATCAGTCGATGTCTCTTCGTCTTTTCTAAGCGGCGCTTTCGAACCGACTGATGACAATCCTCTTGGATTAGGATTACCGCCTCGCGATGGTAAGAAAGGTCTTTTCACGATTCGTACAGTAGTCCGTGGTGGAGGTGAAGATGGTGGATCCTCCAGTGGTTCGTCATAGTATTCCGAGGAATACTCATCCGAATATACGACCGGATGATGATCCTGTTCGTTCTTGTTTTCCAAATCTCTGTCTTGGTAGTCTCCTTGTTCAGGTTCTCTGAAATTTGTTCTCTGAGATTTCTCAGACAGGTTTTCATGATGATTCTGCGTATCTATCGTTAAACGACCGTTCTGAGTTTGAGTGGGTCTTGTTGATCGCTCCAGGTAGGATGGATTCTCCGATCGATCAGTTACCGCATCCATCGAGTCTACTTCAGACTTGTGAACAAGCTGTTCCGGTAAGCAAGTTGTAGTTGTACTTGTAGTTGTGCTTGTAGTAGTCGTCGTGGTGGTCGGTCTCTCGGTTATTCGATCATACGAGCTTGGTCTTCTGGATGGTTCAGTAGTGTGGTCTAATAGATCCTTAGATCTCGAGGATGATCGCGATCTTTCGGCGTCCCTGTCGCGATCAAGAAGACGAGATGAGTATGGTCGCTCCTGTCGCTCCGCGTCTTGTGCTCTTCCTCGATCTGAAGGTCTATCAGAATTACGATCTTTGCCACGATCGAGAGCCCGATCTCTACCTCGGTCTCTATCTCTCTCGTAGTAACGGTCTCTCGAGCGATCTTGATGTGTCCTGAGTCGTACCTCTTCCGGTGGTGAATGATAACGAGATCTAGAAAAACATAATTAACTATGTCTCATTAATTAATTTTATATTTACGATATGATCGCGTTATAAATTTGTGAATTCGATCTAACTTTAACTTTATTCATTATAAAGCGATTGTGTAAAATGGTTATTATAAAATGAGTACCAATATATTAGGTGATATTAGATATACATGTTAATGACATACAATTACACGTCATTGTATTTTGTCGATGTCGTTATTAAAGATTCTTCAACAATAATTATACAATAATGTTTCACGTGTATAAGATGATTTGTCATGACAATATTATAATATTACAATAAGTTGATCGATGATGATTAATTTTGAGAATTTAGTATTGTTTACAAATGTCTTTAGTAATTTAGCCTTTCGAGTCTAATCATATCAGTGTTGTTTACGTTACCTTACCTGAGGGGGCGATCCCGGTCCCGAATTTCATAAAATTCTCTGTCCCTGTCCCTGTCTCGATACGAGGGTCTCCTTCTGAGCGGCCGTCTGATCGGCCTAACGTCCTCCAATTCGTCATCGTAATAATCCTCCTCTACAAAATCCATCGGTCGGCGTCGTGGTTCCTCTTTAATCGCAAAATTTCATCTTATATCTAAAAAACGTTTTGACAAACATCTAAAGAGTTTATCGAATTGATCTTACCCGTTGGTTGCACCGGAGTAGTTTTATACGCGTATCTATCTTGTTCCGATAGCGGTACTGGTCGTCTAATCTTGGGCGGAGTTCTTGGTCGTGCATAAACCGAACTGCTTGGTGCAGCCGGCTTTACCAAGCCATCCGCGTTCGATATTACACTCGTCAAAGCCACCGCGGTTTCCTTATCATCATAATCATCTCGGTACCTGTCGTGTTCCAAAATAGAATTTTCTATAATCTCATAAAAATATAGTTTAGTATTATTAATGCTCATATACTAATCAAATGGATGAATGCAAATATTGTTGATGATGTTTCAATAAATGATATTACGAGTGCCAATATATAACAAAAAATTACTAAAAACAGGAGAGATTTATTTATATATTTATCTATTTATATATTTATCTATTTATATATTTATTCATTTATATATTTATATATTTATCTATTTATATATTTGTCTATTTATCTATTTTTATATTTATCTATATATATATTTATCTGTTTATACATTGATCTATTTATATATTTATCTATTTATATATTTATTTATATATTTATTTATATATTTTTTATATATTTATTTATTTATATATATTTATTTATATATTTTTCTATTTATATATTTTTCTATTTATATATTTATATATTTGTATATTTATATATAACGGACGATTAAGTAAATCAATCGTTTTTATGAATGAGAATACAAATGAAAAAAAGGAACAATCGGTAGATAACAGTTTATAGCTACATATTATTTTTACATAAATTGGAAAAAGCATAAAAAAGCTATCTTTCTTATGGTTTTTAAACTTTCTTTAAATTATACGTACACATACATATATATGCAGAGGGTTGAATCTTCTTAGTTGATTCAATATAAGCATTTGTGGGAGATAAATATTACCGTATTTAAAAAACGACTCATTAATAATTTAGCAGTCTCGGAGATGTCTGATAAGATAAATGCTTTCTCACCTTTTATCGGAATATCTTCGTTCGTCAGTATCTCTATTTCTCGCTTCGGTTCGTCTATCATACATGTCCAGATCATCTACTTCTCTCGACGTCGACCTGATACCCTGAGACTCTGGATTTCTGCCACGCGGCCTCACATCGTCCTCCAATGGATCTCTCGACCTAGACGGATCCCGCCTGTTATTTCTAATGGAATATCTGTCTCTGCCGCTATCTCTATCGGATCCGTCTCTGCCACGCGATGGCAAATCTCTGTCCCAGAAGTCGCGATCGCGGTCCCGATCCCGGAATTCGCGATCCCTGTCCCGCCTATACTTTCTATCATCGTATTCGTAGTCATCCCGACCGGCGAAATCTCGCGATGGTCGACTGTATTCGTCATCATAATAGTCCTCGTAGTAATCGTATGGTCTCCTTCTGGCTGGCGGTCTTCTCCTCGGTGGAATCCTGTCGCGCACAACCGCTCGACTAGTCGACACGGTGATCGGTGCTACGGTGGTCGTCGTGGTAGTCGTGGTAGCTTGGTAAAGAGCATCATTTCTGTGCCAGTACTTCTTGGAGTTGGCGCAGTCGACCTCCGATACGAAGTGGCAGATGAAGGTTTTCTGGTCAAACGCCGTAAAATTGGCGCACAGGAAATCGTAGCGAGTGCCGAACAGGCAATGATGGTAGACCTTGAAATGACAGGATGAACAGATAACGTTAGAATTATCCCATATTTCTGTTTATATCGCGTGCTTGAATATTCAAGAGCACCGCCGAGGAACGCCGTAAAAATTAAATCGTTAAAACTAAGAAATGCATGAATTTCGACGAATGGACAAGCGTTTACGAAATCGAATGTCGATCGATGAGTGAAAGTGGGCGGCGGATCGGTGCCGCGTGCCAAACTTTCGAGATTTTTCAAGGCATATATTTTTTCATATTTTCTTTTCCTTTTCGATTGTTTGCTGCACGAATCCGATCTTATAATTTCACCCGCGATTCGTCACGTCAACTGTCCCATGGTAACGAGACGGCGTCCACGACATGATGATTTTAGCACACTTTTCACGGCGAACGCGAGCGATGTGCTAGCACGCTACCATCGTAGCTTTCACACAGCAAACGCGTGTGTGCGAACGCACAGTAATTGCACCAGCTCGCGTAAACGTGCATATTGTCCGATGCTTGAGATACGAGAAAGAAAAAGTGAGAAGAAGTGATTCTATATGAGGACTCGCGGCATTATCTGGAACGCGTAAACGCGGATTTATTATTCGGAGGAGTTATGTGGAATCATTTAGAGCACATCCTTTCAGCAAATGGCACATCTTCCACCGAGATCCTCGTAGAAAAAAAGGGGAATGGATACTCTCCTCCGCTAATAGATCATGCAACTTGCTCAACCCGCTACGTAAATGTCAGACGATCATTGAATCCCTAATCGTAGTCTAATGAGCCTCGCGTTCACGCATGGCGTAGGCAATTTCTGTGAAAGAAGTACTTGAAGTTATCATCATTACTCTTTCGCTGCAAATACGTTCTCCCTATCTTTCAAACTCCTTTTTTCATTGAAAGCAGATTTTTAATTCAATTAATGAATCATTCGACTCAAAACGCATACAATTATTCTCGCATACAACGCATCAGACATAACATTATTTTAACTTACCTATAAATAATTCTATGACTAAATGATTTTACTCAACTAATCATAAAGACATTGGAATACTATATTTTATTTTTTCTTTTTCAGCAGGTATATTAGGCTCATCTATAAGAATAATTATTCGTTTAGAATTAGGAACTTGTGGACTATTAATTAATAATGATCAAATATTTAATTCAATAATTACTAGCCATGTTTTTGTAATAATTTTCTTTACAGTAATGCCTTTCATAATCGGAAAATATAGAAATTTCTTACTTGTCCACTACTAATACTTGGGACTCCCGATATAGTATACCCAGTATAAATAATATAAGATATAGTATAGTATAAATATAGTATAAATAATATAAGATTTTGACTTTTGCCCCCTTCATTAATATTATTAATTACAGGAAGCTACGTAAGGATGAAGGCAGGAACAGGATGAACAGTCTACCCATCTTTAGCTGCAAATACTTATCATAATGGTCCTTCTATTGACTTAACTATTTTTTCTTTACATATTGCAAATATATCTTCAATTATAGATGCTATTAACTTTATTTCTACAATCCTTAACATACATAAAAGAATCTCTCTTGATAAAGTCCCACTATTAGTCTGATCCATTTTAGTAACTGCCATTCTTTTATTAACATCATTACCTGTATTAGCAGGAGCAATCACCATATTATTAACAAACCGTAATTTAAACAACATTTTTTTACCCCGTCGGCGGGGATAATCCTATTTTATATCAACATTTATTTTGATTTTTTAGACACCCAGAAGTTTATATTCTAATTATCCTAGGATTTGGTATAAGTTTTCATATTATCACAAGATAATAAGAAGTAAAAAAGAAGTAAAAAAGAAACATTTGAAACTGTTGAAATAATCTATGCAATCTTATCTTGGATTATTAGGATTCATTGTACGAGATTCATTGTACATTGTACGATTTCATCATATATTCACTGACCGTATTGATTTTTTTAGCAATTCCTTTAGCGATCTTCAGCGGTCGCGATTTCTGTGAAAAAATAAGACTCGATAAATCCGTCAGCAACTTTCTTTATGCCGGATGCGGAAAACATATTATGGTTATTTGCATGAGAACTAACGCTAGAATTATTCAGAACGCGTAATCTTACCTTATTTGACGACTTTTTATTTCCATACAGATTTGACGATATTATATTAGTGATTTATGAGAGTTACTTCAATATCTATATAGAAGATCACCATTATGATCCATCATACTTGGGAATATTAATCATCGGGAATAGTATCGAATCGCAAATTCAGCTCTAGAACAGTAGAATTTAAAGATAATTCGTGTGATCGCGAGCTGAGGACTTTAAAGTATAACACACTGTGAAATAAGATTCGCAACAAAGACATTTGCAACATCCGCGAGAGTCAAGATGTCATAAGATGAGCTAGAATCAACAGACAAGTATGGAGAGATCATGTAAACAGGATGGATGGTGATGGAAAAAATCACAAAAAATCAAACATCCCTAGGCCACCTGGACAATCTTCAAAACGTTAATGTGAAGTTGGATATCAACATCAGAAGAGTTCCTGAGCGATTTTCCTAACAGGGAAATGAGATAACAGATCAATCGCTCATTTCCCAATTTCTCTTTCGCACAGGTCTTTGCGCGATGATATAAATCTCGTTTTCGTCCTTCTCGCGGCATAACAGCGCACCTCTGGCCAGCGAACACCATGAAGTTCACGATATTTGCATAACAATGGTCTATCCGTTATGCAGCCCCATGAAGAGACGATCGATAAGAGAACAGAGCCAAGGGGCTACTTACTTTGCAATCGCTTTCACAATTCCTAGGATTCGCGCGTATGTGAATCGCGGAACGGTCAGGGACGGGAAGCGTAGCGGACCACGAAAGTCCTCTTCCTCGGCAATTCTTTCCACGGTGACCTTGTTATTGCGGTCGGCGGAACCGCGATTTTTCACTTTCGATGTCGATTTCTACTTGGGGTCCCCTTGTTCTTACGATAGACGCGATAACGGAAGTCGACTGCCGATTTTAGTTAACGCTCCATGAAACACGCTGCCCGACCGTTGTATCGCAGCACAAAGCAACAATGACATAAATCACTGATATCGCATACAATGTTCTGTGCACGACGTCATGTCACATTGTAGCTTCTCGCCGGTTAATCATGCGATTGCTGATTACTCGAATATATCATGGAGATGTTTTTCATCGTTCGACATGTGAACGTATTACTGTGGAAAATTGACATCGAGATGGTTTAAATTACAGCATGAAGCGCTGATATTAATCTTCTCTGATTGTTCTTATAATAAATATTACGCAAGATGTCGTGCTTGCTACGCATGCGATAATTGCCGTTCATGCGTCCTATAATGATCTAAAAACGTATAATTCGACTTCGTTCAAACGATCGAATCTGCGTGGGTCGCGATGACGATTTCTCGATCGGCTATTTTCACGAGCCGAACCTGATATTCGCAATCTCGGGATCGCACAGAGTGAAACGATCGCTCTTTGCGATGATGAACGGTAAAAGCCTGCTTTCAATCGATACACGGTTTTTGCATTCGCGTGTCGCTTGGAAACTCGCTTTCGTTCGCTGACTGTTAAATGTTATTAGTCTTGCTTTTTCCAAATGTCATCGAACAAACCATGATCACTGTCGATGCTGGAAATGCCGCGCTGCAAACAATAGATCCTCCTCGGATCATTGACACCTGTTTATCACGCGAAAGAGATCACTGTCGCAAAATAACAAGATCTTTCCTCGGAATCCACTCGAGCGGCACTGTGACTTCCCTCTCACTGCGGTAACGACACTTTTTTCCAAACGGATTCTAGCTTATGATCCATTTTTCTAATTACGGATATGGTTTGCACGGCAGTCGCGATGAAGTAAACGGCATTTCAATTAGCATCGTTATCTTTCGACAAAGAACTTGCGCGCTTATATACCTATCTATCTACTACATATTTCTTTCTTTCCTTTTCTCTCTTTCAAATAAATAAATATATATATATATATATATATATATATATATATGGTATATGGTATGGTATATATATATATATATATATATATATATATATATATATATATGGTATTTTAATTTTAATCCCACACGTATCATTTATTACCTGGCATTTATGCGGCACGCTGGCATAAAATCCGTCGTGCAAACCGTCGCATTTGAAGTCGATATCCTCGGGTATGCTATTATAGAATGGATAATCACTGAGATTATAACCGTTCAATTCGCGTGGTAGATTCGGGTCCCATATATAATCGATCTGTGGAATCCCCGTCAGTGTGTGGCCGGTGGTTCCATTGGTCTCAATCGCGATCGTCGTCGTCTGGAAAAGTAAAAATTATGATTTCCTTAGAACCTGAGTATTTCTTCAACAATTTCAGAAAACAAATTCCAACTTCTTTTAAAGCAGATAAAAAAGAAACTAAAGGACAAAGAACATCAGTCCAAAAGAAATGCGGACAAAGATCCGCAAAACGAATAGCAGGTTTTTTAGTTGGTTAAATTCCAACACTACCCAAAGGCGATCGACTTTAACTGCTAGACGATATAGTCGGTTAACAGTTGAATGCGAGCGTACTGGGTGCCTACACTGAACATCTTCGATGTTGAAGGGCTGTAAATGCAAGAGCGAAATACAGTAACCTTCCTGGGAAACCAGCAGAAGGGGTTTTTCCTGCATGGCAAAATGCCAACTCCATAATAAATTATTCAAAACAATAAAAACAAGAATTACAAACCTGGATAGTAAAATATAAGATAAAATATAAATATGAGATCCAAACAACGTCTCGCGAAGCATATGCCAGACTAAGTAAGAATAAATGGAGTAAAAAAAAAAAAAAAAATCTCAGAGAACATCTTAAGGGATTGAAAATCGAAAATTTTAACAATTCTTTTAATTTGAAGTATGAAGAATGGACAAAAGCATGGGGATTTTTTTAGGTTTTCGTGATCGGGCGAAATGAGGATCGAAAATGGAGAACTTTAGACACAAATGTGAAATCAATGATAATGTGAATAATACAAATGGTTAAAATCGTTAACCATTAATGCAAAACTGCAGGCGAGATGGAAAAATTTAATTTCCATCTTTATTTTTCATAGATTCGCATTAAATCCCGTACAGCTTTCACTTTCTATGGAAAACATTGATACTTAACGGTTTCCGGTATAATCCGTATGAAAGAATATATCCAACAGACTGATGGAAAAGTTATTTCATGCTTGAAAAAGCTGCCGAGTAATAATGCGTAACGATAGGCACGTTTCGATTTGATGATGTCACATCCCCGCATTCGCAAAGGCGAGGTCATCGCGCGCGTATACGAGATTCGATTTAATGTCCAATTGATCTAACATCGGCGTAGATTCAGCGGCTCGACATCTTTGCAAATGCGAACACTCAGATCAGCTGATGCATCGAATCACGTGAAATTTATGAATTTATCGCAGTGCTGTAATTTAGAACATTGCGATGTTCCCGCGATGTTTATCACGGTCGTCGATCAGGATGTTTTCACGATTAATCCGTGTCCGTTGCATCCCTATCGGGTTTCTGCTTAGAACAAGAGGCAGCGCTGGATGAAAATAGCAAGTTGTTTGGTGCGCGCGTAATGATCGTCGTGACGGCGAGATCGGTTTCGCAATGATTGACGATAAGCGCGCGAACGTGATCGGCTCACTATGAGGGCCGATCGCGAGTAACACGATCGCTCTGCATCATACTGTCTGGGGCAAGGTATTCAGCGTAATCTCGATTCGGTGATATAGATGAAAATGCAACGGTTCATTCGTACAAGAACTGAAAACTATCTCTTTCAAGTCAGGACAATTACGGATCGATCGTTAGTTTGAAATTTTATCTCGTGTTAGTCGCGATCTCGCGATTAGTCTGGAAATGCGAAATAAGGATTCCTGTAGATATAATAGTTAAAATTTAAAGAATTCGCAGTTTATTTGTGCTGCTGGTGGCTAAAGTCAAACTAAACTAATTTCGAATTGAATTGTTTTCTGTAAACATTTATATGATATTTATCTAATATTTCTGTAATCTGGGAGGATTCCATATACCACTTATCAACAGTACTCGGAATCTCGATGTCAAACTTTTGCAACAGTTTTACACAGAAAATTTTCAAGATCGGTTATTTAAAATTCCTACTCAGACATGATGCATAATGACGAAAATACAATCGAATGATATTTTCCGTGTAGAAAACATGTTTAAATCGATATCGATCGATCAATCAATTTTGATATATCTAAAAACACCGTTTATTTATCGTTTTTATATCTAGCGGCTTAATTGACTAATTTAAAACGCCCTTCACATTCAGAGGCTCGACGTTTGAAATTTTCGTCTCCAAATCCTCAAGATTCTCCAAATCCTCAAAACTCAAGAAATGTCGCAGAGCACCGGAGCACCATATACGCGAGAATAATCGGCTAGCATACAACAATGCTAATAACACTCCACGATCTGAAATCACGATCTTAAATATGGCGATCCATTTTAGGTACGAACCTCGGAACCCGCATTGTCATTCTCCCCTGCAGCTGATTCCTCGGTCGTTGTCGTGGTAGTCGTCGTCGAGGTTGTCGCAATCTTGAATTTCGGTCTAGCCTTGAGTGCCGCGGTAACCGCGTGGGCCAACAATATTCCTAGAATGTGAGAACAGATGATCTCGTTATCTCATGGACGGTTTGGATCTTAGAATCATTGAAGAACCATCGATGGAGAGAGATCGTCACGGTCGCAAGAATGATCGAATGATCGCTCGAGGACTACCGATGACCCCGATGAATCGTCCGACATATTAAAGGAAAAAAGGCCACTACGCATCCCGCGGATTACGTAAATCGCGGAGAAGCGTCGGCGTTGCGAAACTTGGGACGAGAAGTGCGGTGAGAATCAGACGCGAGTGTTGCAATTTTCTCTCACTGAGCGAGTGCATTCGGTTGGGTAATTGTTCTTAAACGGATCAAGGCTATCTATCGATCGTTTCCTTTCCACGTTTCGATGATTTACTGCATGCGCGATAGTTAGACGCACATATCGCGCTATTTGGCAATCGCTGGTGATATTTTTTTAATTGATCTCACTTAAAGATCAAATCATTCTTTATCCGATACAGTTTACTTCCTTTCCTTTGTTCAATGTCTCTCTCTTTCTCTCTCTTGATTTGTTGCAAGTGAAACAGCTGAAGTAAGCGAAACACTATTTTCAGCTGAGATATTAGTCTCGGTTATGGTGACTTTGTCGTTAATAGAACCTTGCTACTGAATCACGACTGTAACGATTTTCATTTCAGTAGCTCAAGGTTGTCTCCGGAGCTAGCAGCTAGCAGAAAGAATCGAAATGCAAAGAACGGACAATTTCGCGAACAATCTGCGAGTTTAAGTAAGAATTATTTCTCGCTTTCTGCTCATATGCCTTCGGAGATCGAGCAGCATTTAAAGTTATAAATGCGATCAACGATTTATAACGCATAATACATGGAATTTAATGTCAAAGTGATTGTTTGAAAAACAAAATATATGAAAATTAATTCTTTGCACCGACGTCTAATAATAATAGTTAATATTAGTTAAAATAATAATATTTGAAACTGTTTATAAATATGATGTGTTTATTACTACTGCTATAATAAATTTGTCAGAAAATTTAACAAATTGTAGCTAATAACTACATTCAGAAATGAAGAATTGCGACAAGAACGAAAGACTATTTGCGAATAATTTCAAGTATCGATCACATTTGACGAGAAGTGGAATGATAATTTCAAGAATGAATAAGCTTGCTTCTTTGAGTAAATATTTTATGATAACTTACTGCAATTAATGCATAATAATAAAATAAATAAAAAATGTGTAAAAATGTAACGAGAAAATTTAAATGCGTATAATAAACTATACATGTCTTTACGTTTCTTCAAGTTTCAATGAAACATGTAAACCAAATCATAAATCCAAGCTTATAATCGATTTTGATAAAAAAATATCGCTATTCTAATAATGATGTGAATTTTTCTGAAATTGTAGCGGAGCTATAAAATTACATGTAATTTTTAGCAATTTATGAAAAACAAACACGGAATATCAGCCTTAATATGTACTTTTAATAAATCGATAACATTTAGGATCGGTAGTCGAAACGTTACAAGCGTTGCACAGACCAAGAATCTTGATATCTATCTAAAACTGCCATTCTTGCAGCATTTTATCATATCAGATTTCTTGCTCCGTTATTTTCGACATGGCATGCACTACACGCGCGGGAAAGCGCGTATTCGCTCCTTCGTCGCGTCGGCGACCGCGGTGCGTTAGGACCGCCCGACGTGAACGCAGCTTTATGAACCGGAAAGTGGACGTCCTCGAAGGTAATGTTGAAAATGCGCGCGAACAAACCCGACGATCGCATAACGGGATTATACTTTTCCAGGCTCCAGATCCGATAAGCCGAGCCGCGCGTGTGCGCGGCTCGGCATTGCATAAAAATAAATTATGGGAACGCGCTCGCATTCCTTTTGTGGGAAATGTTAACGTGGGCGCGTTCCCTCCCCGTTTGGTAAATACGTTCTCATAACAAAACGATTGTCGCTATCGCGTTATATTCGCTGGTATGTAAACGTTGCATCGCCGCGTCCGATTGTCGACGACGGAACGAAGTCTCGCGATCGAATGGGAATGACCTGACATTTTCCTGCCTTCAAAGGGCGTGACGGCACCTTCCCTTGCCTCGCGATACGATGATTCTCATTAAGAAATCACGGTGCCCTTCGAAACGGTGCCAGTCAGGCGCGTTTTACATGCAATGTTCCCGCGTCGTTTAACGCGCGATAACAGCCGAGTAGTTGCCGTAAATATTACGGTTACTACAAAACGTTGCGGAATTGTCAATCGGTTTCGCCAGTTAAATTTTACGGCAAAAGTTTTCCGCGAGAGTTGGTGACTTCAATTATTTCGTGACTTTTAAAGAACGAACTGAATGTTGCTTGACTGGCGAAAATGTCAGGAAGCATTCTAAATGCTAACATAGCGTCACGTGACCGATCGATCGATCGATCGATCGCGAAACCGCTCTGATGGGTGGAGAACGGGTCGGTCTGAATTTGCAATTTGCGCGTTTGCATCGGCTCGCATAAACATCTCGCGAGACGAGATCCTTTCTAGCCAACCTTGCGCGGAACTCCATCTTTATCGGACCTGTCCGGGCCTCTCTGTTGTCTTTATCCAATCCTTATTCCAACGAATGACGTCGATACACCCGTTTGCCAATATCTCATCCGGTATTTTCAGACTTTCAAGATTACACGGTCACGTACCCCTCGCAGCGAGACAAAAGAAGAAGTTCTTTTAACATTCACGACAGGTCCTCTTTTCTTCGTGGAAAGACAAATACTCTTGCAAATCGCACGTAGCCGCGCTCGCAGTATGAATGCCAAATGTATGCTCCATGCAGAATTCAATATCTAATATCTTAACGATTCGGTCATTGTCCAATACTTTTCGTTGATCGAACGAAATGCCCTTTGAATCTAGGAGACTTACGTTTTTACAAGCTTTGAGTCAATCCTGGCAGAAAAAAATACAAAAGGAGAGATTGATTGAAAGTCTTTTGCGATTTAAAAATTTCTTCCTTTTCCCATGCGCGAAATAGCATATTGTTTACCGCTAACAAACAATTACCGCCTCTCGCTAGTTCTCGCGTCGACATTTCATTCCTCGCTGCGTATCACTCGCGGAATAAATTCTATCTGTTCGATGTAGAAGCCCCTTGTCGTCTCGTATTTTACAGGCAGCGAGAAGGAAGCTATGTAGATAATGTAAAATTCTCAGATGTGGAAGGTCACCCACTGTCTCTTCGGCATTCCCCTCGGCAATCGCGGGAAGTCCAAAAATACTAAGAATACGCTCGCATCACGGGACATTCCCCTGTGTAAGGGGAAATTCTTTCTTCTGCGGTAAACAAGATTTCAAGAAATAGTAGAAATCAAGTAAAAGTCCCGCTTACAAGTCTCGCTTGGTATCGGGAATCACGCTTAGAATCACGTTCGTTGAGAAACGAACAATCATCTTCCAGAAATTACTTACCGTACAGAGCGAGCAGCAACCATGGTTTCTCCCGCATGTTGGCACTGCAACATATAAATTAATTGCGTTAACAATTGCGCTAATGGAATAATTACGCTTGCATTCAAATTTAATTAAATTGTAATTAGCTAGATAATTCAATTTTTGAATGCAAGGATTATTTTTTTTTCATATAAATTTCTTCAAATCCAACAGCAATTAACATTTTTGTTGAAGCTATAGTGGTTAATTAATTAATCTGTTATTTTGTTACATAAAACAGATGAATAGACACTCAGTCAACAAATTAATCATTAGTTAATGAAGTACTCATACATTTGCACTTAAATTTTATCAAGAAGCATTAAAAGATGAGGCAATAACATTTTTTAATGTGAATATCTTATGAATATGAAGAATATCTTTTTTGCATAAATTAGTTTACGCATAATTAAATCTCACGATATGCCCTGCAATAAATAGCTAATATCTTATTGAGATTAATCATGCTCGATTATACATAAAATATAGTTAAATATACGGCAGATAAATCATGTTATATATATGTATATTATATAAAATACATATGCATATGTATAATTGATAGAATAATCAAATTTGAATTTTTCAATAGAAATATAAAAGACAATTAAATAAGATCCTTTAATATAAAGTACTCATACATATGCACTTAAATTTCATTAAAAGATGAGGCAATAAAATTCTTTAATATGAAGAATATCTTCTCTGCGTAAATTAGTTGCAAACCTCACGATATGTACAATATGCAATAAATGGCTAATATCTTGTTGAGATTAATCATGCTCGATTATATACAAAATATAGTTATATATACGGCATATATAAATTGATAATATAATTTATATATATATATAATTTATATATAATTATATATATATAAATATACATATATAAATATAATTTATATATATATATATAAAGTTGATATAATAATCAAATTTGAATTTATTTGAATTTTTCAATATAAATATAAAAGACAACCAAGCAAGATCCTTTAACATGATGCAAACTATTTTTCTTTGAATAAATTTACAAAAATTTCAATAAAATAATATATATAACATCGTAACAAATAACCGATACACTTTTATCGAAACGACAGGAATCGATATTCAATTTCGCGAAGCGCAATTTTGTAATTATCTTGATCTGGTCTTGAAACCTTAAACTTTTTTAATTCTGTGCGACGTTTTTGGAAATACTATCTGCCTGTCACTTTACGCAAGGTGTCTTAGACGCGCAGAGATTTCTAAAGATTGCGAAACGTTGTCAGTTAAATTCCTCAGGGTGTCAAGTGGCAATCGAACGGCACCGTGCATCGGCACGAGCGTAATCAAAACGGCGAGTCTCAACATCGGCGCGCGTAGAAGTACTCGAGCATATGGGAACGGATAGGAACTTTCTCTGTGCTGTCACCACTGCTAACCATATAATGCAAGGATAATGCGAGTGTTATATAAATGCGCGCGATCACGTAATATCGGGTGTGACTTTGTGGTAGCAGTTGTTTAATTACTAACATCTATCAGCTGTCAGCTGATGCGCTCTTTTAAGCGCAGAACGTTTGTGGAACTCTTTGGAAATTTTCCAAAGTGATAAACACGATACCGTTAATTGATTGATTCGTTGCGCCAGATGATCATGCGAACTGTAATTACCGCGTATTTGCTAACAATACTTTATTTACATTCCTTCGTTGGACCTTGAATTTGCATATTGCCATTTTTTCATGCAAGTATCTCCTGTATCATGTACAGATGCTTGTTGTCGGGTAAAATAATCATTAAAATCGAGCTGCCCGCCGTAACAAATCGCGTCTTCGTCGATGTAATCGGCGACGTTGATTTTTCTTCGATCTAAATGTCCGATTACCGCCTAGTAATGACATCGACATTTTAAAGTTCTCCGTTTCTTCTCGCTCCGGTGAAAGTAATCTTACGGTCTTTTTCAGTATAAAATTAAATTACCAATGTTGGAATTGGTGCGTATTTACGTAGCTCGCGTGTACACTCCCGTCACACAGATTGCTTATGCATTCGTTACTTCGCACAATCTATACGATCCGATCCGCCTTCGGTCGCCTAACACGATTTGAATGTTGACAGTGTCTGGTAAATCTACGCATTGATATAGTAAGTAGATAAATAAATAAATAGATGTACAGATAGATAAATATATAATAATAAATAGATGTATACAGATTCTTTGTTATTTAAAAAATATTAAAGCTTCAAGAACTCATTCGAAATCATTATGCGCGCATGCGCATTTCAATTTCATAACTTTACAATTTCACAGTCTCAGAGTTGAACAAACGGATCTATTAGAAGCGGAATAACAGCAAGATGCAAAATGATTCATCCTGGTCTACTGATTAAGCAGAAAGCGGACACATGAGTTTCGAAGGCAGCTAGCGTGATATCCTCACGCTCTTCTCAATTTCCGCACAAAAAGGCGGAGTGTGTTCGATCGTACTTGCTGTGGGCGCGTGCATGCTCGCATTAATTGAGCGCGCTATCGCGCTCCAGTTCCCAGATAGATCTTTATCGTTTCTGTAAAAGTAGGAAAGAAAGAGAGAGGATTCCTTCTGCCAGATGCAGTCCCGCGCATGCAAACCGCATTATTCAGTTACACAAGTTTTTCGTAATTGCTCCTTTTGTTCGTGTCACAACGCAAACAGGTTCCCAGGCAGAGAGACAGAATGAGAAAGATCCTCCCCGTGGATTAGCTTATCCGGAAGCTGCGTAAGCTGAACCTGTATATTACGCGTATATCCGCGTGCGTGCGTGCTTCTAATGAAATTCATGAATATTCAACGTGCACGTGGATAAACTTTGTTATTTGTCATGTTATTTTGGTAACAATCTATAATAATACTTACAATCTGAATAATACTTTGTTTATTAGACGAATCGCAAAAACCGCTCTCTCTCTCTCTCTCTCTCTCTCTCTCTCTCTCTCTCTCTCTCTCTCTCTCTCTCTCTCTCTCTCTCTCTCTCTCTCTCTGTCTCTCTCTCTTTCTCTCTGTCAAATTAATTTCTGTTTACGGAAACTAATTTCCTGTAAAAAACGATTTACTATAAAACCATTTATTAGTATATGATTTATTTGTAAAATATAATTTAGTTGTAAAATAATTCATATTCGATTAAATGACTACATTAGAGAAAGATCGCTCAAAACGTGAAAAATTATCGAATCAATTGTATCGAATGAATCAATTAATTCGAATATGAATAAAGCGACTGATTTTGATCATGAAAGATGATCATAGTCGGATTCTTGTTTAATAAGATTTACTCCTTTGTTGATATTTATTATCCTTTGTTTTCAAGAAATTGTACGATTACAGACTTTTATATGTGGTATTCAATTATTGTACTAAATCATTTGATTTTATCATTCATGCGGAAGAAACAATAAAGAGATCTGAACATTATCGCTTACTGTTTATCGATTATTGAACGTCGAAGTTGTCGTCTTAGTCAAGTTGCGAGCGGAACTTATTACCTGTAACGTTATCTTACGGTAAATTGCGTTATATTATGACACATGCAGTCATAACGGTCATCCGCGCTAAAGGTCATCGGGAGCGATAGCTGATACAGCGAGTCGTTTGATTGGTTTTCTTCGATCGGATTTTGCTTAATCAGTAAAAGAAATATGCATTGAAGATTTTGAATTTTGCTCGAATGAATTATTCGAGAGTCTGTATCTTGGGAATTAGAAATTCCCAATTAGAAATTAGAAAAGCAATCTTTAAAGATTGCAATAATCTTGAAAACGATGAAGAAGGAAGAGCAAATGTTTTTAACTTCTTTGTCGAAGAATTCAAAAAAGAATATAAAGTGTCAAGGAAGTGTCAATAATGTCGTTAAATTATCCAAAAGAATGTTTTCCAATAGTTAAATCTATCCGTTACATAATAATTTTTAAACTTTTATTTGCTTTCGAGATAAACAAGATTTTCTAAATGTCGCAATTACGAAATCTAACATTATAAAAGTTTTCCGAAAACGATCGAGTAAAGAATACGACTGCTCATCGATTTTCCGCAAATTTCTGAAGATTGTTCTCTTTGGAGATTATATTATAATTAAAATATATGGAGATTATTATATTTAGTTTCATCAAGGAATGGAAATGAGTGAAACTTTATAATGAAATCGCATACGAATACAAGTCATAAACAAACCTAATCCGACAATGCGTATTATATTTTAAACCAGCGTTATGCAATCAATCACAATTTACGGCGATGTCTTCGAAACTAGAATTTAACATAATCAATATATTGATGATCGATGTTTAGAACAGAGATATCATGTAGCCATGATAAAATCAAAATACATTTTACAAATGCACCTTTCGCGCTAATCTGCAAAAGAATTGCAAGAAATTCGTAATAAATTCCTAATGAATCGAGGCGATATTAAACTATCAAACAGGGTTTCTAAAATCGACTTTTTTTTTCAACTTCCCAAGCATTTCCGCATAAAACAATGAATTAAATCAGATTAGGTCAGACACGCATCACATAGCGCGATCATATTCACTTAAAGCGGTTCTACTTAAAATAAATACGCGATCCATCGCGTTCGGATCAATGGATCGGCCATGAGCGTAATGCTTCTCTATCCATTCGAATCGCGCTACTCACGCGACGAGCATGCATTTACAGTATACGTTACATTAGTTACAAGTACCGCTTGCTAGAAAGTACGATTGTGCAAGGCAAATGTATGCAGGGCAAACGCTAATAATCGCAACGGGAGCTGCTACGGTCAACGCATGCGCGTAAGAAAAGTATCCCTAGTCAATTATGTAGATTATTATCTAGTTGCAAGGTACGAAACGTTGAACTTGCTTGGACGAGCAGGGCCGCATCGAGCATTTTCCGCAACCGGAAAGGAGGATTCGCGATGGAAACATGTGTCGAAAAGAGCCTCTTTATGGATTTTTCCTTCGCGCGAGCTCTTTGCTCTTGGAAACGAAATATAAATTATGCTGAAATAATAATGAAAGGATGATAAAAAATTGCAACAGAGAGAAAGTGTCAAATTTACGTTAAAAATAAAGCAAGCAGTCGAACGAGCGCCAATTGCGTGTCATTAAGAATATCGTCAAAGTAGATCAGAGAAATTAATCATATGGATAGTCAGGAATTTTCCACAATTTTTCCTTTCCCGACGAGAATCTTTCACAAACGAGTGGAAAATTTTCTCCTTAATTTTGCCGCTTTCGTAAGATGTTCGATTTTCTCAAAGCGCTTATGATCTCCGTTCTATCTCGCCGACACATCGGCGCGTTTCCACTTTCCGAGCTTCCGTTCTGACGCCAGAGCGATTTCTCCTATTAGAATTTAGAAATTTAGATTCCTCCGCAACAATAATCTATTTATCAGCTTTCTGCGAGGGTAGTGTATCGTCAGTTTCGTTACGTTACGCACGTGTAAGCGGTATTTGTCGCTATCGCTCGTACGTAGAGGAAATGCGCGGAGTTTCTTTCCTGAAGAGAGGGATCGGATGCATAAGCAGCGCAGATGGTCATTCGACTTCCGGTTTTGCGGTAGAATTCAGAAATTGGCGTCCGTTGGTCGCGGAGTTTAACGCACGCCTCAATGAGCGTGGAATTCAAGTGATCGGGCTCGTTTACCGTAAAGCGACTTGTTGCTTGCGCAACAAAGCGATACCGCTTTGATCGCTCTGATCGCCGATGAATAATTTGTTGTTTCTATCGGTCACGACTTCCGTATGCGCTAATCCCGATACTCGGCACGCTTCGATATTATCCGATCGTTGTCAGCTCTCATTATGAAACGTTATTAGGCGATCTCTGGAAATCGGTTCTATCGGAAAACGTTTTGGCTATTCTTGCCGATTCCTCGGACGAAAAACTCGCCTCCGAATAAATATTCTCGCTTTTCGCTGCGAGCTAAGCTTGTTCAACCATAAAACATCGTCGACGTTTTTTTATCGATTCGTGAAATAATGCTGTGCGAGATCCGCGTGGCGGACGTTAACGAGGGAATTGGTAAAATTCTCGAGAGATAAATGGCGCGCTATTCGAATTTCACGTAGCCGATCGGTTGTCGGCAGCGTGTGATTAATATAATCGCACACGCTTCATTACGAAGCGCTTACGTAAGCGCGAAGTGCTAAAATAACGGTACGATAGATAGCGCTATTTAGTAGCCGAGGCGAAACCATTCGAAAGTCTTATTATTTAAGAGCGGCCGGCGAGTGAAAAATCGAATGAATCCCCCGAATCGTTTCGCCTCCTCCTCCGCCTCTTCCTCCTTCTCCGACAGAATTTCTCTCCCGAGAGAGGAGGCCGGTGCCTCTCCACGTATAATTAGCGCGATTAATGCGTCGTGAAGCCGGCGCGCATCGCCGTCGTCTTCCTGCTCTTCCTATAGAGCGTGCGAACGATTGTTCGTTACTGAGAACAAAAAATAAGATCCCAACGGGGATCCCCAGGAGCGCCTCGCGGCGCTTCCTGGCGCGCACTGTAAGTCCGCCGCGCGACGCATGCGTGCAATGTGCTCTCATGCGTAACGCGCGCGGAGTTCAAACAGTCAAGTAGTCGCGGCGCGCGTAATAATGGCCGCGTGCTCGTATCTCTCGCCCTTTTTTCCGTTTCCGTTTTGAAATTTCGATTGCAAAATGATCAGGCATTCATCGAAAGCGGCGACTCTCGCAACGCTGCTGTCGCGCATCGCGCGAAAGAGGCGTGACATACTTTTTTGCTCGTCGCCGACGCGCTCGCTCGGTCTGGTTATCGTGCACTATGAAAGTGCCGACGAATTTCGTTGCGTCCCCAGGCGAAACGCAGATGCGTCACGGAAATTCGTGATTGGCCGATTTCTCTATGACTAGCAATCTAATCGCGCGGAGTCCGTTCTTCGGATTTCGGGGAAATCGGAAAAACGATGGTTGACGATTGTCGCGGCGATAAGATACAACGATCCTGATTAACGATTCATTAATATTTCCAACAGTTTTGGTAACACTAAAACTGATCGCTCTGAAACAAATGTTCTTTCACAAATAATTGAAAGCCCATTGTGGCTATACACGAGCATTCGCTCGACATGCGCTGCCTCTTCGGCAATGTTTTCGGACGGTATTAAATAACGGTAAAATCACGGGTACCGTTATTCTTCTTGTTTGCATGTCAACACGCGGTATTCATATGCGTACTCTGCTTGAAACGCTCATTCGAGCTGATTGTTCTCTCAATCGTTTATTCATTCACGACGTGTATGCGATTGCCCTTGAAGAAAATTATTTACATACCGGCGAAAACGAGACAATGAAGTAACCGTTATTGAATATCGACGCAATCGATACCGCCTAATGCGATTCGTGATAGATTTATCCGCGCAACGTTTCTCGCGCGAGTATCGAGGAATACTTATCGAGCGATTATCGCGCTGATAAGTAAACGAGAAATACTTTACTGCCACTTTGCGTTTCTTCACCCGTTTCAAATACTCCGCTCGTGCTGCTTCGATTTGGGACGATCGATCGATCGAGTTTTGCCCGGTCCGGCCAGCCGCGAATCGGCCGCGGATCGACCGTAAAACTATCCGGGCGTTCGATTATGGCGAAGCCGTTCGTTTATTTTTCCAGCGGCGTGTCGAGAGAAAGCCGACCAGGCGCTCGCGCTTGCTCGCGACGACGGACACGGCTTATGTCGTAACGCCGGTGTCGCGGCTTGCCACTCTGTGCAATATTGTTTATCAGAAAGAACCCACAAACGTGCCTGCAAACGGCTCGCCCTCGCCATCATTCGACCCCCCCCCCCGTCGTCCGTTGACTTGCAGAAGAAATGGCTCGATCGCGTAAGTCGCGTTGTTACTGGTGGACTTCTTTTTAATTACGTAACGATGACGTTCGCGCACGGCAAAAATTTACCCGGTGCACACGAACGGTTTACTTCGCGAGGATATGCAGCTATTCCACGGTTCTTGTGAGGAAACACGAGGGGATTACGTGAATCGAATGCTCGCTCGGATCACTTGGAAAACCGATCGAGATGTTGACGATTTTTCTGTGGATCCTTGCTTCTAGTCTTGTCAAGCTTAAAGCTTCTTCGTTGATCCTTTCCGTGTTCAATTGAGCATTTCGCGAGATCGCAAGCGCGTTGCGGCGCGACGAACGTCTCTTTAGAGACATCGAAATGCTAAAGCCAACTCATGCAAGAAGCGATCTAGAGAAGAAAGAGCACGAGCTTTTTGTTGAAAAGGGCGAGGCCTATCGTGCCTCTAATGCGCTGGTCGTGTAAATTAAATTCACTTTCGAGCGTGTATATAATAGAATCGCCTCGCGGAATCCGCCAATTGAAAGTGAACGTGGTGGACATGTTAGAACGCGTTGGACAGAGTGGGACGATGAATTCGCACAAGGAAAAAAGAGACAAGGAAAGACAGAAAGAGATAGAGATAGAGATAGAGATAGAGAGAGAGAGAGAGAGAGAGAGAGAGAGAGAGAGAGAGAGAGAGAGAGAGAGAGAGAGAGAAAGAGAAAGAAAGAGGGAGAGGCCGATTGAGGCACTGTCGAGGTTACGGAAAAGCAACTCCAGCTAATCGATCAAGTGTTCGATCGATCGGTAGTCGCTGCACACGAGAGGCAACCCCCTCGATTTGTATGATTTACGATTCACAACGATATTGCGAATGCTATCGCGGCAGGGTCGAGAATCAAAGGCTCTCGGGAGCCACGTCCCATCCTATAAATCGACGAGATCATTACACGCATCGGTGCGATCCGCCTTTCCGATTTTCTTATTGACTTTTCAGACCGCTGCAGATGCAACGGTCGTAATTGCAGATAATGGCGAGTTTTTATCCGGTCATCGCGCGCAAGTGATTTAATCGTTCCGAGGCTGTGAGGTCAGCTAATTGTCTCGTTCTCGTTATCCTCTCGGCATTATCTTCCGACGAGAATTTCCTGCTATGCAGGAAAAAACTGCGCTGCTCGCGCTGAAAGAACGACGAAAGTTTTCATCCCGAGAATCGAATTCGAGGGAGCGAGTGTGCATTGTGCGTGTGCTCGACGCACTCGTGCGTGCGCGCGTGCGTGCGTGCGCCGTGTGTAATATACATCGTGAACGTGTACTTGCATCTCGTGCGCATCTCGTTAGGCGCGCGCTCGCGCGCGAACTCTCTTCTCGTTTAGATCCGCGATTAGAAATTGGCGATTCCGTCGAAGCGGACTACTCGATCGCTTGCAATCGATTATTCCAATTTGCAAAATATCGCGGTCCGTTGGCGCGATTCGAGCTATCGATCGTGCGACCGCGCGCGATTCAATTGTCCGAAGAAAGAGACGCGCGAATGGAAAGTCTCGAGTGACGACGAGTGGCGAATTCGACGATGAAACCAATTCACTCTCGTTGTCATCGTCGGCAGGATGCAAAGACGGGTATGGAGGCGCGCAGGATGTGATCAACAGCGAAAGTCCTGTCTTTATTGCGCTCTTCGGAGCGGCTCGCGCTTCGATGCTCGCGTTCCTCGCGTTTTTATCGATCCTCCTTTCGATTCAGGACGCGCTCATCAGCTGTCGTTTCTCACTTGACTTTTTTCAGTGCATCGATGCGTCGCTATGTTGACATAATTAAACGCTCGTTCCCGGGATTGGCACTTAAAAAGCTTTCACTTTCGAGGAGTGTCGTAGATTCCCCGGAGCTTTTTCTCGAGGTCGCCGCGGGCCAGTGCACGCAAACTGTCGCAAGAAAGAGAGAACAATGATGTTCTGACCGCGGACAGGGACTGGGAACTCTGAATAAACACCGTGATTAGGGAGGCCGGTGAGGCAACGCAAACTTCATTAAATTCGTCGAAACGCCGCGGCGTGCTTCGCTTTCTTCGCGTACGCAATAATGCAACGCGAATCCATGGAGACGCACATTGCTGCAATTATATTGCTGCTACTGCTGCTGCTGCTGCTGCTGCTGCTGCAGACTGTAAATTCCCCAAAACTCATGCGCATCGCGGGTGTTTCGCGGGGAGATCGGAAGAAGCGATTCGATCATGCAAATTTTTCAGAAGCCACGTAAGCGCCACGAGATAAAGAAGAAATGCGAAACCTCGCGTTTCTTCAAAACCGTTCGATCGCTTCGATTACGCAGCTGCGAGCGAGAGTGGAGAGAACGTGATTTGTGGCGCGCACAGTTGAAGCGGATGAAAAGCGGACCAAACCTGTCTCTCTCTTCTCTCTCTCTCTCTCTCTCTCTCTCTCTCTCTCTCTCTCTCCCTCGGCTCGGCTAGTTCTTCGCTAATCCCTCATGAAAGCACCGTCTTCACATCGACTGGACACTTCGAAACGCAGATACACAGTATTTGCTATCCGATTAGCGGAGCGGCCCGGAGCACCTCGGAATTAACCGAAATCGAACCGGGAATGCAAAGGTGGCCGCTGATGTTCAAATCGATTTTCGTCTCGGCGCGCGGATGAAACTTTGCGGCTTTTTCGTGCGGGTGTCGGGGCGGCGAGATCGCGGCGTCCGGTCCGGCCAGAAGACTGCGCGATGGAAGTGGAAAAGCCACCAGCAGGAGCGTTGCGCTCCGACCACCGTCGTCTGGTCGAGGAGCTTTCTACGACCGACGACCGAACGCAGCTCGAGGAGGGAGTCAATAGGCCCATTGGCGTCCTCGGGCCCCGGCGACACGGGGCCCAATCGCGACATTGGCGTAGTTCCACCGTCTTGGACGCGCACGCGGGAAGGATGGGACTCGGCGGGGCCGAGAGAGAAAGGCATGCGAGTAAGCGACCACAGACACCGCGTGTTCGTAGAGAGAGAGACACCTGCGTCGCCACCTGACAGAATATCATTCCCTCGCGCGCGCGCGCGCGCAAGCGGGCCCCGGAAAGCGCGACGGTATCGATAAGGTCATTGCTGTGCGCGCGCGCGCAGGCATGCAAAGTGCTGCGACATTCGCGATAAGAGATCGTGTACTTCGAGACATGCGATGATTATACGTAGAGAGTCGATATGTATCGGAGATTGCGATTATTCGATCTTGATTGTTGAGCCGTGGTATTTGCAGATAATTTCTTAGACGTCGTCAGATGACGATATTTAAATCGTTCAACGATCGGTTGCAATTTTTATGACATTTCTCACGCGAGCGATTTCGTATCCATTATCACAGGAACCCCACGCATATATTACAAGGGGAGGAAGGTAGGCGGGAGGGGGTTGAAACCTGTATCAAAGGTCTCGCGGTGCCTTTGGGGGATACCAGTTCAACAACAACGAGGCGATCCCGTCGTCGTCATCTGTCATTGACCAAACCCACCTAGATAGATGCGTTGATCAATCAGGGAAGTGAAAGTGGAACGTCGGAACGTTAATATCGTGACAAAGAGTAATAAATCGCGAATATGCCTCGAGGATGCGACAGCTGATAAGGATTCCCGCGTGGGTTTCGAGCTGGCTCCTCATGAAACGTAGGAAGCTGATCTCTTGCTCGGCGCGATAAAGGCGCGTTTCGCAATTTTTGCAGAAACACCTTGCCGACTTTTCAATAAATTATCTTCAGGGTCACATGAGTCGCGTCGCCGATACCAAAGAGAATAACCGGATCTCCCGTTAGATAGACTCCGTCGCGGGATTAAAGCGCTGCTAATCGCTGAAGCTAAACGATGCAGGATCTATGCGTGCGCCAACTCGTCGACAACTTCCAATAACTTCCAGTGACATTTGAAGAAAATAGCGATACATCATTAGCGATGCCTACGCGAAGGTTCCTACAGGGAAACGATTATTAAAACTGGTTACGGGAATTGTTGTACGCTATTACATCACGTAATGTTGTGCGCGTGAAATTTATCTCGTGATGATCAAGCTATCGCTTGATGACAAACAAACAATAAAACCTTCTCTCTAATAGACATTTGCAATCTCTCTGATCCCTCTCTGTAATACGACTAGTAATTTATCCTATAATGAATAATTTATGTTTATATTATGTTTATTATATATTTATGTTTATATCGTAATAAAATTCCTATTGCTCAATTATCAGCATGGATTCTGGCATTGTTTGCGAACCTGCGCTTCACAAATTCACAGCTTCGATTATCTCATTGCTATCGACGTGTTGTTGATGTTTTAACATCAACCGAACAGGAATCGCGATTGTCTCTATTGCTAATCTGTTATCACAAATAACTTACATGGCAGGTGAGGAGCTGAGCAACAAAATGGACTGAATAAACACTGAAATCGTACTCGAGATCTCTGGGAAATTTCATGTCAACATATCAAGTCGAGTGGGAGATCCTGCTCGCTCACAAAGAGAAGAGCATTTAGCCTCTGCGCGAAGTTTGTTCACTGTGCGAGGTCTGACTTCTGTCAGCGATTTGTTGTCGCCGCATGAGGCCCAGCAGCGCGCTTTCTTGGCCTCTCGAAGACCCAACGAATCCTTTCTTCCTCTATCAGCGGGCATCAAGGACGACGTTTCTTGCTCCTTGTTTTCTCCATTTTCCTCTTTTTGCTCGGATCGAGACTCGCAGCTTCGTTCGCTCGCATCGCACGAAAGGTCGCGCGAAATCGGATTTTTGTTCTTTTTGCGTTAATCGAAAGGTTGCTGTCCTTAACGGATTTTTATAACCGTAATTTGATTTATTCGAGACGGGAACGCAAATTTGCGAGTTGTAACGCTCCCTGTGTTCGTGTTCTGCGTTGTGTGTTGTTATATCTAGGCTTGAATCTCGATACAGCACTCCACCGTGCGTATTTCAGTTCGCCGTGCAATTTTCTTATCTCCTCAGCTTGTACTTGTCGAGCATTGTCTCAACCGGATGGAGTGTCGTATTACAGACACAAGAAGCAAGAGTCAATGAATTTTCCCGTCACTTTTATCATTATCGTGCTCACGATCATCTACGTTTAACGGAATGGTCTTTAGATCGCCTCACAGACTTGGGATTTGATAAATATACGCTTCTATGTAGAGGAATGTATAAGCAAACCTGTGCAATCATCGCGTGCGACAATAAAGACTGCGACGAGAATTCCAAAGTTTTTAGAACCTGATGAAATGATTAATATAATAACCCTTTCGACCCTTGCGCGTCGAATTTAAACATGTTCCTGATGATTCCTAATGATATAAAGAGCATGAAGAAGTGACTATCCCATCTAACGAGATTCGCATGCAAAGTACGAACGAAAAGTGTAGCGTTAAAGTCATCGGAGAGAGATGGATAGAGAAAAGGGTGGAGTCAAGTGCGACTGATCAGTCACGACGAGCTCTCACTTTCTATTGTCCAATCATGCCAAGAAATCGTTCAGCGTGAATTTAATTTAACGCTCTTCCCGTAAATGGTACTTCTTCGGTTACGATAATGTCGCAGATCACTTTTCGCTCGAATGGAACGTTCCGTTTTGTGATCTTTCTCGCAGCATGCTTCGGAATTGAAGTTCTGTAGGAAATGCGAAGCTTGAGGAACGAACTTGAAAATGTAATAATATTCCGGGAGGCGTATTAGCAATCACCTAGTAGAATCGCCAAGAAAGATTTCCGACTTCTCTCGCAAGATACGTTTTATTTAACAGCGATAAGGCAGAAATCCTTATTATTTTCCTGCATCGGCAAATTAGAAATCTACAGACATCAGAATTTCGCTTCAGGTTTTTCACGCGCGAAGAACGTTATAAATGGCGTTACACGCGCGAGATTATGTATAAAAGAGTTTATTATTATACATTTAACTAACATAAAATGTAGGAGCTATTAGATCTTGTTTCCGTTTACGTCCCTATAAAGTTCATCGTTGTTCCCATAAAGTCTTGGCGAATCGTTGCAATCGACCTAAAAAAATGATTAAAAATAATTACAAATAATTTCTCAATTATTTAAATGAAAATTGGAATTTAAATTATTTTAATTGCGAGGATAATCTCAGATCTTTCCAAAATGAAGAGCGTATTATTAAGTACACGTAATACTGTGAATATTTTAAATATAGTTGTACAATACCTTGAACCACCAGTCGCAAACGCGAGTTGTTTGACTAAAAACTGTGCCATTTGGACAAAGGAAACTATACTGCCGTCCATTTGGTAAGCACCAATGCCATACCTTCAATAAAGTTTTATCTCAATTAAATTCTTGAATTTTATAAATTGAACGCCAAATAAATTTTCTATGTCTCTTTCTATGTCCGAGTAGTTTCCAATATTAGGCATAAGTTATGACAAATTATAATACAAAATTATAATACATTATATACTGATTATTGTATATTATATACGATAATGATAATATTATAATAACACGGTTAAATTGCACTCTGTCATTATATGTATTATAGCATTCAAAATATTTTGCCAAATATCTTTTTCTAATATTCCTGAGCGTTGTGAAAAGTAAAGTTTTCATTAATAAAATGATTAATAGAAAGAATTTAAATATTGCATTAGAAATTAACTAATTTCAAATCGAATATTTTAGTTATCGTTTTCCTATTTTTATTTAAATTTTCACAAATGATTTTTTTATCATTTATGTAATCGTATCTCCTAATAAGCTGGCTTTCAAATTGTTTATCCGAGGATAATTCGTCACATTAATCTGCTTTTTTAATACACTTGACGCGATCACTAGGGTGATAGTAATGTGATATTGCATGCATGACGGCATTTCTAATCCCGAATATTGAAACAGGAATACATTTTCTGTTAGTGACCATATGGACACACCTGACATCTGGCCTCAGGATCAGCATAGTAACCAGGTAACTTCCCTCCGCAGGTAAACGTAAGTCCGAACGGCACCGAATTGTAAATCGGATAGTCCACGCCAGGTGTGTAGCCATCCACTTGCTGCAACGTGCAAATGACGAAGTAATTCTTGACACGCCTATGCGCGACTGTCATCGATCCGCAAATTGCAAATCGTTTTCTACGATGAGGCGAAATGAAAAACGATACATGTATATACACAGATTTTTTCTTTCTTCAGGAGAAATGACCAGGTCACTTCGACCGTACTTAAGCCGCATCTCAATTTGCATTGCAGATCTCCTACGTTGAGGCAATTAAAGAATGAAATGGAAACAGCGAAACTCAGAGAGGCGTAGCCGCCTAGCTGATGTTCTTTCGTTGAACAACAATACGTTTCGACATGTATGATCTCGAGATGGAATGTGGCGCGAATGAATATACACGCCGCGAATCGCGCTTCCTGTCTTCTCAACACGAACGCGTTGGATTTATTAAAACTTGCTGCTTTTCCTGACTCATATCGTCAATTATTTATATAATTTATGTAAAAAATGTCTTTTTATATAAATGTTTTATATAAATGTTTTAAAATTACAAATATATGGGATGTATATTTTATCCTCGCTTCGAACGTCATCAGAATCTATTTGAATTCAGAGATTGTCTTGGCTCTTTCGCTGCTCTAGTTTTTATTAAGACAATAACAAAGCAAACATTTCGAAGAGAATGATCGAACCTTTTGAATAAAACAGCTCTTGTTCCGTGAAATGTTCCGGAGTAAGCGTGTGATTTTTTTTATAGAGATTACTTAACCGCATCACTATGACGGAACTAATCCTAATTAAGAAGAATCAGCCGTCACAATGCTGGCTTGAGCTTAATTAAAGATACTTATGTAAGCAAAAATATTCAGTCTAAAATGTTACCAAAACCAGGGCGAGAATTAACTATATCTTGTGCATCGTTCTTATTTAAACATATTTCGATCTAACTATATCCAGTCTATAAAATTTCAGGATATTCTTTAGCATAACAAAGATGTAAACTGTACTTAATATCCATAACTAACGGATATTATTTGATATTAAATAACGCTCATCGTATAAATATTAATCGACACTCGAAATAGATAATGTTACAACTACGGCCCGTTAATTATAAATGTTAGCATCAATTTTCGCATAAAATCCCGTTTCTCACACTTGAGCTGAGAGGCGCGACGCAGGGCTTTTTCGCAATTGGCTATCAGTCAAAACTGAGAAGAAATAAAGAGATGGTTGCAACACGACGCGCCGGCTCGAGACCGTTCAGTGCATGCACGTGCCAATGTCTGACCGGAAGCCGGGTTACATTGTTCCTCTCGGGCGGATGCGCATCTCGGTGTACGCGATCTCTTGTTTACGATTTCACGCGTACGTATGCAGATGAACGATCCGCATCCTCCCGGCCGCGCGGGGATCTGACCGGTGATTTCAACGTCTGCATAAGAAAGCAGCTTGCCGAAAAAGCCGTTCTCCCCTAGCTTGTTCTCCTGTTTTTATTGCTTCCACGAGCATAAATGAATGATTGAAGTAAATTAACACGCGACGAGGATGCGAACATGAAAATACGGTTACCTGTTCTTAATCTAGTTACAGCTGTACGCGTTTGGTTGAAAAAATATATTAAAATATATTAAATTATATTATATTAAATTATATTATATTAAAATATATTAAAATATATTAAAATAACGTAAAATTCAGGGACATATTAGTGAGCTATTATTATGATTAGATATCTGTGCTGCTCGATATGAACGAAGAATGTAAGTGTTTTATCGTTGCACCACGCGAATGCGGTGAAAGATCGCGTGGAAGTGGGATAAGCGTGAACATTAATTGCCTTATCTTTCCGTTTGGTAGCTTCGTGGCATTGAGGCTGCGTTTTATTTCTTGGCCTGCTACTCTCCGTCCCGATTTTCATCGACTTCGCGGGCTTGATTTCCGGCAAAATATACCTTGGTAATCGGTAATTGCAAGACCGGCGAGAAATCGGACGCATCAGTTTTCTCCATTGGGATTCTTGCCGATAAACATTTTATTTTAATATCTGATAATGGATCTGGGATATGTATATGTGTGTGTGTGTGTGTATCTCGAATTCAGATACATTGGGGATGAACGTATGAGGCGACAAATTAACCGATTTGAAAGTAGTCTGCCTATTTTTGTTCTGTTCCTTTTTTTCTTTTAAATTCCTTTTCGGCATCCTTTAATTTTCCGTCGCGATAACATCAGAATCGCGGAACGCGCTTGTACGGAACCCCAACGGTGGAAATATTCATGAGCTGCAGTCGGAATGCTTTTAGATAACTTTGTCTAACGAGGCGCCTCGTGCGGGCGAGAAAGCATGTTCGCGTAACGCGGGTTAATTAATGAATTACTTAATGTTACCATCTAGAGGAAGATGACGCGTGCAGATACGGTTCACTCACTGTTATTGTTACGCGATACATCGTGGGAATCTGCGATGAAAATAATAATTTCGTGCTCCAATCCACCTAGTGCCGATTTCGTGGATGTGGAGCATGAAATCCTACGCATCGTCGAACGAAGCTGTGATTTTTCATTTCGTAATGAATCCGTTGAAACAACCCCCTTGATAGTAACGATACATTCGTGTATTTCAATCGACGATTTGCGGACAGATGAAGAAGCTCAAGGGACTTTGAACTTACCGCCATCGTTCGATATAGTAAAAACATGCCAAACAGCAAAACAGCGCAGAGCACTTGGTACCTGGAAATCATCTAAAAAATGCAAAAATTTGAATTATCCAACGATGCGTATAGATGCGTATAGATAAAAATACGCATAGATATTTGCGAAACTGACTTTATTGTGCTTTCAAAATCCAAAAAATTTTGAGACCTTTATGCGTCACAGAGAAATCAATCGCGATCTGTATATCTTGCCGATTCTTTTACGGAAAAATTTCAAGTACTGCTATATACTTTTTCGGATTTTCGGAGAACCAAAATGACTGGATCACGTGATTACCTTCTTGAGAGAAGTCTCTAATCGCCTTAGTCCGCAGTGTCGTGCCACGTGATGATCATTTATCTTCCAATGTTTCTGGTCCTTTCGATTTCTCGCGTTCACGACACTTGCGATTCGATGACTCGCTGAACGCTGCGGATTCTGCTCCAGACGATGCTACCTCCAAAGTTTCTTTCTCAAAGGATCGCTCCACGAGGTGGTGGTATATATATCGCTTTAGACATCAACTTGAGAAAAAGGGGGGACTCTTGAGAGTCTCTCTTTCTCGGGGCTCCCACATCGGATGAACGAAGAAAGAGAAGATCCCAGCGCTTGTCGGTAGGAGGGATGTTCTCCTGGATGATGCGCGGCAGATTCTTCCCTTACGCAATCGCTTCTCGCGGTCTAACATCCGTGAAAATATTCGTAACCAACGTACTTGAACCATTGTGGTGCCTTTGCTCTCGTTTCCCCCGTTTCTCTCGAAATAAAAAGTAGTCCGAGTAATCGTAATTATCAATTCTCAGCCTTTTCTTCCTTTCTCGCGTCTCTGGATTTTCTGCATAATCACTACATCCTTCTTCCGGTTCCTCATTTTCGGTGTGGATTTGGTATGGACGGATTAACATTGAAATTAATAGAAAGATCTCGTACATCATGTTGATCCTATCGGAGGATAGATGGATACTAGATATGTGTTCACTTTATCATTATGCGTGTCCAATAAATTACCTTTCCTCGTGTTGAAAGTTGTCGTGTGGAACGCTTAATTATTCCGGCCAAATGTTGGAATTGCAAACAAGGAAGAAAAAAAAATGCTAGTTACTCAAGTATAAATATACCTCGGACATCTGGAGGATAACACAGCGTAGCGATTAAAGTCTCATCGCGAGCGAATTTGCAATCTAATCTACATCCCCAACTAATCAGAAAGTAACGTCACTTTCCTCCATTTAGAAGCACAGCCCGCAGAAGCGAGCCGATAAGCGAGCGATAAAAACAAACTCGATCATGATTCTTCATCAGCGAAGCATCAGAATTCGATGCTTCATCAGCGTACGATTGACGCATCGCTCTGTTACGTAAACGATCAAATATTCTCAACACAGTGCGATTGCATCGTTAATTACTGTTTTCATCGTTTTGCGCAGGCGGAGGTCACAAATCAGCTTCTCGATCTCCTTGCGATCAGATACCGACGATTTTTTATTTCGCCTTAAAACGGAAACGCTAAATAGGCCCCGAAATAATTCCTGCTTCTATCCTGGATCCAAGGTTGCGCCGTCAGTCGCGCTAAACTCGACATGATCGTTCATTAGAAAGCACGCCACAATTCAAAGGATCCGAATGTATACTCCGTTCTTTATTACTCTTTAAAATCTTCGTGATCGCGCAAGATGCGCGGGATGTGACATGCGGTTCTTCTTCTGACGCTTTCATCTTGGATCACAATGCGACTAGTGAATTCCGGAACAATGAGCCGGTACCATCCGCTCGCCGCTGCGATCTTTTTAGTAAACACCGCGAACATCGGTGTACAGATGTTCCAACATGACGATGATTGCGCAACGTCGAAGAGAGAGAGAGGGAGAGAGAGAGAGAGAGAGAGAGAGAGAGAGAGAGAGAGATCGCGAAACGGCTAGAGTCAACAATTTCGGCGACTTGTGGGCACAAATAATTAAATCTCTCTCTCTCTCTCTCTCTCTCTCTCTCTCTCTCTCTCTCTCTCTCTCTCTCTCTCTCTCTCCCTCTCTCTCTCTCTCTCTCTCTAATTGTGAGACTACAGCGACATTTGCGGCGGTCTCGGTGTTTTGGGTTTCATATACGCGCGTGTATGATTGCCATGGGAAAATGCGTCAACGAGTGCAATCGAAGATCGCAACCTTGAGATAGGCCGATCTGAGAATTGAGACTTGAGAATCGCAACTCGCGCGAATTGTTGATTTGCATATTAGCATGCGCGCGCGTGCGCGTTGGTACCTCTTCCGTTCCGTGATCGAAATAAGCCCCCTCATTTTCGAAACACGTTTCGAATGCCAATTAGCAGTGGATAATTGGTACCTACGAGCTTTTCCAGATTGACATGCAAACTCAGAGGGGAATCAGACGTCCGGCCGTTACGCGCGCTCGCTGACTCACACGGCGAGAGTGTGTGAGTGAACACTTGCGTCCCCTTGAAGTGCAAAAATCCAAATCGTGAGTGTTCTTCGAGGACTTTCGCGGTTGTGCCATTCCCGAATAAAGTGCGATGAGTATGATCGATCTTACGCGGAGTATATTTCTACTAGCAAGTAAATGAAACCAGACTGATTCGCGGCAGTTACGTGCCACAAGAATCAGATATTGGGCAATGAATTCCTTGCGCCGTGTGGAGCAATTCTTTAATTGCGTGCGTTACGCTTCGCCGATTTTATATTATTAAAACATTGCGTCATGCATTTCAAGAACAACAGGAAACAAACGCCGAGAAGGGAGCGCATCCCTTCTCTCTCTTACGGCCGATTTCGCACGGAACGCATTGCGGTGCGCGTTGCGTTCGCTTGCGTGCCGGGTATCACTCTGAGGCAGCGTGCAGGGCACACGGACTGTTCTTAATTTAATTATCTGTCTACTCGTTAATGAGATATCGGGGCGATTGCAAAATACGCTGGCAGCCGTGGGAAGATCTGATCTCGGAAACCGTGCCGCTCTGGAAAAACTGGCGCGTCGCATCGCGCGCGAGAACATTTCTTTTATCTGTCGAATGACTCGTCCATGTATCGAGAAATGTCCTTTATCGTCGAAAATCTTTTTAGGGATCATTCCATGTTCCTCTAGGAGCAAGTGAGTTGACCTAACGAAAAAGGAAATTGGAATTCTTGATTTTCATGGCCGGATGTGTCATGTTCTTATTCAGACAATTATCTCGGCATTTATGCTCGATTAATAATTCCCGCAAATTCTCTCAAGCATGTTTGTCTGCAAGATGCTTGTTGAATTGCTCGAAGCATCGTATCGGAAGGACGAGGGCAAGATCGCAGCATTCTCGTATATTTGTATAAGAAATATATCGTTCACTCGAGAGAGATCTCGTGATTTCATAACAAACTTTAACTTCTGACTACGTTCTTTCTTGTTGCCGAATAACAAAGAAACACGAAAGTATTCCCACATTTTTTTATCGTCCACCGAGCGTCAAATAATTCATCATGCAATACTATCGGAGGGTGGAGAAAAAAATGAAGATCGCCGCGAGAGATTCATCCGATCATCGATAGATTCGATGATATAATACGAGCGAGCACCGTGTCTTATTAGATGATATATTAATATTTTAAGCGCTCGAAGAAGATCAACTCGTGAGAAACGCTGTTCGCTGTTCGATGCATCGCTTCGTTATTAATCCCGTGTACAGATAATCACAGAACTGTAGATTTCCACGCATGTCTCGTTACGTTTACACATTTTGTCGCACAATGCGATTAAAATTCACAAGAAGTGAGGGAGACGCGTGTTCCTTGAAAGGTAATGATATTTCGGATGCAGCGCGATTTTGTTTCTCGCGGACGAAATTTCTAGTTTCATCGTTACATAACGTTACGTTACATTTCTGTCGCATAAATTTTATTGTGTCCCAGCTTACGTAAGCGATGCGATGAGGATCATAATGGAGAGAGAACGTCGGGAGGCTTTGTCGCTCGCGTCATTCGCAACCGCCAGCAATGGCTGCCGTTGTTATTATTCTATAAATTCACATCTCATGAGTATGAGTTTAGAGATATTACATTGTTACGTGATCTATAAATAGCTAATTATGGTATAATTAAATTGAACGTTCTATGCACTTCGTTATATTGTGCGTTATTCAGTTCCGAATTCGAAAGCCGATTGTTTGATTTCGAATACGAGATTGTCGAAGTTAAATTTAAACTAGATTTAAGAATATCAGAAGCTTTAGATATCTTGCAAACATAATTTAGTAAACTTTTTATTTTATGTATTCTCTAAATAAGGAAAATGCGAATTCCTTCAAATGCTTTTCAGAATTGCGCAGCTATAATTAGTTACGTCACAATTGAACGGAATGTTGTAGACAATCGACTGTTTATTTCGGTTATACTGCCAAGATCTAAAATAGATGTTCGTTTCTAGAACTAGGCAGTCATATTTTACCATCTTACGATTAAACTGACAATTTCGTGCGATGAATTATGTTCCGCGAGCTTAAATCTCGCGGAATTCGATTGCTTGATTTCGCACACGAGATTGACATGTACAACGATGAAAGTTAAATTTAAACTGGAATTAAGAATATCAGAAACTTTAGATATCTTGCAAACATAATACAATAAACTTTATATTTTACTTTATATTTTATCTATTCTTTAAATGAGGAGAATATAAATTCCTTGAAACGCTTCATTTCAGAGTCGCGCAGCTATAATTACTTACGTCACAATTGAGCGGAATGTTTTAGGCAATCGTTTATTTCCGTTATACTACCAAGATCTAAAATAGATGTTCGTTTCCAGAACTAGGCAGTATTTTATCATCTTACGATTAAACTGACAATTTCGTGCGATGAATTATGTTCCGCGAATTTAAATCCGGAATTCGATTATTTGATTTCAGTCACGAGATATTATTTGATTGTCACAACAATCAAAACTAAATTTGAGGATATCGTAAACCCTAGATATCTTGCAAATATAATTCAATATGAAATATAAACTTTTTATTTTATCTATTCTTTAAATAAGGAACATGCGAAAGCAATCCGACTCCTGCATTTCGGAATCATATATTCCGTAATTATCACGCCACGATTAAACTAAAGATTCCATACTCGTTTGATTATTCTATTTAGATCTAACTCTAGAACCTCAATCCTCATTTTCAAAGTTACAAAATGCCATACGATCATCAGACTACGACTAAGTTAGACATCGCGGTCAGCTGGTCCATCGATTCCCCAAGCTCGGAATTAGTCTCAGCTCTGAATCCCTAAAAAAACAATCTTTCACTCGGCGAGTCACGCGCAGAAATCGCGGAGCGGAATGAGTCTCAAGTGGCGTCGAGCATACGTCTTATCGTTTCTCGTGGCGCTCCGTGACTTTATTGCAGGTAGTACACGAGCCTGCGTGCTGACGTGTACGTACGCGTGTACGCACACGCGGATTGTTCCGCTTTATCAGTTAACGTGATTGCGAACAAACGAACGGACGCGGCGCGACACGGCACGGTGCGCGCTGTCCCACATTTCCAGTCGCGCGTACGTACACGACAGTGCATTCCGCGGCAAGTGCCTTGTCAATCGTTCTCTCCTAGACATTCCGGTCCTGCGCGACGAGAGATCCGCGGCGAGTCTCGTTGCATGCGGATGCGCTCGTCCGCTCGTTGTGCCGTTCGACGCGACGATGTTTCCGGAAACGTGGACTCTTTCGGCCGCCGCTGCTGGTCGCAGGTGTGTCGTCGATCGCTAATAAAGATCCAGATCGGTCGATCGCACCTGGACGGACGCGCATGCGCGCGCGGGCGCGCGCAGACACGAGCGATCGCCGAATCCGCAGCTTGGCTCAGGTGACTATCGCTGTGTGCGTGTGCTCTTTTTTCTCGTCGTATCAGCCACCATCGAGCCATCACGAAAAGTGAAGGTAACTCGCCACGTTGATGTTTTCATTTCGCAAGCTTCTAATTCGATCGGCGGATGAAGCCGTGACGATGAAGCGATACGCGTATGTTTCTGCGCCAAATTTGGATACGTTACGTTTATTCGGAGTACGCTGATTTCTTGAATAATTTCAAACGCTAGCTTTGTCACCGCTAACGCTCCGACGCGAGTCTATGACGTATCATAGACGTATCATTGACGTTTTATCTTCAATTCGTTATCATCCATCTTCAATTCGCGTTCTTGTCTATTTCTTCAAGTGCTCGTCGTAATCTCTTGGAAGGAAAAAGTATCCATTCGTTTCACTCGCGGTTCGCAACCGATCGACCGAGATCGATAGGTCTTCTCGATCTTCCGCTTGATATCCCTGCGATAAGGTATCCGTTGTGTTTCGTCGCGTGTGGCAATTCACCTCACCTGATCCCCATCGCCTCCATTATCCGGCGGCTCGCGTTGATCATTGTAATTAGCATGCGGCTATTGTTTGGATTAACGATCGACGGTGCCGCGCGTTGACCATCGTAAATTCCTCGCCCGATAGTCTCGCTGTGTCTCTCGATCTCTCGCTGGCGCAATCGCACGCATCCCTGCGCGCTTGCATCGCCAAAAAGTACGGCGAACAGTCGTGACGAACGAATGTTCCGTCGATTTACAACGATTGCCCCATTGATCGTAAACCTACAACATCCAATGCATTTCATCATCGTCGCATCTTTATCGCGGAGATTAACCATGCAATTCGCGAGATATGATAAAGCGGAGCTCAGATTAACAGGGCTTCTTGAGATTTCGAAGAGATCGATGAATCAATTGCATCCGAACGAAACAATTGACGAAAGATTAGAAGAGTTTCTCTTGAATTTTCATCTACGCAAAGCTGTTGTCGTATCTTTGCAAGCTTGTCGATTCGCGTTCTGCGAACGTCGTAGTGGAATCTGCTCACCGGAATTTGAATTATGGAAATCAAGAGAGTCATAAAACGTGAAATTAGTTATTCTGTTTGAACGAATCCTCGCTTCGCTTTATCTTTAGCGATTTATCAAGTTATCACGATGCATTTCCCACGAGCGCCAGCAAACATTTGCTGACGCATCAGTAAATGAATATACAAAAGCTGGATAATTTCTTCCACGGTATGTTTTTTTTTTTTTCAAAACATTACATACAACTTTTGCAATTCGTGTCTCTGTATCCTTCTCGTTATTTACTTCTAATAATCCCGACGCGCGTTGAAATATTTTTACTTTAGCCTGAAGCAAAACAGAATTCAATGCGTGCATCTTCCGAAATCAGATTCGATTCGCTGCATCGTCGCATTCCGCGAGGACGGATGCGGCACGCATGGCTAGAGCTTCTTCGTGACACCGTAATAACTTCCGGTCAGACATTCAGCGGCGCTCGCTTCCGGTTCCGCTCCCTTCCGCAGGGAATGAAAAAAAATAAAGGGGGGAGGATCGGTTAATTCTCTTCGTGTTGTTACAGATGTAATTGTGGCGCGAGTAACGTCGTAAATTCCGATGTACGCGATTTTTCCCGGCCGTGGATCGCCGCATTGAGTTGTCGCGCTGACGTTGATGGGAACGCGTTCGTGCAACGTCGCGATAGCAGATAACACGCGATCACTTTCGTGGCGATTGTCTTTATTATACTCGGCAAACGGCGAGGATTCCGCGAGTTATCGTCGCAGCTAACGGAGATTGGGGAAACCGTAATAACGAGCAGCAGCGATTCTGTTTCATCTGCTACCGTTATCAGGCATCCCGGATCTTCTCTCCGGCTTCTCGCCGCCTGTGCACGAGCTTGTCTGGTGAAATGATTATCGGAATGCTTTCTAATTTCTCGCGAATACAGTGCAGCGCGTGTGTCCTTCCAGTGCGAGGATCTTTGGAGATTTTCTGCTTTCATTGCGGACACCCGTTGAGTGGACGCTTGCGTTAACAGTTCTGCTTTGTACGCGGGTGTAACTCGACGACAGGTGTATATACGCGGCTACGTACCGGGTGTCCGATAAACTGTCCTACCTGCTAGTGTCTTCCCTTCGCATTAGTATTATTAGAACTTTCTTATCTATGTTTGCGAAACGTGTGTCTTTGATAATTTATTCCTTAAGTAAAATAGTACTGCGCGGAGGAAATTTTCAAAATCAAGTGGAAATGTTATGTTCTGCGCAGAGGAAAGCTTACGACTTGGTTACATTTTTATTCAACAAACCGCATAATGCGCGCTTATAATTTTGACAATTCAGAGCTTATGATATGCATCGTCTGCGTCATTTTGTTTGATCTGTTTCGCGCGCGTTCATGTGTGTCTTCATAGAATTTCTGTTTTTCATCATCGGGATTTTATAACGTGGCTTCAGAAACAATGCTCGCGCACGCATCAGGATATACCGGATAGAATGTACCGGATAGAACCGCGCACCACACCTGTAACGGACGGAATACATTAATGAATCCTTCCTCACCTGACTATCGGTCACCTGACTCATTTCCTGCGGGCTGAAAAGCCCCCCCGGTACGTTTAAAATCGCCGATACGATTGTGTCCCGTGCATCCGCTGTCGAGATGTAATCACGCGAACAAAAAGCCGCCGTTGTTGCTACGTGTTTGCAGGGAACAGCGAAAGCTGTGACGGCGAACGTTCGCGTGACACATGTTTGCGCACGTTTGCGCGTTCGTACTTGACTCATTTATTTTATGTTTATACCTTTGTAGCTCTATGTTTTTGACATAACGATGCGCTTGTAGTGCGATTAATCAACCGATCGATACGAAATCGATGTCAATCATTCGTCGACTCAGTCGTCGAGGAATTTACGATTATTCGTTTATGAGTAATTACTATCGAGAGTGACGTAATGGGAGTTTTTGTATCAATCTTGCATCCATTATGCTATAAATAGCATCGCAAATGTTTCGGTGCGATGAAGCGAAGAAGAAAGAACGAAAAGAGTGCAAAAGCAGGCCGATGCAAGGTGCAACACGTGCTGCTCGACAGCTGTTTTCCGGTTCAAGTTCGGACGTTACATCCATTTTTAATTCCGCGCCCGGGTGCATGTACAAATAACAATAATTATAACGCGACACGACAGGCGAATCCTGCCCGTTACAAGTCCCGTCCATCACGAGACTCGCCAAGTCATTCATCGCGGTTTATTTACGTATGAAGAGCAGAATTCCGAGAAAGAAGAAATAGATTAGGAAAGAAACCGTTATGCTGCCTGACGATCCTGCGGATAGCTTTTCTAGAATAATTCGTCCTGATCGAAATGTTGTCTGCAGGTAATCTATCATTTCCGCTTGATGTGAGAGAGAGAGAGAGAGAGAGAGAGAGAGAGAGAGGAGAGAAGGGAAGGGTGAAAAGTGGAAGAAACAGACTCGAATCTCGTTAACCACGGAGCTATCCGATCTGCTTACTACCATGGAAGACGAGGACTTTGGTTTCACCAGAAGAAAGGACAATGCCCTGAAGAAGGTTCTCGTCGTTAATAACGAGCACACGGACGACGCGGTCAAGTTTCGTAACGATGAACAACGAATCTGTTCTCCGCCCAAGGTTGGTTCCTCGCAAAGATTTTTCATGGAACATAATCTCATCGCGAGCATCGATAAACAGAATCTAACATAAATTTGGGTGAGAAGATATAGTAGATAGATTTATCTGTTCCGGAGAAGCAAATCGCTAACGTGTTCCAGCTTCGTTCTTTGCTTAGCACGCGAATTATTCGTGATCGCGATACGAGCGCGGCGATATTAAGAGTCATAGAGATTGCTAGAGCGAATAAACTGAGCACATATAAATATAAATAGGAGTATAAAAGTCTGATAAGGTTTCTTCGGGTGATGAAAAGTTGCCGGAGGAGAGACTAGTCCTCGGACACGAAAGCGGGCTTGCTTTACAAAGTCTTATAATGTAACGAGAGTAATGAGATAAAGTGCGTAAAATCCGCTTTAAAATATACGCTATGGAGGTACGAGAATAGATTGACGTCTACAGCTTGATAAAATGCCATTAGACATCGGAAATTGGTGCTGGTGGAGGAGGATCAACAACACCAGCGCCTCTGAGCGCGGCCGGAAGTAACGGCCGTGAACGCACATCAACCGCCGCTGGCTCAGTCGTGTCCAACACGCCGAACACGCCGAACATACCAAACGTGGTGGAGTATCATCTTAAAGTCAAACCCAGATCAGCCACGAGACACTGCCGGTCCGATAACACTCCTGTGAGTAGCGCTTAAAGTTTAAAGGCTTAAAGGTTTAAAGGTTTAAAATAAAAATCGCGAACGCAGGACATGAAGGACGTGCTTACGATTGCAGACTGCGGACAGGTCCATCCGCCGTTTCTGTTAATTAATTTTGTTGATCATCAGAATGTTTGCCAAGCATCGATTATCGTTCTTCCTGATTATCTTGTGATTTTTTATCCTATATCGAAGCTTCATGACTTGATCAACTTATTTCTCGTTCTGAACTCGTTCCATTTTAAAATGTTACATTTTCGAATTCTCTCTTATGCTTTTCTCGAGATATTTGCCAGATTCCTGATTGACTGATAATCGCGGATAATCTTGCAGTATTTAAACGAGTAAACACATAACGTTGGCATTAAAACATGTAATTTTGAAACAGAAGGTTCAATCCGAAGAGATGAGGAAAGAGAAGAAATCAGCGTCATCCGATGATAAAAAGAAAGATCTCGTATTGAAGTTATCGCGTCTGTCAATCGATGACAATGTCTTCGAAGGTTCTACTGATCTGCCGCAAGTGTTTCAGGTACGACTTTCGAGGCAAAATCTCAAACGATTCGCACTTTTAAATATTTCACTTATTTCAGTATACAAATACAAGCAGTCGGAATTTAATCGCGTCATATTATATTGTATGACATAATACATAATAATACATAGATAAATATCTTGAAATGATTTTATATTATTAATCTGATATAATATCATATGTAGCAAAAAAGTTAAATATTCACAAAGAGAGAAGCTTCGAAATAAAAAAGTTGTGCGATTATTGATAAATAATTTTAATTAGTTTGTAACATCATTACATATGCAAAACATTAAATAATCCATCATTGGATATCAATGGAATCAATTCTCTAAAAAATATTAAGTGACTTAACTTTTGAAAATTGAGGAGAGAGAACGGTAGAAGAACAAGTTAAAACTTGAGGATTCCGAGACGTCAGCCCTTAGGCGGTGCGCTGCAGCGTCAGAGATTTCAAATAAGCCGTTTTCAGGTGAAGTATCTGGGTTCCCACGATGCAAGAGGCCTCTGGGGCATCAAACACACGAGGAGGCCTGTCGATAACATGGTCTCCGCCGCGAAGGCCTTGCCGACCAATACCATGTTGCCTCTCATCAAGCTGGTGATCTCCCAGGAAGGAGTTGCTTTGTTACCGCTGGACAAGAGGAAGCAGGATGCAAGTCTGTCGAGGATGTATCCGATCGAGACAATCTCGTATGGAGTGCAGGACCTCGTTTACACCAGAGTGTTTTCTATGATAGTCGTTCGGGAAACTGAGAATTTCCGGAGAATGTCGCCGTTTGAGTGTCACGGTTTCGTCTGCGAGTCCAAATACTACGCGAGGCAATTGACTTATGCCCTCGCCACGGCGTTCGAGATCTATTCAAAGACCGTAAAGGCGCAGGAAAAGCTGGCCCAGGTCACCGGGACCAAGAAAAGATTCGCGATCGATCTCAGAAGTCCCGAAGAGATCGAGGCGGATCTCACGATGGATTCTGAAGCGTAGTTTTAAAAATCTTTCATTAGAGCAAAGCACGATCAAGCGCAAATCTTCGGTTCAAGATAAAAGTCGGTTGAAAAGTCTTCGATGTGCGAAAAAGAGCTAAAGAAATCAGCTTGATGCGCGAAGCTGATCTATTTGGAAAGTATTCGATGCTGTTCGCGATTCAACGTAACGAAATAAGGTAGAATGTAGAGAATTATATCTCATATATACAAGTATTCCGTAGAAAGGACAATGCAGGGTAAAAGACGTAGATCTTTCCTCCAAAGAAGATCGCATTTCTGTTGCAATGAGGAAATGCATTTGCATCAAGTCAATTATTTTTAACTCTTCAGATACTCCAGTACTTTTTATATCAAACGCATAAGCTATAACGATAAACAGATATTTATTATTTAAAATCAAAGATGTAGAACCATATACGATTTTTGTAGCAAAAGACTAAACTCGACACAAGAAAAAGGAAGATTTAATATATTCTTGATAAAGTTGAATTTATTGCACTCGTGTAATGCATTTATATAGTAATAGGAAATCTTATAGGATAGACGTAAATATACCTCAAATATTGAAAAGTTTACTTGTTAGATGTTAATAATCATTATATATATTGAGCATATCGAATATATCATTTCTTATTATACAACCGCAAAGAAAAGAAAAAAATCTTTTTATTCATGAGAAATGCTAATGTAGATATCTTTTAAATGCAAATCGATATATGAAATTTAGATTCACTCGCTTAACGTTCGTAAGCAATGCATTCGTAAACAAAAGATATTTATCATCGGAGTGTTGTTATATGATATGAGTGTTCTTTTCGCATAATCGTTGCTTTATTATATTATCGGCATTGCGAAAAACTGGATGGGTCTCTACCCCAGACATGATGGCTAGCTATCCAAAGATATCAAATAGAAAACGGTGATGTAACGCGGGAGTTGTGAATGATGTTTCAAACGTCGTGACGACTTGTGCGGTACCACGAACATTCTATCGACCAATCGGACGATGATTTTGGATTTATTTCTAGCCGCTTTGTGTATATGTGTGTGTTTTTCCTTGCTTAAGTTATTGCATTGGAGTCACATCAATATCGGTGACGATGCTTCGAAGGCACACACAGATGACTCGAAGAAAAACTTTTGTTTACTACTTAACGCACTTTTATCGTAAAGATCTAGTTTCTCTCTTATATCGAGTTAAGAAATTGATCGAGTTAAGATTTAATTAATTTAATTTATATTAAGTTCAGAGAGTTTAGCAAGAGACCAATATCGACACATATCAATTATTGTAAATGCATAATGATGCGATAACTCTGTTTACCGCCGCGTAAATATGTTGCTTATATTATTAAGCTTCTCTCTCTGCTTTAAATTTCTTTTATATTTCTTGCGTATTCTAATTCCTGTACATTTCGGGCTTGGGACATTCGTGTAACGTTTCTTCTTGTATAATAATGTCTTTACGCTTGAGTTGTTAGGATTAAGCGTATATCCAGTCTATACATATATTGTATTAGCGATAAGAAAGAAAATGTACGCATCAAACTTTTATTTTACTGTAGAGGATGTTTTCTTAGTAATCACGTGTGTAATTTGTTTATTCTTATCATGCTTGTTGTACGTTGCTCTTCTATTTATATAATGTAAGAAATTATTGATATTATTGATTTTTCTGCAACATTCTTTTTATTTTCATAGGTTAATAACAAATATAATCGTCTATAATATATTTATACAATTTATGCGATATTTCTCTCGTGTGTGCGATTAACATCAGTGTACAGAATTTTAATTTATGTATGTATAATTACGCGAAATTGCATATGTTATACATTGTATGCGCGAGAATAATTTAAAATTTAAGGGCTACCTATTCCTTACTCGCGTTCTGAGCTCTTTTGCGAAACAAGCAAATGCAATAAGTGATTCACAAGCGATCTATCACCTTAAATGGGCGTTTTAGCCAATCTCGAATGAAGCAAACTGAAATTCGCTTTATATTTAAGCCGAAATTATTAGCTAATTGCATATTGTAAAGCAGTCTCCCTTTGGAGGAGCCGCGTACAAATGTATTCCTTATTGAAGCCGTCTCCCGCGATTTATTAATCTCGCATTTCTTGGAAACGGTTTCTTCGACACAGTTTCCGCATCAACTAGGAGAACCTTCGTGACGTTTTCCTTTCCTCGATCCTGATCTGCTTCCTCTTCTTCTTCGACTTCCTTTCCAATCTCCTCGTTTAGAGCGTAATACTTTTCCGATTCCTCGCACGGTATCGAACTTTCTGTTTGTGTACAAACGAAAGTCGCCTGTGTACAAGTAAAGAAATGTTTTACGATAATAGTCTGGCATATCTGCTGTGATCGAAACAGCAGAGCAATTAATAAAATTAAAATGATCAGCAATTAAAATGATCGTGTTAATAAACGTTGAACGAATTTTTAGGCAGCTACATTGTAATGAAATTTTCATTATCAATAGCGACTGAAATATATATTTTTAAAAATAAAAACAACCAGTTATTTAACAATGCATTTTCAATTTTACGTTATCGTCATATCGTCTTTTTGCCACTTGAAATGCGATATTACAAATACTGGAATTTATTAATGTGCTACTAGATTAGTGCTCGATCACCAGTGATCTTCATGACTCTATAGAGGAATCAGATGCCGGTGATTTCTATGATATCTAACTTGTTAGATATTACAACATAATCGTTTCTTGGTAATTTTTCATTTCGGAGATGTAAAAAGCGAAGCGCTAAGAAGCAAGCGTTACTGCTAAAACTGTCAGTTTACCTGATTGAAAACCGTCTCGGCGGGACAGATGAAACTCCATCTGATCGCAGTTCTCGTTTGCGGCATGCACACGTGGAATATCTGGCATTCATTCTCCATGTCGGCATAGTATCCATAAATCCTGTCCTGGCACGAAAACGTATCGACGATATTCTCGCGAATGAGGGTCGCATTGTCCGGCAATAGCAGACCGCCAGTTTTGGGGGGCTGAAAAAGGTTCGATCGGGAAAAGATGCAATTATCGTAAACAAGATGGTGCATTTGTCGCACTCTATATAATCTCGATGAAATCGTGAGATGAGATAATATAAGAAAGATCTCGAGATGTTTGAAAATTGCAAATACCAGAATGGGTCTCTTGGGCTTTGATTGTTGAGGCAAGCTCAGAGCTATCGCGACGCAGTTGGCAAGTAATAACACGGCGAACAGCTTCTTCCACGCCATGATTTGAACGAACTGTTTTGTTTGAACGCCGATTTCAACGTCTCTTGTAAGTCGTGTCTTGTAAGTCGTGTCTTCGTGTGAGGTTTTATTGTAGTTCTGCACTCGGGGATCTTGAGGAGACTGATGATATGATCCGCAGAAGGGTGTTATATAGCAAACTGCGTAAGGATCTTGAATATTGTATGAATGGCTGATTCTCGGTACGGCCGAAATCGGTAAGTTCATCACGTTTGGTCTACCAATGACCATCGTCTGACGTCCACATCATCCTCGAAGGCCCGATGCAAATGTCGCTGCTTGCAGCCTGATGATGTGCTCATTTGGCAATTTCTTATTTATTTCGCTCATGAAAACATATGAAGATACTGCTGTTTGCATTACTAGTGACTCTCTTTGTGCGGACAGATAGCGGGAATGGTGGAAAAAATTATATTCCCTTAGTTGTTCATTGTCACTATCTCTTCTCTGGTTTATAGATCTTGCGTAATTATTGAATTTATAGACTGATGTGTCTTCCTCCTTACGTTAATTTAAAAATTATGGAATTATTCTCTTGAAATATTTATACATTGGACGTTCATGCGGCATTGTTGCAATGTCCTCATGTTTTATCGCAACAGCACTTCTGTTCTTGAACTCGCTGAATTTGAGAGAAACTTTTTCCTTGGAGAGCGCCTTAAGTATGCAAAGTAATTTATACTTGCGAAACATAATACGTCATGTACAAAACGTTAACGATGCGTTGATAATCTATAATATAGAGACATTAACAGTCATGTGTGTCCTCCCGCTGAAAAAGGATTATTTCTAAAAAGAATCGGTCGCGTTGAATCGTCTATGAGCTTCCCCAGAGAGACTCGAAGGCCGGATATAAATTAAACGCGATGAGAATAAATGTGCCGAAAGCCACCGAAAGTCTTGCGTGACAATAGAAATTTTCGACTTTGATCGCCACTCTTTGATCGCGTTCTCAACGGTGACGTTTCTTCTTTCATCCGAGACGCGATATGCGTCGATCCTATTTAACTGGCTGCGTTCCAAACGGAATTCCTTTTCTTCTCTTTTGTCTGCGGTGTGGGGTGCCACGCGAATTCGGCCATAGAAATTCGAGGGCGACCCCGGCCGAGCCTCTTATCTTAAGGTCGCGTCGCGAGCGGCATCTTTTCGGGATGTGAATACTTAATGGTTTCCATGACGGTACGTAGCCGATGATTACGAAAGAGCTTTAGTCATTGACAATCAGCACCATGAGAGAGACGTCCGAGGGTTTCGAGAGACATTCGACATTTCTCACGGATTTAGTAGCTTCTCTGCGATTGAAGAGTTTCATATTTTGTATCTTGATTATGACAATGATTTTTTATATTAACCAGACACGTGATTTCTTGCAAGTTGTTAACATACTACCATGGCAGATAGATTGCACAAGAATAAATTGATTAAAAAATATGATAAAACGAAATACGGATGAAAACGTAATTTCTTTTTATCTTTTTTCTCAATTAAATTGTAAGGCACGTTTCAACTTACATATTTCATCATTCATAACTGATTATTAATAATCAATATCTTTTTTTATCTTTGCTTTGAAGTTTATAAAGAAATTCGAGAATAGCTCTTCTCGGAGGACGTTATCCTGTTACGTTAACGATGCTGCATCGATGCGCCACAATCGCCACACAAATCTCTTGTTTATCGTTGAATCGATCAGCAAGGTGAACACCCTGAAAATATTATCGCTTCTTAAGGATTCCGCTCGTATCGTCCACATCGTGCTATATGACGAGGAATACAAAGATCTCAAGATGTGGTCCACTGAGAGAGATTGCGTGATTCTTAATACATCTCAATTGTCAACGATACTCTCCACGGGATAACTTTTTATTTCTTTTCTTTTCTTTCTTTCTTTTTCTTTTTCTTTTGTTCGGTTGATAAACATGTGTAACGCCGGCAAGGATTATTATAAAAACGATATTTTATAAAGTAAAGAAAAAAAAGAACATACATGCAAAAGAAATGAGATAATCGTATAATTTATTATCAAAAATTTGTGACATGTACGTACACATGCTTGCGTGGAAGTTAATCGCTCTTGCGATTACGGTGAATAATTACCACAATCGTAGAATCGGGAATTTAAAAAAGGAACATGTAGAATTTCAACGTACTACATGGTAAACATTTCCAAACATATGTCGACATTAAAACTTAAATTAAGTAACTTAGCCGAGTCACGATACGAGTAATAATGTGTTCTACTAATTAAAATAGCTGATTCTAACGAGTGTCTTCGATCTAGAACAGGTACTCGTAAGTAACTTTGGTATGACTTAAGACGACTATGAGAATACTATTTCCATACGTGACAATAACAATTTTTTCTGAGCAATCTCTGATCGTCCCTTAATCGAATTCAAAATGATCGAATAATATACGTGCGGTGTAATAAGTTAAATAAATAAATACGATGCGACAAATACAAGTAACAGGTCTCGAATATTCTCTAACGTTTTGGACTTTGGAACAAATAAGAACAAATAAACCGATCATAATTATTTTACCATAAAATTCGCGCTCGTCCGAAATTGTTCGATGACTGCTTCTTAATGTTGTTTGCGCAAAATGAACACTCCTACGACGTTATTTCGGTGCGTGAGCGTGGTAAGCGATATCCTGAGGTGTTTCGTTCGATGATCGCCCCCAGTAACCGTGATCGTGATCATCGTGATCGTAGTGATGCTGATGCTGCGCGTGCTCGTAATAGATGACCTTGGAAGGTTGATTCCTTTTGATCTCTAGCCAGAATCTAGTAGCGTTCAGTATCAGTGAGAGGATGGCGATAGCGAAGAACTTGAACTGCATGTGCGTGCTGATGAGCTGCAGCAGCAGGCTGAGCTTTGCTTTTATCATCATCGCCATTCCCATGAATTTCTGTATATACTTCTTCTTCTTCTTGTCACCCTTCTTACCGCGTGCCGTTTCTAAAAAAGGGACATACACATTATGTTTTGTTACGTCACATTTGTCGCGATGTAGATTCACGCACGCGATGAGAGAAGTATAGAACAATAAATTGAAACGAAAGACAAATGGTATCGGTTTTTAGAAGACGCGATTTTGGTATCTCGAAACTGAATTTCTCTAAATTATAATGCAAGCTTTCTCCTTTTTTGTTCTTTTCTTTTTTCCTCTTTCTCTCTCTCTCTCTCTCTCTCTCTCTCTCTCTCTCTCTCTCTCTCTCTCTCTTTCTCTCTTAACGTCGAGAAAAGCTCACAAGGAGCAATGTGGCAGATGAAGGTAGGCGCAAAGATGAAGACGTAATTTTCATCAAGCTGACCCAGAAACCTTAACCCGCCGTGTACTTCGTCTGACTTACGGGCCACGTAATCGGCCGCAGCCGGTGTGACTTTCTTAAAAAGAATCACGCACGAATTACTTTCACGGCCGAATTTTTTCGCAACGCGTCTACCGCGTCACGAGATGCATCCGCGAAATGTCGATCAGCGCTCGTCGCTAATAGACGTCGAATCAATATAAATAGCGAATTAGCATAACGTTCGTCGAATTAACTCAATTTGTCGTCGACAATTTGCTCGGAAGTACGGTACAATTTTTTTGTGTACGCTCCAAAAGATAACGAAGATAATGTACGCGGTACCGTTGTCGTCCACCTGTCGAAACGAGGCTTTCGGTAGATGATTAATATTCTGTTAAAACCATTCCTCGATATAAACGTCTTGCCGCTAAGAATTAATCGGGCTGACAATTAATTTTTCTCTCTCTCTCTCCCTCCCCATGATTCGTCCGTTTCAATTTATCCGTTTGATCTCCGCCGTGGGACACGACGCGATCGGCGGTACCGTTACCGTCAATTTGCCCAAGTTGCGGCATTAAATTAGCGCAAAGTGCATTGCAACATTGGCGACACGCGCGCACAGGCACAATCGCGTGCACGAACGAAAAACATTTAAACAGTTCGACCCAGACGAGGGGTGCCTCGCGGGACCGATCGCGCGTTAACTTGCGGTTCATCTTGTCTCCTTCTTCTGCTCTGTCGGCAGCGTTAGCTCTAATTTTTGCGTTTACGCACGCAATCGCGCCCAGTCGACGTTAACGTTATGCACAAACACGGGACGCAAGTTCGTTCACCTCTACCGTCGCCCATGCCTGATCTCTGGTATCCACGAAAGAGAAAGAGAGAGAGAGAGAGAGAGAGAGAGAGAGAGAGAAAGAGAGAAAGAAAGAAAGAGATACGTTCGCCTTGTCAATGCGATTCGCTTTGCTTTGTTGCGTGATCTAAGGTACAGCTTAGTTGAGCGTCGTTCATTCATAGATTCCATTCATAATCGCCGATACCGCTTCTCTTTCCTTTCGGTATCGTGCTATCGCGTACGTGCATTTTTATTTTTGTAATTTATTCGCAAGACGCAATCGGCTCTCAATCAGCTTGATCTTAACTGAAATGAATCGGACAAACCGGCATTCTTTGTTGCGTTTTAATAATTTATGTCGATTCATCGTATTTCAACTACATATGGCTAAAGCATCATGTTAATCGGTGATGATCTTTTTATAATATTACTTATAATTTCATTAATTTTATTTTATTATAATTTATATTATACTTTTATCATTTATAATGATTTAAACGACTTTAATTATAGCTATCAAATTAGAATTGGTTATTATCAGAATAATGTTATCAGTATAAATTGTAATTTTCATCGCATAATGGTTTATCAGTCGACTTAAATTATTCATAGTTACAGCTAATGTATAATAATGATTTCCATTATTGAGATATATTGAAGAAGGATGCAAAAAAGATAATCTACAAGATTGTAAAATATGATCCGTGAGATTGTAAAGTTATCTAAATTCTTGCTGATTTTATTACTTATCCTCCTGTTCACTCGAGATTACACTACGACAAAATGGTATTGGACAAAATGGCAAATCTGGAAAAACGAGATAACAAAATAGAAAATCGGCACGGTAATTTACAGTGCATTCGGACGAGTCGACTTTCTGTCGTTATATCCCCGATAAAAGAAGCGAATACGAAATTGGTAAGTGACTTCGCTGAATGTTCCTTCTTTGAAAGCACGGAAGAAAGTCCCGATATACGTGGGCAGACTTATCATGCGCTTCACGTGCAACTTCATCATCTAAGAATTTGAATTGCGAGGTCACCAATCACGATCTACGACTATGTGGCGCACCATTCAGTAATACATTAACCATTACTGAGAGAATTTGCAGAAAGTTTACATAATTTTAAATCTTCGTATACATCGATGTTACATACTATGCTGTACACCATGAGAGAAACTACATTGTCGAAGAAATTGTTATCATCGTGTCAGCTCTCGTGCAAAAAGATTTTACTATAAAGAGAGGAATAGTTACGAGATATTTCCTGTCTGAAAGAATAATTTATAATGCTGTAATAAAAGTACTAACAGCTAATTGGCACGACCAACTTGAGATTATTATTTAATTGGTTTCATCGTTTCTTAATTTCCCTTATGCATTATTAGCAAGATTAGCAAGAATATATCGTCAAAATAATAATAAAAACGGTCAGCTAACTACACAAGAAATCGATTGAAAATTAAGCCGCATATTCTGTGATGAATGATATTTATTAACAGGCATCCAAAGTCGAAATGGATAATTAACGCGATAGAATCGTCCTCTTTTTCGTCGATGTTAACAATTTTGATGTCTACTTCTTACCCTTCTTGTCATCTTGAGCATTGTCCTCTTCGATGATTCCCTTTCCACCGGTCTCTCGCAGATCGTCGACTATCTCCGCGATGATGCTACCAGCCTGCTCGACCACTGCGCTCACCGGTGGTTCATTCTTCTTCCCGGTGACCTCCAATTCGATTCGGTCCAGGTCGCGGGCCAAGCTCGTCCTGAGACAGTATCCAGCGTTGTCCTCGAACATACACTCCAGCATGCCGACGCCATTGTCCTCGTCGCGATTATTCTCCTCGCAGCGGACGTGCAGGCCAAGTCCGAGAATCAGAAAGATCGCCGCGGCTATTCTCATGATCGCCCGTTCTTTCTGTCGGATTTATCGATTTTTGCCGTTCGCAATGTACCGCCGTCACCACCGAAAATCCGCCTAGTACTCTCTCTTYYTTTTTCTTTTTTTTTTTTTTTTCCTGATCTTGACCGTCTCCCGGCCTTGAATCGCGTGTTACCGTCTCGAAGTGGTTGTGGAACGTGCGTGGTGCAACATATATGTGACTGGTGGTCCCTTCCATCCCAACTTCCGCCAGTGGTGGGTATGGTTTCACGCGAGTCTAGCGGGCACCCCTCCACCATGATTTTTGTGGCCACCAGAAGCAGACTCACCATGTCCCATAGGGACTCCACGTCATGCGGTCCACGTGAGTGAAAAAGAATTCGACGGAGGCAGAATGAAAATTTAATCTTGATCATTTTTCTCTCTTCCCTATTGCAACGTGCGGATCTCTAATTCTTCTGTTTCATATTTTTTTAAATCTTTTTCCGTATCTTGGGATTTTAATGTGAAAGTGAAGATGATGGAAACAACGCGAGTGTATTATTCACCTAGAAATTATTTTGCTCTTCCGCGTTGAAGGCGGATTTCAAATAACTTATAAAAGGTTTTTTAAATTTTTCCGATGATTCATTTTTGATGGACCGAGCAAAATTTTTAATCTTCATGATTTTGAGATGTAGATCGAGTTTACATAATGATTTAGCATGCCTATCTATATACGAGTCAGCGATAAGAATTCCACTTGAACATTATGCTAATACCCAATTCCGATTATTCCGATTTTATCGGCATTTCGGGAATACATATCACAGTGAATACATATCACATTCGGGAATACATATCACAGTGAAATCGAAAGACGACTTTACAAATTGCATACATTTAATATATCTACACTTCTCAGTCTATTCAGCCCTTTTTTAGCTGCTTCTATGCTCTTTCGTCGGGAGTGCATCATGTTTAATCTGATCGCATTTGATTATCTCTACGGTGACGTTATCTTTTTTGTTGTCTGCTCCCGCATTTTTTATTGGGAAGATTGAGATATTACTTAGCATCTATTCGATTAGCATAAAAGCAGCGTTATGTTCTTAGAAGTTCAAAGATCCCACAGGCGCGCGCACGTCTGATGGCTTGACTATCGCAATTATCACTCGATAACTTTCGTGTTGCGAACATGAATCCCAGAGCGTATAGCCGCGGCTTTCATGAATTATGCATCCATCATCGAAGAATTTTCTTCCCACCTTTCACCGCGCGATTATATTCGCCCTTTGTGCAGTTTACTGGCGTCGCTATTATAATCGCCAATTACGAAGCGTAAGTAGCGATCACGATGCTTGCGCAGTATTGAGCAAGCTTGCGCGAGATCCGCTATACAATGAAATTAAAATATAACTCATCCGCGCAAAGGTCCCTTCGTGCGGACATTTAATGCGTTTAATGCTCACAAAATTACGAGACTCTCTTTGGAAATGTCTGCGTAACATTTTTGCATAACTGAATAATCCGGGAAAAAACGCAACTATGTGAAACATAAACATCGCAGCTTGGCGAACTGTGTAAACGATAATGTTACGATGCGAGGCTTGCTGTCGCGACCGTTACCTTGTATTATATACGTGACAGTTTAATCGCGATATGTTATTCTCGATGATGAATTTCAAATCATCCCGGCGATAATCTTTAAAGCATCTGGCCGATGCGTGAATAATGCCAATACTTGACCCTCGTACGCAAACGTTATTTTTCTATTATCGGACACGACGACACGCAAATATACCATCTCCTTGCAGAAAGTTTCGAGAATGCGTTAATTCAGTATTCTCAATTACATATGAACCAGATCAATTTTAATGATAGCAAACCACGTTTCCTCGCACTTTCCTACCGCTTTCGTTCCTGTTAGAATTCTTGCTAGAAACTAAAGGAGAGATGCATGGGGGAAATCTGAGAAAAATCACAAGTTTATTATGCAAGACGTTTGAATTTCATTAAATATTCCTGAAACTCTCGTTCCGCGTATACCGGAACGAAACTTAAACTGTATCATACAACTACGAGATTTAAAATAACATATCAGAAAAGAAATTGATTCAGAAAACAATCAAGAGACGATAAGATAAATCTACCTTATGACGATAAATTATTTTACGACTTTTCGTATGAAAGATAATCGCTCTATATTTGTATAAAATTATATCTCTCTTTCAATATATCATTAATTCGCGCAATTAATAAATAATCTTTAGATCATTCTTGCTTTCGTGAGACCAAATTGAAAGATCAAGCTCTCGCGTAGTCCTGGATATGATATATATATATGATATTAAACTATATATTAAACTCTATTTAAATGTTGCTACAATTTGCAGTAAATCTAATATCGCTCCGAGTTTACGACCAATACCAGCGAAATGAATACCCTTTGAGAGCGTGCTCGTTGTCAGCCGCAGTTGTTCGCGGAACGAACGTGATATTAGGCTGATGTCCGAATTCATTCGATAGATATCTCACCTGTGCATCGACACCGTTTTCGTGTCGCGACCTATAACTACCGTCCTTTCTCCCGTCGCGATAACCATCTTCTTGATGGCCGTGGGATGTTATCGTGTAATTGAACCGATAATACAGATTGTTCGCCATTTTTTCCACTGCCTGATCACTCGCGATTGTTTTATCCTTTTCCTCAAATAACAGCTTTTTTGCGACTCGCGATATGTTCTTCGCGACATCTTCCGTTGGCTGATTCTTGGTATGCGCTTTCGACGTGCCGTTTCTCTGCTGAACGATCTTACTGTTCTCCTCCGAAATGCTTTTCAAAGATGTTTTCGCTGCGGAATTAAAATGCTTGAATTTCTCGCTATCCTAATTTTCTCCGGCCTAAATTTATTTAGGACCCCTTAACTGAATAAGATAAGAACATCGTAATATCGTATACGATTTCTATACGATTTTTTTCTTATTTCACAAAAAATGAAAGAATTAATTATTAAGAAGTGATATAATTGTCACAATTAATATCATATCACTGTTAATTCATGTTAATTCATGTTTATATTCATGTTATATCAATTATATCAATTATATCAATTTATTATTAGTTAATATTCTATCAATTTTCGATATGTATAATTTGATACATATAATCTGAGATTTGTATAAGAAATAACAACTAAGAATATCAAGAGTGCTGAAAGACTAATGATACTGAATGGAACTTCATAAATTTTTAAATAAAATTTTAAATAAAATTGAGACCAAAAGTTGGTGACAAATAAGATTACATATCGGAAAAAAGAAAGAATTAATCGATCATAACTGTCTTTTTCTGTTTAACCTACCGTGTTTCTCCGTTAATATCTTTATCATTTGCCTCGATATCGGATCCATCTTCTTCTGCAACGACGATTCCGCGATCGGGTTTGCGTGGATTTTACTAGCTTTCATCCGATCATCCTCCTGTTTCGTTAAAAACTTGCAGTTACCGCAGGCTCTCACCACGGCTTCCACTAGTTTCTTCGCCGCTTCCGGTCTATCTTTGAATATCTCTTGCGCATCCTTCACTTGTTAAGCGAATATGGAAACGGTTAGAAACTTAATGAGAATAATTAGCACGCATAAACTGCTTGATGATCGCAAACTCACGGCTTGTTATCTTCCGGTTTCTCTGTCTAGTGATAATGAAGTCACCATTTTTGTCTGTAGTATAGCCGGTTTCATGATAAACGCCGTCCGCAGTGATGAAGCCATATTCGCCGGTGATAATTCCCTCGGTGTCTTAGCAACGGAAGAAAGAACAGTGTCGCGATAAATTAGATAAATTGCTAAACAAGATTCAATGAATCTATCGACAGTAGGGATAGATTTCATTCTCTGATATTTTTCTCTACTCGCGTTTACCTTTCTTCTCATATCTGTGCTGGAAGTCGACGATATTGAAGGAGAACTCGTACGGTCCAGAGTCGTCCGCGACGGCGCGATGCTGCGCGATCACATAGCACAACAAGCACAAGAGTCTGCACGACCTTCTCTATAACGAAAATCGCTTTTAGACGCTTTCGGCGTGAAAAGGGCGTTTTCTGCACGGCCTTGGATCCTCACCACGAAGGACAACATCCCGCGAAGGTCCCTGTGGCTTCGAGTACGCACGACTGAATGATGATGACGAGCGGATCCTTCCAGCATGCAACGGTGATGTAACAAATGAGAAAAACGTTCTCGTCTCCGTCGCGGTTTATCTAGGAAATGACACAATCATGCGCGTCGAGGGAGGGAAGAGTGCTCGACGAGGGGAGAAAAAATCAGACAGACCTTCGACAGGCTTTTCTCAGGCGAGTATCTATTCGCATCTGCTTTCACGCAGGGAATAATTTATCGTGCAACGAAGCCATTAATGCTCATAGATTTTCCAAACCTGCGACGTTCCTATCTCAGATATCATCCAATGCTATGACATCCTCTAACGCAATTCTGGATGAGCGTTAACAGCCTGAAAGAATTATGAGAATGTGGTATGCAAACGAATCTTGTGAGTTCTCCTTCGATTTTTGATACAGATATGTGAGAAAGAGAAAAAGAGAAGAAAGAAAGAGAGTATTTCGCTTACGTATAACGGAAATAAAATTTTTATTATTGCTGAGCAAACTAAATCTTCCGTCAAATAATAATACTTACAATTTCCATAATCATCGATGCAAGAAATGTGAGGTTTAATTTCTATAATTCTCTTAAAAGAAATGTATAAATATATGTAGATACATACATATAGACAACATATCTTTCCCAATCTTTGTTGTTGTTTAATATGCTTCTTTTTTTATTTTTAAGGAATATGTCACTCAATGACATAAATTTGACATTTACTATAGTTTTGAAGTAAATATTTATTAAAATATTTATTAAATAATATCTCAAGTTATCTGAAATATGCGCGTTTGGATATAACACATCGCGCATTAGTGTCGTTCCTGTTTCAGTCTCCAAATTTCTCAAAATTTATGCAGTAATTTGCATATCTTCGCTACTCGAGAAATATCTGTTACTCGATTATAGTTTTATTTTAATAAACTGCGATATCGTTGAAATAATTTCGCTAAAACGCATAGAAATAATATTTAATATTACAGCAAAATGGGAAAGAAAAGGATGAAGTAGAGAAAGGAAAGATAGAATGTTTGTGAGTATAAATAGAGAAGAGGATAGGGATTGTGGAGAAAGGAGAGAAGGAGTTGTATATAAAAGGGAAATTGTGACTCCGTACTGAGAAACAATAAAGATCATTATATATATGTATATATATATATATATATATATATATATATATATAACTACTACGGCGAAGTAATTGATATGCGTTTATTAAAATTAGATGATAAAAGTTAATTTATCGCGTTAATCAATTAACTATTATATTGAAATGATTGAAATTTACGGCGCGAAATCAATTAAAATTATTATTGACATGAATATTACAGATTTTTTTGCGACGCCTGAATTAATGAGCATAAAATAAACCAAGACATATACATTGATCAGGATAAGCCTACATTTATTAGATAACCTTTCGTTTTCAGTTTCTCATACTTGGCGCAGATCGATAGCCATTCTATGTCGAGGGACAAGCATTCTCGGCAGTGCTGGACAGATGATGCACGATTATAATAAATTAACGGACGTTCAATGCGCATAGGTCAAACAATCGGATACTTTGGATAATGTCAGCAGAATTTTGCAATTTTAAACGCCATTGTGTAAATGGCATACGGTAGTAAATTGCGTTATGCGACCCATTTCGATGTGAATGCATCTTCGACATCAACAAATATCAGTGAAGAGAAATTATCAATCTGATTGCAAATAAATGGACAAGTACTCTGAGCGGATAGACCTGATGATCCAGATTTCTATAATAATTTTCATAATTATAATCGACCAAGAGTCGATGAGAATCTTGCGTCCTCGGGTATAGGTAAATGAAACGAGTATCGTCAAATGAAGGTCAGAGAGGACCATTTACTGATGACACGCGACCACAGTCACATTCGAAAATTATATCTATCCAAACCGTTCACGAGGAATCCGTGCTGAAGATTAGAAATCGTATAGCTATCGAAAGTGGTACCGTTATACCGTTTTGGTCGCAATGAGTTGCACTCGTAGATAAAACATCCGTATGCCCTGTTGAAGCTGAAACTGAAATTCCGTGACACGTGTAGCAGAAAGTGGGAGACAGAAAGTCTGCCGAGCACCTCTACTTTGGTAAAAAATATAATTTACGACAAACATTCGGCGATTATAAAAATCTCACGGCGGGACGGTCTCTTTTTCGAATAGGCATAATTTATTCACCTATCGCTCGACTTTTCCGCGACGATGTGGAACGAGTTTAGAAATACGATCGTTAAATGTCGAATCGGCGAATCGATGAAGGAGACCGAATTCTCTCACGTAGCATCGTTATTTACCTGATCTAAGCGTTCCTCAATAAGTGGTCAGTTAATTCTTTCCTTATATCTCGCGTATGCATTGCGCATTTTGCGGTCTAGAGAACGGCATGCCGATCTGATTTGTATGGCGAGGTGCCGATTTAGGAACAACGAGCTTCATGCGGCATACTAACGATACCGCTCGCGGAAGGTGGGTTTCTAGCACGTGGGTTTACGCATCGCGAATATCGAAACCATGATCTTCGCCATCGACGAGACTTTCGATATTCGCTAATCAAATATTCTTGTGTTAAAGTGCATGCAATTAAATACGCATATAATTTGCACACGTCAACATTTGCATGCGGCCTTCTTATTCGTACGCGAAGATCTCACGTGTCTGTCGTATACGGTTTTCGTAGATGTCAGCGACACGCTGAATAAAGTAATCCAATGAGATTCTGATTTCGATTTCGATGTCGAATTTGCCGAGAGAGAAATGGGAATTCTCAATGAATATGTCTGCGCATCTGCGGGTATCTGGACCAAACTGCCGTTACATGAAGGCCCGAAGTAGGTCGGTCGACATCTTGATATCGTACCGGCACTTGGCTTAATACGGACTAAACGCGGACAGATGAACACGCAATCGAATATATAAAAATCTCGATAATCTCTCGAGTATATAAAAAGAAATATATATTTAATGAAAAAAATATATATTTAATGATAAATATAATAGCTCTTTGAATAATTAATTCAAGGATGTTAATTAATTTAACAGTAATTTATCAATAAGTATGATATCTGTGTATAATGTTTTAAATAATATTTAAGACTGCATAAACTTAATGTAATTTAATTTTCCCTCGCGTTAGGATCATTTCTATATCACAGATACCTGACGGTAGTCTTTGGAAAATCCAAGCCGGACAGTTGGCTGGATTTACGAAGATATTGTTCTTATTGTTCTTGCACGCGTTCACGCATTTTTATCTACCGAACCACTCGTCCTCGTCGTCTTGAGGATAATGATACTTATGATGATAATGCATGTGATGTCGATGCACCACGATCACCTCTTCATTCTGCGTACTTTTGATTAAATTGTAGATCATCATCGCGATCGCTAATTGCGCCACCATGAGACTTCTTAAAAGCGACATTTTGATAGTCGCTAGGGCGCCTGGTAGGGAAAGTATCTGTAAAAATGCGATTTAATAACACTCGAAAATCATAAATTTCGCCCTTTTATTCTAGAATGTTAAGAACAATCGAGAAACCTGCATGACAAATGGTGTCATCATCATTATGAATCCAAATTTCTGTAAAGGATTTTTGTTTTTGCGAGCCTGTATTTCCGTGTCTAAAGAAAAGAAAAAGACGTTAAATGTTCACCGGAAATATGACGCCAATGTAAATAGAGCAATGTAAATACCTTGTAGCAGATCATAAATTCTCACATTAACGATGATTTCACCGTCCGTTAGGGAAAACTTGACACCCGGGAAGATCTTTAAACTTTGAGTTTCGTTGAAACTGATTCGCGAGTTGTTTGATTTCTCTTCGGCTCGAATTAACAGTTTCGATGACGTTACCAGACAAAGAACGTAAAATAATTTCAGCCCAATCATGTCCAAAATTTTACGATAACGAACGCAAAATTCAGACTGAAATGTATACAATACATTGTTACTCTTATGATTAGAAGACACTTGTGATTATTAGACACAAAATTTAATGATTTATTTTCATCTCAGATTTGTTAAATGCATAAATATATTGCATTAACACACATGTCTCAAATAATAATTTTATTCTCTGCAATTGTTACTTTGCACTTTGAAAATTAAGTTGATAAAAATTATGCTAATTATTATACGCATCAGATCATTCTACAAAAATCTCTTTATATATTAAGATATATTATTTTATTGAAACATGTATATATAACATCTTCTTAATAACTAATTCAAAGATAATTTAATAATGAGTTCTATTATCGTATTTATAAATCTAATTTTTATAAATAATATTCTATTAATAATCTATAAGTAATATCTTTTTTACACAAACAACATTAAACATAGTATTAATATTAAAGACAAATCTTACAGATATGTATACGAGGCCAGGTCCACTTTCACAATTATTGTACATCTACTTTACACTCTTAGTTTAATTTACTACACTACAATAATTCACGTGTCGTGAATGCTGATACTGTTTTCCAGTTTGTTCACAATTAATTAAATAAGCATTTCACTGATATTAAAGCTATTAAGAGAACTTTTATAAATTTTTTCGCTGATTTATACTCCTCCTTCCATTATATTTGCGCGATATAACACGTTGTTCTCGTATTCGCTTAGCATGCAGACTGCACGCACTGGTACGTAGAGTGCAATAGAAATATTTCGCGTTTTTCATCCTCCAAGTACCCCACTAGATAGAGAAACTGGGTCTCCTTTACTGGGGAATGCTATTTACACGGTACACAAACGTAATATAGATAAACTTGGTCAGTGACTCGCTACAGTGACCGCTTACTGATGATGAATCTTAACATTTAAACGCACGATTTAAATGATCATGAAGAAATAAGAAGTTCTAGAAGAGGTTCTTGGTAAAGCAAAATTTTGCGAAATGACTGATAAGAAGATAAGACTGAATGAAGATAAAAAGATTTCCCCAAAAAATATCTTCTCGAATTATTAATTAATTATTTAATTATCGATGTCCTTTGTATCATTATATATATATATATATATATATATATAAAATATATTTTTTTGAATTAGTTGAATGGCAAACATTCAAAAAAGTATGAAAATCCTTCATTAACTTTCATCAATATATCGTGTGCATGTGCGCAATATATCAGCATATATATTATATTTTATAATAAATACATAATATTATTTTATGAATATATTACATATAAATAAATTAGAAAACATATCTCACACGTGTGCATTTGCATAATGTATATAACAAGATATAACATGTGATATATTATATTTATATATTTATATATTATATTATATTTATATAATATATTATATTTATAATTATAAATATTACATAATATACCATATTACATATGACATATAAATATGATATATTCCTATTGAATATGAGGTATGCAATTAATCCTTAAACATAGCGATTCTTTGATCTTTTTGGTACGGAAATTTGGTTTCATATGCATCACGGTTATTATTATCAAATTAATACTTTTTCTATATTGTTTGAAGATAACATTATATTTTCTAATTTGCCATACACAATGTGCATAAAACAAATGCATGTTGCTTAGTTTGTTTACGTATTTCGAAGGCTATCGCGTGGCACATTTCATATGTGTATATATATGCGTATATGTGTATGTCTGTGCTTCTACGACAGTAATAACATGATATGATACGAAATGATCGATTGTAAATAAATAATGATATGCATCTTTATTACGTTATGAAAATGTAATTAGCACGTTCTTTTAAAAAAGGAATCTCACAAATCATCATTCCTACTCTACCGTTATTTTATGTTTATTATTACATCTTGTGAAATTCCCTTACTAGATACCCGTAAAGATAATTGATTTATATACACGGAATATCACGGAATAGTATAGAAATCACTTTCATAAAGCGTATGATGTAACATTCATTGAGATTAATAATTTATCGTGGCAATGTGAATCTTTCTGACGAAAGAACGAACATTTGCAATAAAAAGTAATTTCATGTGTAGAGCGAGAAGAAGAGCGCGTTGATCCAGATTGATTGGTTGATTTATTATCTATAATTATTAGTGATGTTGTCTATAATGTCTTCATGTGGATTCATCCTTTATAGTAGTAATCCTCTGCGGGGCCACTTGATTCCCAACCGTGATGATACGCGTGAGCATGCGGATAACTGTTGTGAAAATGTACGTGAATCGGTTGTGATGGCGACCACGGTTGCGCCGCATGCCAGCCAGATTGAAATTTCGTCAGGAAAGTACTAAGTTTAAGCACCAATAATATGATACCTGTGAACGAATAAAAATATAATGTAATTTGTTACATTTGCGTTCGTGCATAAATGAAGACGAATGATGGGACATCTCTTCTTAGAAGATACTGTGTAAAAATCAAGATTTACGTTTCAGTGGAGATCGATATGGACAATAAATGATACGTAAAGAATTGGATTTCGGTTACTCGGAGAAACGAATATTTTGTCAATAAAAATTCTGATAGCCCTTAATTTAGATTTTTTTCTCGTCGTAATAAATAAAGAAACTAAATGACGTATCGACGATAACAATAAATAAAGTAGATAATCAGCAGGAAAATATTCTGCGAACATATTTTAGGAAAAATCTCGATCAGCATGCGTGAGAAACGACAGATCGTGCGCGAGAAATGCCGAATTTGACATTCGTTTGACTGCTCGATGAACTCCGCGCAACAAATGGGTCAGCATTGTCACCTAATCGTGCATGCAGGTCGCGTTATCCACAAGACAGCGGGAATACCGTTAGACATTTGCGCGGGTGACACTTTTCAGTGCGCACGAAAGTAACTTAAATTGCTTACCGATGACAAGTCCCTTTACTGAGAGCGCTGTTAGTATCATCAGCATTGTCATCATTACGCCCATCTTGTACATCATCGGCATCAGCACGAATTGTATTCTTTTGTGGCCAAAAGTGCGGGATTCCTCTAACTCGATGACTGCGCAATGAATATCAGCAATTAATTAAGCTTGCTATGAGAATATCGTCTTCGAAGCGACATTGCCTTTAACAAACAAACTGAACAAGCAACAAGGTATTACTATCGTTGTGATTGAACGATTGCGCAAGTTTCAGCAAACAGATTTGCATTCGAATATTCATCAAGTTTCTCGTTACAAATTGCTGTTCTCGATTTAAACGAATATGTGTAACAAAACCACATCTCACCCTGTTCGCCCCCGCGTTTATTCTTCGAGATGGCCCGAGAGTCTTCGTTATCGGGATTCGACAGTAGTTGCTCCGAGACATTAGAAGTCAGCTTCGTGACATTGGATAGATTTTGGATTTGATTAACACGTCCCTTTGAAAATTCGATGTTCGCGGCACTCGTTGCAAGCACATTTTTCACCAACGCAACTGCCAATAAGGCGCACGCCAGCATGCGGCCAATCGCCTTCATTCTCGGACCGGTTTACCACTACCTGAACGTCCTCGTCGACATTGATGATCCTTTTTCTTTCGAAGCACCTTCTCCCGTCTGCCTTCGCAGGCTCTGAACCTCCTGAAACTGGACGACACACGAAATACGTGTTATTCGGACCCGTACGAACAACCGTGTGATTCCCTCCAGCGATCACCGTGCGGTTTGAACTCGAAAGAGAATCGCCCGCTACATGCGCACCGATTCTCTGCGCAGCGCCGGAACTCTTTTGGATTCCTCTTCGGTGCCAATCTCGCCTTTGGGGAATCCGGAGAATGTCGACCCGCATTGTACTGTCAGAAAGTCTAACGTGATCTCCTGTGTAGCAAGACGATGTAAAATTACATCATATTCTTACGGCAAATTCGCGATTACTCGACAATTAGTAATTTCATTATGGTCAGTCGTTCATGCGAAATGTCTCTCAGCGTGGAATTTTCTCGAGATCACGCAAACAATCAACGCAATGTTCATATATTTGTGTTCATGTAAGCGATGTCTAAATAAAGGAATTGATGAATAAATAAGTTAATAAGCATGCCTTAGTTATTATAAGGAAACTTAGTTTTGTTCCTTTTACTTCAACTTTCTTTATAAATTACTAGGCTTACTTTACATATTCACGCGTGAATATGATTATATATATATTATGAATATGTATATGAATATATAAATACATACATGAATATGCATAAAAGCCGATATATATGCATATATATGGATATATGCCTTCTTTCACTTTTTACCGTCATGATCATCGTGCAACGACCGTGCACGACCATCACCTTGAAAAGGAGTAGCTGAATGCTAAGAGTACATTTAGTAGAAACATGTTGCTTCGGTATTTCCGAAGAAATTCTTTGCAGCTCAGAAATTTTTCCGATATTCTCAAGATCAGAAGATTTAGAAGAATTTTCATAACGTACATCGCAATGTCGAATAATCAAAGATGACAATAATGATCATCTCAAATGAATAATGCATAACGAATATGCTTTTAACGTTGCTTCTAACTTAGCAACTGCCCATTAACCTTGTAATAAGGCATTATACTTGGACCATTACGCCTGACAAAATTCGTTAACGGTTCGACAGTAAGTAGTTCAAAGGCTAGTCATGGTCAATGATTAATGTTATGACTCACCTCGATACATTTAATATCGTTAATTTAACAGAAAATGTTTCGCTTATGCATGTGCACGCGCGCGTGTACGTGTGTCCATGTCTGCGAATAAAGAAAGACTATCCTTCTAATCGTGTCATCCACTTGTCCAAAATGATTTCGCAAAAGAGATTGCAATTTATATTCGTCATTTGCCAGATCACGAGGAAAAGAAGGCAGAGTTAAAAGTCAGAGTTAAAACGAACGAAATACGAAATTATTAACTGAACAAAAGTGATTGTTGCTAAGGTAATAAAATCACTTTGAACGTTGTGGACGCACCGTAAGCGACGTGGATGCCGGAGCAAGAAAGGCAATGCAGGTTTATTGCATCGTTTTTGCACGGTGAATCTACAGTATGGAAAGAACGAAGAGAAAGAGAGAGAAAGAGAGAGAGAGAGAGAGAGAGAGAGAGAGAGAGAAGTAGGGAGCAGCCGCGACCATCTTGGAAAATAAAACTCCCGAGAAAAATGCATCGCTCTCCACTCCTTAGCCATCTCCGCTAGGAGCTGCCCCTTCTTCCTGCACGTTCTTACGAGTCTCGATTCCCTCAAGGACTAAAAATTCATCCCTTTACACCGGCGCGCAACGAGCGCAAGCGAAGCTGTATTAAACATGAACTTGAAAGCCGGCCTGGTCTCGTTGTATTCGCGCCGACATCCAGATCCGCGGAGCTCCATTCCTCTCACCTTCTTTGATTTTCACTTGTTCATCTGTTGGCTCCGTTGAATATTCATCGATAAACTCGTTTTCCCTTACGCCAAGGTTGTTCGCGATTTCCACTCTTTTCTGAGAAACTTGTTACAAATTGATGCATTGTAGTTAATATGCAGCAATTGATATATCTCGAACACTTTCGAATCAATTAAAGTCGATTAAGAATAAAATAAAACGTTAAAAAATACATCTCTTTCCATGATATGAAAAATACACGCATGTCTACTACGCGTGGGATTACTTTCTGTCCCAATTTCTTGTCAACTAATAGATAATCGATGATGATACAGAATTTCGTTATTTTTAACGAAAAGCATGTTTATAGAAAAAAATATTGATTTAACCAAACGATTTAAGCTTCTATTTAAGCTCCTAAAACAAAATGTTGCGAAAATGCCGTTTCTCTCCCGGTGCATACACCGATTGGCGTATGTACAAGTCGATCTCCGTGCTGGAAAAATGCACGTACCGAACAGTTAGCTGTATACATCGCATTCTTGATTCTCTCCTCCTGAAGTACTCGTTCCTTCATGTCACATCTAACATATTCGCGTATTCATGTAAATCATAGCTGCCAGATAGACAGAACTGGACAAATGTCCCTCAGCAACAGATAATTCATTGGCAAATATAATATTCACCGACCTAATATTCGGACATTGCATTTCTTTTAGTCCATGGATCCATATACGCGGAAATTGCGCATTTGGATAAAAATCAAATCGATCCTGATCGCGCGCTCGATTTTCATTTCCGCGCAGGAAACGCAACCGGTCGCTCGCGGCAAACTCGTTGGGCGCAGCAACCCCGAAGACGTGGTGAGTAGAGGGGCACCGCAAAAATGGAAATGCCAGGTTGTTATTCATCCACAGGTTCGCTTCTTCGTTGGTGAACTGGCTGCTGCCGGTAGCCTTAGTACGATGCTTTGCCGGCGATAGTATGTGTATCACCATGCGTGTGGCATAGCTGACCATAGACCGGCTCGCGCAAGTGGCCGAGACATTCGCCTTTCGACCGCGACCATGAGAGCACTCAACTCTCGACGCCCACGGTCAACCGGCACGAGCATTCATCCTCTCGTACCTCGTGCGGCTCTCTGCTTCTTCTTTCTGCTCTGTATCCTTCACGACGCACGAGCGCGCAGTGTGTCTTACGATGACAGCGATGCCATCGCGGATCGAGTGCGCGGCGAAAACTCGGGATCGGTGGAGGTGAGCGGCTCCGAGGCAGAAGAAAATGCAGAACGGGTGCGCAGGACGGAAGAGGAATACGGTGCGGATGATGAAGATAGCAACAGAGAAAGAAGATATCCAGAACAGGAAGCACTCGTTGACGATCCCGAAAAGATTCAAGCTGAAGCTTCCGCTGATGAGAGTAGCGTCGCGAAAAAGAGACGCCGGAACCATGTAAGTCTGCTGGGTAAGTCTGTGTTACAGGCTGATGAGAACAATCGAGACGCTGTGGCGAGTGTGCTAAAGGACGAGGGCATTCGGCGATTTGATGCCCAGATCGAGTCCGACGATGCTGAAGAACTGAGTCAACAAAGGGTATTGAACAACGTTACTGGGAATGTTCCGGATCTGAAAGGAGACGCTATCAATCATGATGAACCATTGATCAATGTTAGACAATTACAAACCGCAAATGTGAAGTACACGAACTTAAAGCAAGTAGACGAACCCAGGCTGCAAGATGAGAAATATGCGCCGATATCCTTCGATTTCCAAGGGCACTCGGAGAAGATCGCGAGCTCAGAACAGACAGAGAAGATAGATTCCGAGAAAGAAGAAGTGGGACAAATTAAAAACTTACCACAAGTTATCTTGGAGCAAGCGCGAATCGAGAACACCAATGGCGTCAACCAAGAAATGCGCGATGATTTCCGAAGTTTAGAACTTGAAGCTGATGAGAATAAAAATGAAGAAGATCAGGAGAAACGTATCGCTGATAAAACTTCGAACAATGAAGAAATCGCTGTAAAAGATATAGATCTAAATAGAGAGGACAGACATTTAATTAGAATCTCAGGTAAGTCCAAGTATAAGAGCTCGACTGTTTATCTAAATGCTGAAGAGGACAATTTGCCTGGTCGCGAACAAGAATCGATCGTGGACGGTCAAATAAAGAAACTGATATCCATACGAGACGATGCTCTCGAATTGGCTGATATAAAACGCTCGGAAAATATCGACGAGAAGATTTTTTTTTCAGAGAAATCAATCGAGCTTGATGCAGCCGCTGTTGACGAGAACGAAGATATTCGTAATCAACGTAGCAGTGATACAAAAAACGCTGGTGAGAATCCCGAACAATTAACTTCAACGATGGAAGCCAATCTTAGTCTCCTCCAAAAATGGAGAGCTCAAGTTACACTGCTTCAAGAACAGATCAAAAACAGGACTTTTCTTCAATCCTTAAAGGAACAAGCAATTGAAGTGCTTCCTGATATACCAAAATTCACAGAGGTTCAATTGTTGAAAATTCTAAAGAATATCGCATCATTGCGAAAATCAGTTTCAAACGAAACATATATAGCTAATTTGAATGCGACTGAATTAGATGAAAACCAATTGGAGATAATAAAGTGCGCCGAACAACTGGTAGAGATAAAACAACGACAATCATTCGTGGCAAATATAACAGAGTGCATTCGTGATCTTAATGTCCTAAATTGCATACGCATCTTCGTTTGGCCCATCATGCTCGAAAATCTTCCGGAATCGATTGCCCAAGCTTTCAACAACATAACGATTGAGGTAAATTTGATGGATCTATTTCAAAATAACAAAGAGACACCTGGAAAGTTACAGACTAATGCACATCGTGCAAGATTGTTGACGCCGGAATCCGTCGTTTTCAATATCCTGAAAGGCGCCCTAGAATCAAAAATTACGCATGATCAGACACCAACTTTCATCGATTCAAAAAATGAGACTCTGAGGCGACTTCTCACTATTGGCCAACTTCAAATCCTTCAGATGGCTGAAAGGCTTTTACCAGCCGAGATACGACGCGAGTATTCCGACAGAATGTTCTCATGCGTGCGCCGATTCGAGTATTTCAGTTGTATCAAGTACTTCGCCTGGCCGATGGTCAAAGAATATCATCCGACGCTGCCAGATTTTCCAGATTATCAGAGTTGGTATCCGCCCATAACGTTATTCCCACAATATCCTATTGTACCCTTCCCCAGTTTGGTGGGAAACACGGGCGAACTTCCGGAGGTTGTGGAGGCCGATGCCACGAGGATACGTAAACCCAAACCAGAAGCGGTAATCGTGAACATTCTTCAAAATACTTTAAAGGAGCACGCGAAGTTATCATCTGTTCCCTATAACACTGATTCCTATATAACTGTACTCCCCCCGGAACAGTTGTTGTCGATCCATATGGCTGAACAGCTTCTTCCTACTTCGTATCGTTCGGAATTCGTCGAAAAGACTGTTAAATGCATTCAGGAATTTAATTACGTAACCTGCATCAGATATTCTACTTGGCCTACGGTTAAACAATTTGTTCCCTCTTTACCAGACATTCCTAACTGGATACCGGAACAGTTTCCTGCGATATTTTCAGAGATTTTCAGTTATTTTCCAGAATTTCAATTTCCGAGCATTCCTGATTTTTCTTCATTTATACCGGGAATAGGTAGCGGCGAAAACACTTCACCTCCCACTGAACAGCCATCAAAACCCGACAGTTCCAATCCGGAGGGTTCCCCTGGTCTGATCCCTACAGTACTATTTCGTCAAAGTGAAATTTCCTCCAAAGCATCTAGCGAGTTGGAAAATAAGATTACGGATATTCTGATGAAGATCCGTAATTCGTTGAAAACAACATCGGAAAATTCGCATCCAATCATCAGCGGGAATGTTATAATCCTGACTACCGTTACCGAGAAACAGATCAATATATTAAGATTAGCGGAAAGTATCATACCGCCTCTTGCCCGAGCTCCTCTCGTTACTCAAGTTCTGTCCTGTCTGCAAACGAACAATGACTTCATCAATTGCACCAGATATGTTATCTGGCCTACGGTCGCCTTTTATGCTCCCAATTTGCCTGAGTTTCCCAATCTGCCGCATAATCAACAACCGAAGCAAGAGGATCCGCATATATTGAGTAACAAGAACGCTTTGCATCAGTCTAACAAGGCGCATCAGGAGTGGGACAGATTGCAGAATACGGCAAATCCCAACGTGAGGATTATCTCCAGGACAAAGTTTCCGCAAAGTAACAGTCCTGTGATCAGTGTAACCGGTACCCGCTTTGTACCGATATTTACGGAGCATCCCGAATCGGTGATCCTGAATATCCTTAAATCGATCCAGCTCTCGTCGCCGAACATGCATGACGATTTAATTACTAAACTCACCAACATGCAACAATTCGGCGATCTATTTAACGATCAACAATTGAATATACTTAGGATAACGGAAGGTCTGTTACCCGACATGGCTCGTCCTATCTTCATCAATCGGATGATAGAATGCGTTCGTAACTCCTTAGGCAATTTCTTGGTATGTTCAAGGAATATACTGTGGCCTACCCTTTTAGAATATTTTCCTAGGCTTCCCAGTTTCCCGAATTTTGATGGACATCCTCAAATAACCAATCTCAATCCCATTCTGCCTCAGAATTTGACCGACTCTTCGCCATTTTCGGAAACTAACGTCAAGATTGGCCAGCATGGAGATGCCACCGTTACCATCACTGATACCAGATTTTATCCCGTTTTCACCGAACACCCAGAGACCGTGATCCTGAACATCCTCAAAGCTGTGCAGCACGCTACGCCGAATACCATTCTGAATGCCATGATCACATCAAAATCGCCGGAGATCATGGCCTATTTTACGGAACAGCAGAGCAATATCATCCAGATCGCAGAAAATCTGTTGCCAGAATCGGTGAGAGCAGTCTTCGTTGAAAAAATGATCGCTTGTGTTCGAGAGAATACATTCATCGAGTGCACGAGAGATATAGCTTGGCCCACTATTGCTCAGTTTTTTCCGAGGCTACCTAACTTCCCCAATTTTGGCAGTTACCAGAGTTTACCGCAAAGGAAACTTGATCTATCGTCGATCCTGTTACATAATGCCTATTCGGAAAATCAGGCATTTAATGTAAAGAACCAAAATACGCCGCCGAATATTGCTATGGAAAACATGGAAGATAGAATAGAGAACGTATTGAAAAATATCCTAAGCAAGGATTCAACGACGCGCTTGGAGACATCCTATTTAGATGTCAACAGTCCTCTAATGGGCGATTTACTTACTGCTCGAGAGATAAATATAATTAGATTAACAGAGAAAGCGATACCAGACTCGATACGTCGCGCGTACGTAGGCAACATGCTGGAATGTGTGAGAAGTAATAATTTCATCACTTGCGTTCAGCACATTAGTTGGCCGACTTTGAAACAATTATCTCCGGGTCTACCGAACTTTGAAGAATTGCTCGGAAGGATTCAGATTTCAGGCGTGGATCGAATCCCAAGCGTGCCTCAGATCCCAAGCATACCTCAAATCCCAGGCGTACCACAGATTCCCAATTTCGTTGGACATGTTCCAATTTTCCCGTTCAGCGATGGCTCTAACATACCTCAGTTTCCTCAAATCCCCACGATTCCGGATGAGATTCAAACGGGAATCCCGCAGTTTCCAGGAATCCCGAGCTTCGGCGGCATAGGTTATCAGCAGTTTGGAATCTTGTCAGACTCCCCACAAAAATCAAAGCCACAAGAACAAACCGTTCGATCAAAAGTCGCAGATGAAACAAGCCAGATAAGCGGAGCAGCAAAGACCGCGAATACTGCGTCAGTAGGTGAATTAATCCTTTCCGTGAAGTGTGACTCTTCCTCCATACTATTCGAGATACTAATTCCTGATTTCTTTTCATTTGACAGGTAGACAAGGAATCAGCCTCGGATATCTTGGGCAACCATCGAACATCCTCATAGATATATCCAAGGAAAAAGTCCACGTATCTGACATCGAACAGAAGCAAAATCCATTGTCAGGACCCACTTTCTCGGATTCATCGTTCAAGAAACACCAGAGGAAACGAAGAAACGCCGATCAGTTACTGAATTTTTATAAGAGCGATGAAGAGCAAATTTCAGAAATAACTATGGACCGCGTATTCCCCAATATCACGGAATCCGATTTTCTTCAGCTACTGATTAACATCTCGAGATCTATAAAAAAGGCCACAACGGAATCCCCGGAAAGTTCAAAAGAGTATTTCGTGGACACATTAAATTCTACGATCAGAAATTCGCTGACAGCGGATCAGTATGAGATTCTGAAGATCATAGAGAATTTAAATGAGCGTACTGCGAATCGGGGTTTTCTGTCGCAGTTAACTCAATGCATACTTAGTTTGAGCTTCATCCGATGCATGGGCATCTTTGTCTGGCCTATAATTACCAATACCGTTCCATCCCTGATCGGTTTGCCATCTTTGCCCTCGTTTCCTCCTAGCCTCGGTATCTTTGGGAGATCAATGCAATCTGAAGTGGAACATTTCTTCGGTATGTCCGCGATCGATTTCGAGAAAGAGCTGTTAATGAAAAAGGAATCCATGGAAAATACTCTTCTGGATTGGTACAAGGAATTGACGCAGGATAAATTCCAAACGAACATCGGTTTCTTCCAATTTAAAGGATACGGAAATGGCGAAGTGGGCATTAGTTTTAGCGGATTTAGAGAAGGTAGAGCGACAAAAATCAAAGACAATAAAAATCTACCGAGTATCTTGACTATCATCAGTGATATCATGGAAGAGGTTCTGGATCAGCGACCGGACGAGAAAATTAAAAAGGATAAGGAAAAAAGAGAAAGAAGTCTGGATGACATGCAGGAGGCAGAGTTTCAGCTCTTGAAGGAAAGCGACGAGTATGCCGACATCAAACGGTCCATCAATGACGATCAAATAATCACCATGTTTCTAGATAAGATCAAAGCTAACGCGACAGATTTCGCCGATGGTGATGTCACTCAATTCCTCAATGTGGAAGATGCTTACAATGCCTTTAGTGTGCTCTTCGGCACCCGCTTGAACGAAAAGTTTGCGGATAGACTAAGAACCTTTACCGAAGAACATCTTAAAAATGATACTTCCGAACAACAAATAAAAGAAATGGGCGAAGAAGGATTAAAAATATCGCTGAAAGAAGATACTTTTGAGAAAAAGTCCGCAGAAGCTCACGATGAAGGCAAAAGGGGAGATCGTACGAAAAGCGAATTCAGAACATTGCTCGATAAATACTCGAACAAATTCGTGAAGAATATTCCCGCAGGAAAGACTGAGGATCGTGACAACGGAAATAGGATCAAGGATGCTGAATCGTCCTCCGATAAGAGCATGCCCTTAGAATTAAGAATCCAACTGCCGCGTTTGCGAGAAGACATCGTGTCTAAAAAGATCACGAGCACAGTAATACAGCTCGCAAGAGCTTTGAAAACGAAAATGACGGACATGATGCCTGGAATCGGTTTCGTGATAAGTTTCTTAATTCAAATGGCCTTGGCACATGCGAGGGCAGCTGCTTCCATGGCTGGAATGATTAGCAATATGGCCCTTGCATCAGCTACATTCAGCATGATTCGGCAAACTCTATTAGGGTCTGAAAATCAGCCGAAGATTAAATATGTCTACGATAATGATAAAACAGGTCCAGGCATCACTTGGCCCCATCATAAGTCGTATCATTATGAAAAATAATATCAATCCGCTTAAACAAATTTACACTTATTCCTAATGAATTATAGGAATATAATTTCCTAATAGAAAATCCTAGATATAGTAAATATTCTTTCAAGAATATTAGATGCATCGCAATCGTAGACTTTTCTCCAAGTCGAAAAATTGAGTTACATTAAGCTAGCCTTAATCTTTTTATTCTATTATTGCGAATATTGTCGTAATATTGCTATCATCGTGCTCATAAAGCATCGCAATTTTAAAATAATTATATAACCTTTATCTATTAAGTTATGTGATTTGTATTAAATCTATTTCTTATTATTTCATAAAAATATGCTGTCATTAAATGACTTGTCACTTTTTCAAAAAGATTATGAAAATTGCAATTGAAAATTTCTATGAACGCGTTTACTGTCACTCATAAGAAATGAATCTTACTTATACTTCATACAATTACTATACAATATGAGCTTCATAACGTATCATCTAAGACTAGAATAAGTAAACCTGAAGAAACGGCATTTTCGTAGATGGTTATGGAAACGATTCCTCGCAATTAAATCACGAAATAAGAGAAACATGCATCATTTCGTAGGAAATATTTATTTCATTGTCATGGGATTTTGCGGTGGTGGGTGACGCTTCTTAGAAGTCATATTTTCTTCGAAGTCACATAACAAGCACGGCATTAAAAAGATTGTACGTCATACGATTATATTACAGAATAAATATTAAATTGTCAGTACATGGAGCTTAAGATTTTGTCATGTTCTTTGACTATTTGATTGAAAATAAATAATGTGTACTGACGTTTCGTATAACTCTGTTATTGCCCTTCTACAATGCGTACTCGTACAACTGTTGATAATTATTCACAAATAAATATATATATATATATATATATATATATATATATATATCTACAACTTATTAAAAAACTGATGTATCAAATTCAACAAATCGTCCCTTTTGCGTATTATACTTTGTATTATTGATATCATTGCAAGTTCTTCATCAGGTATAGATTATATGTACGTTACAACACAGGAAATAATGTACATTTAATATTAAATATGATATGAGTAACAGATATATTAAAATATTAAATATATATTTTTACATAGACGTGTGGTTTCTGATATTAGAATAATCAATGCTACGTTTTCAAGGATTTCAAGATCTCAGAAATGGACTCGAGGTTATATTGCCGAATTGCCATACCGAAAATTACTTATCTTGTTCTTTTTATTTTCTTTATTCGCTAATCCCATACCTTGCATGCAGCAAAAGTTGTATGGCACTGTACAGCAACAAGAATACAAAGGAGACTTACAGTCGGGATCATGAGAGCACACGCGATCATTGGAGCGTTGGACAACTATGGAAGCAAAAAATAGGAAATTGCTGTAGAATCCTGTAAATATTTTTCAAGATTCTTCAAGAGTTTCTGAAACATCATTACACTCAGTAATCCATTTTTACACGTAATATTGGTAATTGATATCAGAGAAAATGAGGAAAGTTACCGATAAATCTTCCCAGATGGAAATTAAATAGTGATTAAGTTAAATAATCCATGCGTGTGTCTTTATTAAATAAATCAAAATGTATTGCATATAATACCTGATAAATTTATCACCACATTATTACATAATATCATAAATGCATATAAATGTACACAAAATGTAGCGCAAAACAAATCAATCAACCGAAAGCGGTAAAACGGAAGGTACTGTGTCTTCTTCTTCCATTTTCGACTCGTTTTCCTTCATCATTTCCTCCGTAACTGCTTTTGATTCAATTTCCGTAAAGTAAATTAATTCATTTAAGTAATACCTACAAAATATTAACGATCGACACTCATATGATAAAAGAACAGAACATTTTTAAAATAATTCTTAAAATATATTATATTCTTAGAATATTTAAATGATTTAATAATCTTAATTAAGATTTATTGTCACTCTCCAAGTTTCGATGAACTTTGGCTATATTCTAATATAAATCAAAGTAAGGAACATATTTATCATAATTATATATTCAGATTATGCATTTAAATTGTATATTTAATCTTTTATCCAGGAATTGAAATATTCCTTTGAAAACTTGATTTCATCGAATTGTCGAAACAGGATGTGCATATTAGTTTTTAAAAATGTTATAAGTGTTATAAATATATGATAATATACAATAAATGTTATAAATATCTTTATTTAAAAAGATTTCAATTTGAAAAATATTTTAAGAATAGAAATTAAAGAACGTTTAATATTATATTTTATTTCCATCAATGTTTATTGAAGTGCTAAAGAGAAAACAAATTGAATATTTTTGGAGAGCTGTCAAATATTATTAACTATAAAAATAGCAAATTGAATACAATACGATAAAATATTAAAGTATAAATGTATAGATAAATACATGCGTTATCTAATTGTATTACAATTAATCATATATTTATTGCATATATAATATGATATAAAATAAAAAAAGATATTCTTGAGATTAATGACACACAATTTTGTGCATTTATTAATTGTCTTATTAATTGTCTTATTAATTGTTATCATAAGTTGATAAATGTAAATTAATATTATAGATATTCTATTTGTAATTGTATTTCTCTCTCTCTCTCTCTCTCTCTCTCTCTCTCTCTCTCTCTCTCTCTCTCTCTGCAACATTAAATCATGTTTGTTGCAAAATAATTGCGGAAAAATTGAAATATTATTTAGTCTCAACGAATTAGACAAAATACGAATAAGACAAAATTACACATAGCCAAAGATTCTCTTAGCTAAAATGTCAAAAAATTTGCAAGTATTACAAAATGTACCATTCGTGAGCATGCTGGCAATCGATATCTTCCTGATCCGTGCAAATTCGTTGTCTCTGATCGAATCCGGTGTAATTAGCGCACAGAACCGGAAAGCCACCGCCGAAATTATCACAAACGTGAAAAATCCGGCAGTTGTAATCTATGTCAGCGTAAAAACCGGGCGGCATACCCTTGCAAGCGAAGCGAAAAGTTAGATTGGCGAAGATATCGTTTCGCTCATTCGAGATCTCTTCGTAAGTTTCAAGGCGATTAGTGTCCTGCGGGTAACAATTTTTATTACATTTATCCTTAACATCTACAGCTCGCAAAAGATAAAAGATAGTTTCCGAAGAATCTAATCTGAAGAAAATAAATACTTACGAAATAATCCAAAGCGTATTGATCTGACATTCTTGTACCTGCATAAAATAAAAAAGAGAAATGTAACACGATATAAACAGGGAGATAAAAAAACACGAACACTCAAGTTAATCCGGACTCACTCGATAATAATAGCACAAATATCATAAAATAATTCATGGCTCAAAATCGCGAAACTACTTAAGCGGCAGAAGCTTTCCGATTAGTGATCGAATTTATCACTGGAAGCGAGCGATATCACTCGGATACTCGATGGATAACGCGACTGATCGCGCTGCGAGCTCTCTGAAACTGGATGATTCAAAAGGCTCAACGATCTCAATAACCGTGTAATTTCCAGAGAGGTCTTCCTTTCTCATCATTAAGCGTTTAATCGTCACATCCTGCCGCGTTAACGAGTACCCATGAAAAATCGAGAACGGAGAAATTTATAGCAGTTTTAAGACTTTAGAGATGCATCCAAGCAGATTCATTGAAGGAGAGAACCAACGTACGATTTTTACGATGGAAATCCCTCGTCGGGATTTTCTGGCATAAATTCTGATTCCGCGAAATGTCTGCAAAAATATTTTCCGGAGACTTTTCAACTTATGAAAAGCTTTATTTAAACGTATCTGTGTGCCAACAGATGTCAGCTTCGTCCTATGAATCACGCGATTGAATACAAAGGTGACTATCCGAAGGCACTTTCACTAACACCCGACCAATCCTGGCTTAGCGCTGACTAACTTTCTTCTATTCTGTATAGAGCTTTTGCTAAGATCGGTATCGTAGTGTGTCAAATTAAATGTAACACTGTGCAACGTGTAAATTATATAATAATATTTTATTTCTTAATTCTCATAATACATAATACACAATAATACACAATATACATAATTAAAAGAAACAGGAACGGGCAAGAAAAGAAAAAAAGAGAAAAAAACTATAATTTATAATTTTTATTAATCAATATCTTTCATTCTGCTCTTCATACTTTTATCGCAGGATTTTTTATCTAGGATGTAACTAATTGAATGTAATAAGTTTTCCAATTATTCCTTAAGACCGCAGAATTCCTTCGCGCTTTGTTCACGCCCGATTTAGCAGCGAATCGGCAAATGCTTCATTAATGCGGTTAATCAACTACGGCCTTCGCGATGGCACTTTATCAAAATGCGATTGCATTCGCGACGAGTTAGCAGAAGGTAGGATGTCCACGAAAGGACAGCGCGTATCAACTGCCAATGAGGGAGGCCTTATTTCTGAAGCTGCCTTTCTCTTTGCCTCCGAGTCTCTCGGCTCAGTTTTCACGGCAGCTTCATCCAGGAACCACATGCAGAATGTCCTGAAGACACGCGGCGAAGCGTTCGTTCTCCGTGACTCTTCCCTTTCTCTCTTTCTCTCTCTCTCTCTCTTTTTCTCTCTCTTGTTTTTCCCGCATCTCTCACGGTAGCGGAAAAGGGACGGAAAAGGGACTCGCATCCTCGAACATGTGAACCTGAGAACGGTGGCAAGTGCATCCTTGAGAAAAGCCAGGACTGTTTTCGTGCTTTCGAAGATTTCCCGGGCAAAGTGCAACAAGGTACCGCGAGTATATTTGTGATAACGATAACCAAAAGAGGATTGTTTCTATCGTTTTAAAATTGCTCGGAAAACATCCGAATTCAAATATCGTCAAAAATCTCACATTCCGTTGACTGTCGCTGGATTGGAAATAATCAGGTATGATTGGCATCTCGCATCATACGGAAACGTTCGTTAAGCGACTCGCTGACTAATGTTAGCGTCGTTATATTTTTAAATACAACGTATTGCCAGCATGTGTCCATGTGCTGATACGTTCTGGTTCCCAGCAAACGGTGATTTCAATGCGCGCACAAAACGTTATGTTTCTACAGTTGTCTAAATAACTGTTTGCGACGTTTAAGGCTAACTGATTTATTTTGCATAGTCGGGTTTTTTTCTTATTTAATTATATATGTAAAAGTTATTAAAGATGTTAATATATTAATATAATATATTAATTAATATATATATATATAATATATATAATTCGTAATAATAATTTTATTTTAAACAATTATACTTGAAATAAATACGTTGTTTGTTTAATAACTTTTATAATTCTTTTATTATTTAAACGAAAAATTAAAATATAGAATTATGTGCATCCAAATTAAACATTTTACTCAAAAAAATGATTATTACATTTATTCATTACATTTATTATATTATATATTATATTTATATTATATTTATTTAGCACATAAAACTTTTATTTTTGTAAGCTACCTTTAATTCTTTAAATCATTTCTCTCAACTTGTATAATTTATCAGAACTTTAATATATTCTTCGTTTTATGCTATAAAAGAAAACAGAATTTCACAAATAATTTTTTATGTACATATATATATTTTTTTTATTTAAGATCGTTCTTCAGATTAATTATATCCTCCCGTTATAGAAATGACGTACTTTATTAGAGGAAAAAGAATTGTAAAAGTATTGAAAGAATTCAAAAGTCACGTTGCGATTGACTTTTGAACCTAATTTGAAACCTAATGAAGGAATATAAAGCATTGAGTGTCCCGCGACGCGGAATTAGCAGATAACTAATGAAACAAAAGCCTTCTCTCTTTTGTGTTATGACAGAGAGAAATGCATGGAAAGCCGCGAGCAACTTCCGCAAGCATCTTCTTCTTATACAATAAAATTCGATTCCGATATTTAACCGGTAATGAAGCGTATAAAGCGGCTATGCATTCTTTTTTACATAAACCAACCGCTTTTGCGCCATAAGAATACCTTTAATTGATAGACTCTATAAGAAAGTAGAGCGTGGCACATGAATTCTTTTCCTCTCAGCCGTTATTCTTTCCGCTTTCGAGAAACAGAAATCGCGCTCATCGTCTCACGAACGTCTACCTTTCATCAGCAGCTTCTCATCGAGTTTCTAAATGCTCTCGCGCCCGCAAGAGCAAAGGGTAATGAATAACGATCCGAGTTTCGATCCGGTTAGGCGATAATTCCGTAATATGCCAGTTACATCAACGGCATTGCGACGTGCGTACATTTTTTTCAAGTCCAATACGAGTTTAGGATCACGATAGTCTAGCGTGTTTCGGTCCAATGACTGTTTTCTCGGGTTTTACGAGGAAGAGAGAGAGAGAGAGAGAGAGAGAGAGAGAGAGAGAGAGAGAGAGAGAGAGAGAGAAGGAGAGAAGGAGAAGGACCGATAGAGATAAGTGAAAGGCGCGTGCGTTTTTCCCAGTAATATCGTTTTGCTTGGAAACATTATCATCTCTCTCTTTCTCATCGGACTCAGATCGTCGCGATAACGACTTGGCGCCTCTGCACCATTCCCTGAGTGTACTTTTAGTCGACCATGTACGACTACTTGGACAGATAAGATCAAGTTTTTCTTAAGTTACGACTATAATGTTGCCGTTAATGCATCGCGTGTCAGTGCATATGTACGGCCAACTAGTGTTGCGTAAACGTTGCTTAAACTGGATTACTCTATGCCTTTCTTTTTACCATCTTACCTCTGCTAGCTTACCGGAGCTGTGATGTTCTTTTTCAATTCCCTGATTGGCGATTACTACGATTGAACGCTATTTCTAATCATGGGAGTATCGTGACGACCACCCTCGATCAGCGAGCGTTGAACGAGTCGGAACTTGAAATTTCAGGTTTCGTTGCTGTTATTGATGCAATTAATCATAAGCAATACCTCTTACGTAAATGAATGCACCGTACTGAACGAAATCTAAATCGAAATCTCGTTTCTCATTTCGACGACGATCGCAAGCAAAAGACGAATCAAAGTACCATGAGAACGTGATTAATCTAACGATGCTGAATAGATTTCTTTCTATGGCTAACCGATCTTTTCAAATCCACCCACGTCGGTCGTTGTAAAGGCCAGATGATGATCCTCGAAAGGAGGTCAGTTATTATGCTTGATTATGTTTGCTAATGATCAGAATTTCGAAAGAACGATCAACTTGCAATAACCGCGCCGTTCCACGCGCGTAACCGCCAATTTTCCATCGAAATCTCGTGCGCGGTTACGCGGCCGGCTCATCATCCCGCGACTACACAGTGAAAATGCATTGGTCTAATTGCGCCAGCATTTCCGGATGGACAAATGTTGCTTTCGCAATACCCCGTTTCTCCGCGAAGTGTGCAACGCGGCAAAATATAATCGCGTAGTTTTGCTCAAATGTCGCAGCTGGTTATCGATAAATTGCGACTAACGCGGAAACTGCTGGCTCTTCAGGACGCGTAGGAGACACTACCGTTGCACAGTGAGAGAATCAATAACGGATAAGTCGAATCAAGGGTAACGCATCATCACCAGAAAAATCTTGGAGTTGTTCAGGTCACATCGCGCCGCGTAGGCCGCATCGCCGCGTCGACGACCCGAAGCGAAGAGGCTTCTCTTCAAGGACGCTTTTGGACTATCATCGATTAATCTTAGCGGTTACGGAGCCAGGTATCGAGGAATCGCGAGATCTCGACGACATGTGTGGGATGATGAGCGGCGGGAGATCAGATCGAGTCCGATCAGAAGTTCTGCTTAACCGCCACCGAGCAAGTACAAGCTCGCCCGCAGATTTTCAGATCGCGCGATAATGTAACACATTATTACTTATTGCATTTACAAAGCACAATGCAAGCTGTAGTTACTGGCGTATCAATCTTATTGCGATACGCGATGTGAATCGAGATAGCTCGCGCGAAAACTTTCCCACATTTTACACGAGAGGCACGTTGCATCACGGAATGACTAATCGAAGTGTTCATCCTAAATGCGAAGATATCACGGGCTCGCGCTACTTCCGCGAGATAAATATCGTTATTAATCTTCATGCGTTACGGTACACATAATTTGGAATTATGTGCGGAATTTGTGCAAATGTTCTATAAATTTTTAGGCACTTACGTGCCTAAAAATACCGGATACATATTACATATACCGGATGAGTAAATCCGTAGATTACGTTATTATTAATATGAGTTATTATTAAAAAGGTACTTCTTATATATTACATAAAACTTGATTACGTAAAGATTACGTAAAGACATAATCATATACTAATGGTATTACATATATGGAAAAAATGATTATTAATAAATTATAATATATTATTCTGATGTCATGTCCAATCCACATGCATACGTGGCGTGATTGATAAATATATATAAAGCAAGCAAGTGATAAGTTATAGCAAGTAAAACAAATAATTTATATTACTTCAGTTTGTTAATAAATCATTTAATTTATCCTTTAACTTTATAGAATTTGCTGATTATATATTTATAATATTTACATTGATTACATATCTCCATACGCGTTTGAGAAACTTCTTATATTTTTTTATAATTCCTTTGATGCTTTCCTTTGAAAGCATATATTCGCATTATACGCAAAGGAAACAGATTAACATTTCTAATTTACGAATAATATCTTTTTTCGTCTAAAAAAGATTTTCGGATTTACAATGATTGAATAGATTATTTTTCTCTTACATGCATACATTGCGTGATTGATAAATGCAGATAAAGCTATAGCAAATAATTTATATATTATTTCAATTTATTAATTATTCAATTCATTTTTTTAATCTATACAATTTGCTGATTATATATTTATAATATTTATATTGATTACATATTTCCACACGCATATGAGAAACTTCTTATATCTTTCTTTAATAATTAAAGCATATATCCATATCCAAACAAAGGAACCAGATTAATACGATATATTTATAATTTATAAATCTTAGTATTTTTTCTTTTAAAAAAATTTCTATTCCTATATTTACGACTGAACAAATTATCTTTCTGTTACATGCACATTGAACAGTTATTGTCATGTTATCGACACTGTTGCTATTGGGCATGGCCCTGTCCGCAATGGGAGGGTACATACCTCCAGGACCGAGATTCAGGTGTCCCAAAGATGCGATCTACATTTATCCCTGCACTTGTCTCCGGGGTAGCGACAGAGGCCTGTACATACGCTGCGAGAACACGAATCTAGCCAGCCTCAGTCTTGCCTTCACGAATCTGGGAAACGAGGGCATGCCGATCGAAGAACTGGTTTTGTACAAATGTAACATAGGTGAGCAGCAAATTTGATCCTGCGTGGGAAAAGCGGAGCATGACATTTATGGCATTAAAACATTCTAACGAAATAAAACCGATGAATAAACAGCTACATATGTCCACATTGCTTTCATGTAGTACGATTTTATGGGCCCGCTTTGTATCCGTTGGACGTACGGGTATTGAAATTTATCGACACACCACTGAAACTGATCGAAGAGCACAGTTTCCTCGGGGTGAACAGGACCCTTCAGGAGCTCCACGTGATGAACAGCAACCTGGAAAAATTCCCGCGCGAGGCATTGCAAATCCTCGGTAATCTCAGCTTATTGAGTATCACGGGTCATCGGGTATCTATCCTGCCAGGAAATAGTTTCGGTGAAAGCGCGGCAGCCGCTAAACTAGAAAAATTGGAGATAAGTAACGGTAATCATATGATAATAATTTTATCATGTTATAGAAGATATAATCTTACCTATAGAAAGTTGCCAAATTTGTTGCCCAATTCATCATCATTTAAATCATATCTCACCAATTTCGTTCTTATCAAATTTAAGTGAGATTTGACAGTGAATATATAAAATAAATGAAGTATAATGGATATAAAAAAGACATTTGTGAAATGTTGTCTTGTTTAGTGCATATTATAAATTGAGAAATCAAATCTCAACCAAAAAGGTATAATTACCTTTATACCTGATAAATATATGAATATATAAATATATAAATATACAACTTCTTGGATCAATCTATATAACTAATCGTTATCAACAATTTTTATTATATATTTTTATATGTTTATAAGAATATGTTTTCATTATAGGATATTTTACTTGCATATTATATTTAAACTGGGATTATAAAAAGTTTAAACGATATTTTTATAAAATTCTGTTTTCTAAATCGTACGGTTATAAGATCTCTTAAATTGTACATATCGTTTTGAAAAGACATAACTTAACTTCATTTATGAGCATTCAAGTGATTTATATGCATGGCGTCTTCAACAGAGTGACTTTTCCAACGAAATACGAATTATGGAGTTATTCATTAATGTTCAATTTTATTAAGGCATCTTTGAATATTATAGATTTGTATTAGTGTTCTTTTCAATTTTCGAAATATCTAGAGATAGATTAAAGACTGAAAGATACTACAGTGTCTTTTGTTTTATCTCTTAATCATTTTGTTTTCCCTTAATCTATCCCTTAATCTATCTATAATTCTATACCTATCTATACCTTTTGAATGTTTTCTTCACTTTTGAAGAACAAAAAAAGCCGGTAGTAGATGTGGTGAATATAATATTCACGATCATTGAATATTTGTTTAAAAAATTGCTCGAGTACGCCAACAAATTTGTCAACTACTTCTTTCGAATGTTTTCATGCAAGTGCCGCATTTAAATAGAATTCACTAAATAGAACACTAAATAGAATTCTTTATCGATCGTACGATCATATGAAATGATGAAAAACTTTGTATATTACATCTCGATTATTGAAGATAATTAAAGTCATTTACTTTTTTGAATACACTTTGCATAAAAAACATATTTTGCATAAATGTATTATTATATATATTATAATATCATCAATAGAAAATACGAATTCTCTATCATGAAGAAATTATTAAATTAAAATCATTGATTTCTTCACATTATTATTATGTTATATATATTATATCATTTTCGATATAAACTTCCATACATATTTATATTGTATAGAAAACATGATATAAAATATCTCAAGTGACGATTGTGGCAACTCTCCTCTATATACATATAATTATATATAATTATACATATAATTTTATCATCTAAAAGCGATATAAATCTAAAGTATTTAACTCTTGATGCCATAAATAGCAAAAATTGCGTCTTATCTAATTTCATTTTTGTAGTTATAATACTAAAATGTAATAAAATATTGGATTATGAGATATATTATTACATAAAATAGTGTGCACAATAAAATTATTATTTTAATCAATTAAATTATAACTAAACTTATATTAAATGTACGATTATATAATGATTGCTTGTCATTTTTCAGGTACGCTCTCTTCTTTACCCGCGGAAGCGCTAACGCCGCTAAAAAAACTAAAAACGCTCAATCTTCATGGCAATAAAATAAAAGACTTGAAGAGAAATCAGTTTAAAGGTTTAAGAGACACTGAATTCTTGGATCTTTCTCACAACATGATCGACAAATTGGATACGTCCCATTTAGCCGATCTCGTCAAGATGGGATGGTGCAATATGTCGCATAATATCATCACCGATCTGAAGAGGTTGATAAACTTGACAAGGAATATCAGTAGGAAAGCTTGTAGGAAAGCTTCGCGATATAGATTATTTAAGGTTGCTTTTGTTTTAGAGGAACCTTCGCCCGAAATTCTGTCCTGAAGGTCTTGAATCTGAGTCACAACAAGATCAGAAAACTCGACTCCAATACTTTCCGCGGTATGCGTTTTCTCAGACGATTGTATTTAAGCGACAATCAGATCAACGATGTGGGTCGTGGAACGTTCGGCTCCGTCACTAGGATTGGTACCATCGATCTTTCCCGGAACTTTATTAAAAAAATCGATTTCCAAATGTTCAATCAATTGCAATTTGCAGAGGTATTTTATCATCGCTTGGAAAACTCGATGCAATTTTCCTGCGATCTCTCTTCTCAGACTTAGAGAAAATTACTTGTTCCCAGCTCTTAGATGTCTCCGAAAACCTTGTAACGACCGTGGAGAAACTTGCATTCAAGGATCTCTACTTGACGAAAGTAAATCTATCGCACAATGAAATCTCGAAGATCGAAGCGGGCGCCTTCGAGAACTGCGCAAATATCACGTCATTGGATCTTAGCTACAACAAACTCGACAATATCTCCAAATATTCCTTCGACAGCACTTCGTACGCCATGGATTTACAGCTAAGCAATAATCTGCTTACATCTTTGAATCAAGTGAGTATATTCTCTCTCTTTTTCTTTCTCTTTTTCATAAGATATTACGATATCTTCAGTTTGTTAAATGTAGAATTTTTTTCCACGTTGTCTATTAATCAGATTATTCTTTGGCTGCGTATCGGTCTGTTTGTGATTAAACGCAAACGATCATTCATATCCTATAAAAATTATTTATTTAATTGGTCTACTAAAACTATCACCTTACGTCTCGTATTGTTTGATAGGTTCCGCTGCACAATATGACGGGCTTGAAGATTTTGAATGTCTCTTACAACCAGATACATTCCATTCCGCGACAGACTTTCCCCAAGTTATACGAGCTTCATACAATCGACATCTCGCATAACAATCTATCTGAGATCCACAACGCCGTATTCCAAACCCTCTTCAGCCTGCGATATTTGAATATGTCGCACAATTCTCTGGAGAAAATAAAACCGTCAACCTTCGGGCCACTGCCGACTCTTCTGGAACTCGATATGAGTTACAATCGGTTAAACGACATTGCGCGTGGCAGTCTCACTCGATTAGCCAGTTGCAGGTATATTGTTGTCTGCGAGCGAAATTGAAAAATGCCAGGCATTTGTAACGCGCAGTTACAAATTTTAGGGATTTAACGGTGAGGAACAATCGCCTGACGAGAATCTTTCAACTGCCGATTTCATTGGGTTACCTGGACTTCTCGGAGAACCTGCTGGAGGAGATTCCGACCACCGATGTATGGCCCACAATGAATGCTTTACTTTCATTGGATCTCTCACGAAATCGGCTAGGTGACAACCTGCAAGAGGGGAGCTTTGAAAACCTGTTAACCTTAAGAACGCTGAATCTGCAGGCAAACAATATCACGAAACCACCCTGGCAAGCGCTGGGCGGTCTAACGAGTTTGCAGTATCTTTATCTACAGGTTAGGCAGGAGATATTCTGTCCTTATTAATCATGCGTGATTTAACTTCGAATTAACTTTCTCGTTTTTAAATTTCGCGAAACTTTAGATATCGAATTCGCGCGAGACTAGTTTCCCAATAAAGATTATTAACGATGAGTACACTAATAGCGAGTAGAGAGATGAGATCTTGATTGTTTTCCGAACAGTCGATATGCGTTTCTATCATCTCTATCAACAATAAAGATTAATGTCGAATTAGATTGTGTCCGTTGAGACATCATTCAATTCAAAAGTTGCTTCATCCGAGGAAACTATGTTAAATAGAAAGTTGGATTCTGCTTTAATTGCATTATAAACTCGTAAAATTCAATATGATGATTAAAATTGTCATTATTCAGCTCTTGCAATGAATTACAAATTATTGTAATTTTCAAAGTTAGATTGATTAATATAGAAATGAAAGATATGTAGACCTTGATGCTAAATTCGCTAAAGATTTTATTTCGGACAATGTTACTTTCGATAAACTCGAAACTTCGATAAACTTCTTATATAATATTCTATTCAGTCATCTTTATCGGATGCTGACAAGTGGTTCCAATCATTTCTACTCAATTATTTTTGGATATTTTCTTGTAAATACATAATAATCATTCCAAATTAAGTGACATAAGACTCTCGTCTATAAATAAAAGACGCAGGCAGAGAAAATATACGTGTCATCCAGAGATGACAGTCAAATAATAGCCCGAATGTCTTAAGCTTTAATGGAGAGATTACTTTATTGCTTAAAGTAATCTTTTAGATTTCAATTGATGAAAATATTTTAGGATAACCGCATGACCAAACTGAAGAAAGCCGCCTTCGGACGCTTGCCAATAGTGTTCGAGTTGAACCTGGCGAACAATGGGATAAACAACGTGACGACCCGCGCATTTGAGGGTCTGCTACAACTGCTAACGTTAAATTTGACAAACAACAATATCAGCCACATACCGAACGGTGCGTTTCAAGGTCTAGTATCCCTACGGACACTCGATCTATCGCACAATCGGTTAGAGAAACTGGATAACAAGACGCACGGATTGCTCGATGATTGTCTCTCTCTGGAGAGGCTCAATCTTAGCCACAACAAGATCTCATTCATTACTAGAAGAACTTTCCCGAATGATCCCTGGATTCCCTATAGGCTCAGAGAGGTCGATCTATCTTACAACACAATGCCAGTCGTCACCTTCGATCTTATTGCTGGCAGCAAGAAGCTCCAATACTTGAATCTCTCTCATAATAACATTAACGAGATCAGAAGATGTGAGTAATAACGTGAAAATTATGGCTCTTCAGCCATCGGGCGACAATGCAACGGTGATTGACTCGTCTTCTGACTAACTACCGTTGTTTACCAGAACGTCGTCCTATTTCAGATGTAATCGGAAATTTAACGGCCTTGCAGACTTTGGATTTGTCGTACAATGACATAAGCGACATCTCTGATCGAGATGTGTTTCTACCGCCGTTAAATCTAACCAGCTTATACCTGAGCAATAATCATCTAAGTCATGTACCTCTCAATAAGATCCTACCGTTGCCGAATTTAAAAGTACTTGGTTTGGAAGAAAACGAGATCGGCGTCTTTGATGAGAAGTTTATGAAGATCGTTCAAAACGGCACTATTGTTAAATACTCTGGTAACAGATAGTCAGTTAAATTAAACAAGGCATGATTAGAAAGAAATTTCATGATTGAATCGCTAATACTACCGAAACATTACGTTTACGTTTTAATTCATTTTCGTAAAATAAAATAATAATAAGTCATACAAATTATATAAACAATAACATTATTGTTAATAATAAGTAATCAGTAGTAAAATAAATAATAAGAGAAGGAACCATTATTATTAAGTCATACATAAATATTAAAATATATTTTAATAAATTTTAATTATTTTTATTAATTAATTTGTTCAATTAGGAAATCCGATGCATTGCGACTGTCACGCGCGACCATTGAAGAGATGGCTGAAGACTCAGACGCATCTTCCAGTGGAATGGTCGGATGTGGTCTGTCAGAGTCCACATTATCTCGCAAGTAAACCTCTCTCGGAGGTAACCGAGGATCTCATGAGCTGCAATGAAAGGGACATTCAAGAGAAGCCCGAGCTGGATATCACGCCTGACGTGAAGTACCGAAGTATAGACTAGTACGTGATTCCAATCATTTGCATTCTTCATTGTCCAGAAATCTTTCTAGACATCGTATCGGAAATTTATCCTAAAAATGTTGAAGTTCACAACTTGCGATCTTCTTTCAGCGATAGCGAAGATAAGAGCTGGAAAGCAACATGGTTCGTGACATCGCGCGAGGACGTCGGCGACTTCTACGTGGTAGTTCGAGAATCCGGCAGCAGTAAGTCCATGATGGAGAAGGACGTTGTTTATAGCGAACGATCATTCAGGATCCACGATCTAAAGGAATCGAGCAACAAGTACGAACTCTGCGTGCTCGCGCGCGATTCCGAGGGGAACGTCAAGCATTACAGGAACTCGCAATGTCGGATTTTGAGTCAGCACAGCTCTGATTCATCCGGCAACCTCGGGACGAGTCTACACTTCGTGATAGTTGTCGCTCTTCTCTGCACGTTTATGTGAGACTTCGTTAATTCGCAAATAGCGAAAAGTGATATGTGCAATGAAGTATACGCTCGCGTATCGTCAGATTAATACCTTCATGATTAATACCTTCGACTGTTCTGTTTAAATTATCGTCCTTATCTTAAGTCGTATATCTTAAATCGCGTTGAAGCGCGATGCGATAGTTGTAAATTAAAAAAATTAATATATTTTCTTAATTAATATAACATAATTTGTACATAAGTATTATATCGCGTTCGAAAGTAGGGACGTTGAACGTCGTGTATTTATTTTGTAAAATATATATATATATGCTTTGTACGTACACGAGTGCGTACGCACGTACGCACGCACGCACGCATGAGAATTATGTTGCTTTTATTTTGCACGATGGTTCTAACGAGATTCGACACGCAGAAGAGGACGTGCCTAACGAATGGATACGTGTCGGTGATTTACGATTGTTGAGCGAACAAGCGAGATAATCGTCGATTAGCGAATGATTCGTCTTAATGAAGGGCTAACTAATTCCGCGGGATTAATTCGCGATTGAGTCATACGGGCATCCCACTTCGCGATTAATAAATCGCTCGCGCGACGTGCTAAAGCAGTTCTCAAGGAAGTCAGCGGTCGTCCCTCCCGTGCTCCGCGCACGTAGTAAGATTATTTCATTATCCCGCGGAGGTTGTAATTAGCATCCACGATAAAGTGTAGCGCGCCCCATCGCGCTACCGTAGATAGAAAAGAGGGAACTCTAATGAGCGAGGAACTGGGAATCGTTCCGCGAAGTTTCCGCAAAGAAGCCCTTGCTCTCATCATCGCGAATCTATCACCGAGCAGACGTGGCAATTACGCACGCCCGATTCGGTAGCGATGATTCCTTCTTTTGTCGTCTCTAGTTTCGTTGATTATTGCGTACTGCGGCTAACCCGCGCGATAGCAATTACTGATAATCCCGCGTAGCTACCATAGATCCGACAAGAGGAAGAGACAATGCCGTGCAAATAGCGATCCGGCAAGTCCGGCGGATTAACGGGAATTTAAATTACACGACGCACGGCTTGATTAATATTGCTTCGGTTGGTACAGCAGAAAAAACAATAGGCCGCAAACACGTATACACACGCCGTTCGCTGACCGTTCTGCTCGGCAGCCTGTTCTCTCGATTGAGATTAACGCCTATTTGACGCTTAATTAGCGATGTGTTCTTTCGCAAAAAGCGGTTTCCATATTTTAGGATCGTAAACCTAATCTCACGACGATAACGGATCTCTTGGATATCATCCCTTTGGGATAGAATAGCTCTAAGAGAAATCCGGGTTTCGTATTATTGTCTATCTTATATGATAAACGATTATAAAATATAAAAATGGTGAAAAGCAAGAATCATTATCAAGAATATACTAAATGCTAAATAATCTTCTTCACGAACATTATTCTTCTAATCCTGCATCGATACTTGGGAGATTTCATCGCGCGATCGTATCCATGCCCGATTACGAAATGTTCAGCCGGACACTTTCACCCAAGGCTCAATAATGGCTAACAGAAGTATCCTACACGAGCGAACACGAACTCTCACGAAGTGTCACGAAGATAGTATCCCCGTAAGACTCGCGGGACAGACATCCGCTTGTCTGGGCCTTGTCGCGCTTCGAGGATATCTCGGAACTCGAGTGTAGTTAAATTTACATTTGTCTCTTTTCTCGACAAATCGCTGCGGCAATGTCGACATTCTTCAGTTTACATTGTGCAGCTTTATACTAAGGGAAGAGATCACGCGGAGTAAATATAGTCACGCTTTATCAGATTATCTCGGCAATTTAATCGCGGAAATGAAAATCACACGATTCCCTCCGAAGATCCCTCCATGAAATTCATTACGATTTATTTTTTAAATTGTCAAAGTTTGAATTCGTTACAACCGACCGTTATCGTCGCGTTGTTAACGTTACCTTTTGATATTTATGGCACCGGTCACGTCACCGTACACTTGAGTGTATGAATAAAATAAGCGGAATACATTTACATGCGCCGCTTTGGGCAGTGACTCACGATGCATCCATGTAAGGCCCAGAGCGAGAAATGCCGTTGGCCCTCTACACGCCCACGTTAAAATATCGACCGCCCATTCTCTTACCAAGCAAAAAGAAATACGTGTTTGTAAAAGTTCTCTCGCTCCAGGTTCTCTCCGTTCTTGACTCATCGCGTCCGTCAGGCCCAAAATATTACGCATGGGATTCGACCATCGTGCGGTCGCGCATGGAGGAACATACCTTCATCTAGAGGATTCTTTGATGAGTCTTCTGCGGTCTATCGGCCTATAAATCAATTAGCGCAGGACTTGTTGTATCTTCTCGCAATTATTCCGGCCCGCAAGCTCATTCCAGTTACCAGATAACTATTCACACAACTATTCGCATATGAATATACACGCACACGACATTATACACATGCGTTCGCGCGATTCAACCATTGCAATTGGTTTGCGGCGGCTGCCACTTTCTCATCCGTATGTCTTTTGTTTCTCGGACAGTGGCGTCCATATGGGGCCCACAATGTTTCTTAGAGTAACGTAGAACTAACCGTTAACTTCGTTCGATTTAATTATTAATAAATTATGAAAATATTTATGAAGGGTGGTTTGTAATTACGAGAATCGCCGTTACGAATTACGAGAAAATATTTAAGGTGTATTTGCTTTTTTGCTGTAGAAAAAAATTTTTTAAACGCGCTAAACGTCGTAAACGTCGATGAGAGATACTGTCACAAACAATGTTGGATATAATATTCATCCATTTCTTATTTATATCTTTATTTATATCGTTGTCATTACAATCAACAATACGATCTATGAGGCGTAAGATTCATGATAAAAAAATGTCAAATAAAAAAATGGGGATTTCATAATCCGCTTTCAATTTTGATGAAAATAATTCGAAACTGTTCTTATCTTTATCCCGATGTCTACGCCACTGGTCGATGCTGCGGTGCTGGGCCCGCTGACGGTTCAAACTCTCCCGCCATTCGTTGGGCCCGTCAGTGTCTCTCGCGTGCTCATACGGGGTGTATCGCTCGCGCGTTTCTATCAAGGCCCATACTCGGGACGGTTCTTGGGATTTTCTACCGACGAGCGTTTATCTGCAAGAAACATATAAAATTTCTTTTCTGCGGTTTCTCTCGAACACGAACGGCACGGGAAGGAGTACCTGCATTAAGGCAAAGCGCATCCAGCTAAATGAGAGTCTCTCGCGGATAATAGGAAGACACGTCTCTCCTCTTTCCCGTTTACCTTCCGTCCTTCCTTCTTTCTTTTCTTTTTTCCTCCCCTTCGTTTGCCCGTCCTCGACCGCGGATCGCAAGTATACAGTCCGCGGGCGTTTCGTAATTACTCGGGGAACGGACATGGCCGACCGTTTCTGGAGACTGGCCCTGTGCTGGATATGCATCGTCGAGTTTGCACGCGCCAATGGTGAGCAATAGATCTAAGTCTACTATTTGCAGTAGCTGTCCGTGCCTTTGTCGTTTTCTTTAGAATAATAACAAGAGTTCCGGAGAAAGTACATGGAAGAAAGGCTTGCGTCTCGCGCCAAGCATATCGACTCTGCGCGAAAGATGATACAAAAGTACGTACGCGAGAGCGATCAGTTTTTCCAATGCTGATTCGGAAATTCCAATTTATTCTAATTCGAATAAATTAAGAAACCGCAACAATATTTCGATAGGTAATGTTACGGTAGGATTATCAAATGATGATACTACCGACAAGATAAAGGATCGCCAATCAGGGCACGATCCAGATTAGATCCCGATCCAATAAGCTCAAGTGATACTTACTCTGCATGAAGATGAACAATGAACAATCAGTAGAAAACAAGTATTCGTCTGTAAGACAATTCGTGCAACGAAAGCAGCATTCCTCTGCGCAAAAGAGGATACAAAAGATACGTCCCTTACGCGAGAACGATCAGTTTTTTCGACGCTAATTCGGAAACTCCAATCTATTCTAATTCAAATAAATTAAGAAACCGCAACAGTATTTTTCGATAGGTAATATTACAAGAGTTATCAAACGACAATACTATCGACAAGATAAAGGATCAATCAGGGCTTGATCGAGATCAGATCCAATAGGCTCAGGGGATACTTACTATACATCAAGACACAATGAACGATCAGTAGAAAAGAAGTATCCATCTATAACATAATCGGTGTAATGAAAGCAACATTCCCCTGCGCAAAATATGATATACGATACAAAAGATACGTTCCTTACATGAAAATGCTCAGTTTTCTCGATGCTGATTCGGAAATTTTAATCTATTCTAATACGAATAAATTAAGAGACTGCAACAGTATTTTGATAGGCAACATTACAAAGATTATCAAACGACAATACTATCGACAAGATAAAGGATCAATCAGGGCTTGATCGAGATCAGATCCAATAAGCTCAGGGGATACTATACATCAAGACACAATGAACGATCAGTAGAAAAGAAGTATCCCTCTATAAGATAATCCATGTAATGAAAGCACAACATTCCATTGTTCCCAAAGCAATTATATCGCCAATCGCGGTTGACATGATGCGGTAAGACTATGCAGCTGTCACGGAATGTATCATAAAGTTTAATGCAGCTGTCACGGAATGTATCATAAAGTTTGATGTAACAACACGCGCGCGGACGCGTATACGCCTAAGTAGGATGTCCTAGATCGTGATGCTCGCGGAATATCACGAGGATCATAGTCATCCCAAGCTGCTAGCCAAGGTTGAGACGTTCCCTCATGCGTCGCGCGATCCGCTCGTCACGACTGACTCTAGGCTCGTTACCGCAATGTCAGTCCTATCTTTTCTCTGTTTGCTTCACGCTCTGTCTGTTTATAAAAATGACAGAGAGAGTGTCCGGTGACGATATGATAAACTGCTAAGCAAAACGTTGGATGCAGTCGTTTCGCGACAGGAAGACCTTGCTAATTTCTCATGTGTCAAGTTCAAGAGAAGAACCTAAGAAGAAAGTTGAAGGAAAGGAAATAATTGGATAAAATAAATAAATAGATAAATAAAGTATTATAAAGATGATACACATACGACAACGGAGATACCATTTGTGACAAAAACGCGTGGCAAAAACAGGAAGCGTTCCGTTAGGGCGACATTTTCTTCGATAAGACAAGCAATTAGATGTATTCACAAAAATGATGGCCTTTACCAGTGGCGAGACGAATCATCTAGGAAAACACACGTTTTTCATGTTGGATATGATGGCTTCGTAATTAAATCTTCCTCTAATTACGAGCGACAAGCATCAAACCTCACGCGTGAAAAATTGCGACACACGCGGAACGGAAATTCACTCGCACTCACCTCGCGTGCAGATCGCGTTTCGCAAGTGCAGACTTCTTTCGAATATGTCACGCGGCACTACAGCAGATATACGGAATAGCATCTTATCTAATTGCAAGAGGTTCTCTCGGAAGTGAAACCCAAGCAACTTGCACGAACAATGCGCGCTCGCATGGCGTCATCGTCTTGATGCAACGTGCAATTAAAAAGAATAACTGCAGTCAGCGAGTGAAACTTGCGATCGCGCGACACTAGCGATACATGAACGTTAATTGTCCGTTAAGATTCGCGCGGCTTAAAATAAACAAGACAACGGGAAGCATGGCAAAACATCGTTGCGAATTGGATCACCGAAATCCGAACGGAGCTAATTATATCGGATGCAACATCGTGTTATCCGAAGCGATTCATCTGCAAGTCCAATCAGCTTGGGAATCGAGGCTATCCTCGATTGTTTCGTGTTGACGTGCAATTAATTAACTCTAATAACGGCCTAATCAGATATACGTTGAATGAATTGCATAGTCTCGCAAATGTGGAATTGGTACGATTGGCACGTAGAACCGCAAGAAAAGTACAGACTCTCTTTCCTTCTCTCGCGAAAATTCATGCATATTTTATCACGCGTGAACCATGCACATGACGAAATGTGCGTAAATGCACATTAATGAGTCATGCTGTGAGCCTATAGAGATTTCTCCAATCGCGTCGCGATTGATTCGTAAAAGCTGGCAATCGGCGTAAACTAAAGTGATGATAAACTAAAGAAGGCTGTTAGAACAGCCCATGAAGATTCCGCAAAGCTTTACGCCACGTTACGTTTCTTTCCTTTTGTTTGAAAGCTACAAGAATCACTTTTAAGATCATGTTGATTTCGATAGATCTATGTGACCTTGTGACCTTGATCTTTAAGTGAAAAGATATATCATTTTCGATTACGCGCTCGTTGCAACGTGTTTGTTGCGAGTTAGCTCTTCGCCGTGAATCAACAATGATCCAATTCCCTTTCTCGACTGAAGGTGTCTTGAATTTTTATTCGCGCCTCGCTGAAATCGTTCATCCAGTACAACGCATTGCTAGGCTGGCTTGGAATGACCAATAACGCGGGAGAGAATGGAATCCTCGAGTCATGGAAAGAAAGGGAAGGTGAGCAGGAATACAATTTCCCGTGTGCTCGCGATTATATGCATATATTCCTGCTTACCCCTCATTTTCTGCTAGAATCCGCGCTTACCTAGAGCGATCTTAACTGATCCTTCTCGGGTACTAAAGAGTATCCGCGAACAATATGAGATAGCTCTCCCTCTCTCTCTCTCTCTCTCTCTCTCTCTCCCCCTCTGTTCTCTCTTTTTCTCTCTCTTCTTCGGCAATGCGCTCGTAACGGGAAAGATGCGGGGCGAATGATCGAAAATTAAACGTTTGCTAATGTATAATTGAAGATTCCTTCCTTTCGGAGCATATCCGGTATCGTACGAATGAACAATGATTGATGTAACAAGAAAAAAATCTTTACATAATATCTTAATGATAACTTTAATCTTCACAAGATTCAGCATTTCATCTTTGTGATAACGGCGAAAGATTGACGATAAAATAATCAATCAAGGATTAAAGAAATCAAGCAGTAATTTGGTGAATCGATTGATGCGATCAGTAGATCAAATCGATTTAATCGATTCAAAGGTTTGTTTCAATTCTGTTTTTAAATACGTTTCAGCGATATTCGAAAACTTAACGAGTCTGTAATAATTTCGAATTCTATGGCGACAATAACCCTTGGTATGATCGCGGAAATTTAACTTGAAAATTTGAAAAGCGTCGCTTGAATGCAAGCATTACATTAGTCACATTTCATGATTTACAATATTCGTATCGTGATTTAAGAATTGGAAATTGATGATACCTTGATACCACGATACCTTGATACCATATTATCTGAATTAAATTATTTCTTGTTTTACTCACATATATACGTTGACAGAATTAAACTCTCTTCATCATTTGTGCTTTCAATAAAATTACTTGTTTACAATTGCGAACGCGAATGACTTTGATCTTTCTGACGTGTGATCTCAAAGCATTAAGATGTATTTTTTCCTTTATTGATTCAATACAGTTTCCACGAGTACCTTTTAATGTTCACGTTACAATTAAGAAACATAATAATCTACGCTTGAAATAACATGTCTGAAACAGAGGCTCTTATGTCTTGATGAAAATCCTCAACGACTTGCCGACGACGAACGTGTCGAAATGTGTCGCTTTAAAAGCGTAACACAAAATCAGAAATTATCGTTTCAGGGTACCGAAATATCTCGATCCGTTCATGCGATAAATGTGCGTGTGTGCATGTGTGAATGAGAGGCCTACGTGGAAAGAGAAGGTGAAATTCGATCTAAGTAGCTCACCGTTGTTACGGCCCGCTCTGTCCTCTTGTTTTATCGCTGTCACAGCTATTATCGTGCTTAATTGCTCGACCGCAAATGTGAATCGCAAGTGTTCCGATCCGCGCGAACGGACGAGCCGTTGCCGATTCGCGCGTGTGGTCGCCGCGAAGCGACATGAGAGAATCGACTCCTCGAGGAGTCGATGCGGGAAATTGAGGCGCAGCTCTGCCAAATTAACACGAAACGTCTAGCCGCGTTCGCGCATGTTCCAAGGTAATGGGATTTTTCGCGGTTTCAATGCTATCCGCTTCCTGCCACTTCCTTCCCTCTTGTGCATCGGCCATTGTCCGCGGGATTCTTATCCAAGAGCGGATAGCAAGGTCGATTTATCTATTATCGCGCGATGGATATCCTGGAAACCGCACGGAGCCCCATCAGAAGGCCTAGGCATTCGCAACGAGCGAGAAGAGGCAAGACGTTCCTAGCTCGCTCGTTTCTGCTTTCCGTTCCGATCGCACTGAAACACATGGAATCAGGAATAACGAGAGTGACGCGGAAGATCGAACAGTTGCGCGATCAAGAAGCTATAAGCTGAAGTGTCCGAGACCCGTTGCGTCTCGAGTGTCTTGCAGCTCTGAAAGGAAAATGGAAAACACCAGTCGAACGGTAACGCTTCAACGGTATGCAGTGCAACTAGTAATGGTATTTTGTATCAAATCGATTATAAAAGATTGTATTACATTCAAAGAAGTGAGGAAGCATTGTAACACGTAAAAGGCTTTGTCTTTTATGAAACCAGCGAGTTCCTCTGTTAGGATCTCCCTTTCCCACATGGGAAAGCGGTGTAAGGCGATAGCTTCTTGTGTTAAGTTGAATCTAGCTATTTGCAAAAAGTATCGTTAGAAAAAGCAAATGGGGAATTTCAGGCTGCATCAACATTTAAGTTACTTAATTACTGAGTGTCAAGAGACACTCGGTAGACACGCGTGAGAAAAAGCGTAACACAAGTGCGAGCGTTCGATCAGAACCGATCCCTGTCGCAGCGCGTCTCCGCAGAATGTGTGCGGTGCAAATCAAGTTACATTCCTACAGGCGGATTTTATGCAATAATTCATCACCGCCAGCCATGTTGCTGTCTTCATTCAGTTATCTAATTGTTCATCTTCGGAGGCGCAAATGTGGAGGAAGATATTGCACGACCCTGCGGAATTACGGCACTGAGGGATGAGAGTGTGAGGTATGGAGAATGCGCGCACGACTCCGGAATGGGAAATAGAAGTGGGAGTGAGAGTGGGAGTGAGGAATCGGTTGGGAGAGGCCATAGCAAAACCGGTTGCCAATCTGCACGGACGTGTTGGACAGCGCTCGCCGAGGAGAGCGCCGAGAAAAGACCAAAAAAGCGAAGCTCCGGTTTCCAGTAAAGCGACTGGACTTTTCCCTCCGACATCTTTGAATCGGTTCGCCGATTCGTCCGTGTGGATGCACGGATCGGCAATCGAGCAATATTCGAAACACTGTCCACGTTTTTTCACGATGCGATGGAATAAAAGAATGCGCGTTTCCTTTGATCGAAACGAAAATGATGATGGAAAATGACGACAGCATTCAGGAGAATGAAGGGAAAGTAATTTCTTTAAACCGTTTGATTCAATCGGTAGATTTAAGCTAATTAAAGCAATATAACTCAGCTATCTAGCGCGATTATCGAAAGTACATTTCTATCGCGATCGGATCTATGTGCCAGATTCGAGTTGAACGTACGAATGACTTCGAAGTCATTCGTAACAACAGAAAACTCTCGAGATCTAAAAATCATATTATCTTTATTCTTTAAAAATGGATTGTAATTTTTTTGTGAAAGAAAGAGCAAGAATAATCTACTGTATCTCCTGTACGAGATGAATCATTTGCGACAGGAGTCCGACAGGAGAATGTTCAATCTCTCGGATCGACGCGCAAAAGTAAGTTTACATGAAATTAATCAAAGAAAGCGGTCGGAATAGATAAACGAGCCAATTCCAATGCGAGCCTGATCTTGACTCGTATGACTTAATGAAAGTCATTAATTAGATGCAAGAATCAAAGTCTTGATCGATCGCCGCGCTGATGTACACTAGATAATCGACGCTGCATTGCATGTTTGACGTAATGGCGGTACTTTTTTCCGTCAATCCATCCAGACACGCTATCGGCAAGGATCTTTCTCCTTAGCCGGTTGCTTTAACTCGATGCTTGGTTTCCTCCGGCATTCAGCATATTTCCTTCTCGGCACCTCTCGTCACCTTTCAGCGTCCTTTCGCTCGACGACCCCAATTTCGTCAGCTATTCGAGAATCGGCCGAACATTTCCCGTATAATTATTTAAACATGAAGGATAATCGTACGCAAGCAGCAAAGATATCAAAAACGAAGCGCGGTCAGAGGTCAATGTGGCATATCGTATACGCTTGAAATGGCAACGACAGTAAATGTTCAATTTCTCGTAAGTCACAAATTAAACGACGTCCTGAACAGTTATTCCCGTTGTGGCCCCTTTGGACAGGAACATGGATGGATCGTGAACTCTGACATGCCATTTTTACGATAATTTTATGAATGACCCAACCCAATAAAGAGAAACGAACCGTTCTCTGCATTTAATGATCGCCTCGACTTGTCCCGAGTTCGCCGCTAAATCCGTCATTTTTCTGTAATCGTTTTCTTTCGCATGCACGATCCAGAAATTTCTCTTCTCTCTCCTGCATTCGCTATCAGCACTGCATCTGCATTAAACTTTATCAAGTAGACTATAAGAGCGCTCCTCCGTTTCAACTCGAAACTTGAATTGCTTCAAACCTGAATTGTGTATTTTCCAATCAGGATTTTAGCTTGGAACTTAATTATGGGAAATTCTAGCGCAACATGAGCGAAACGCATTGAACAAATGAGTATAGAACGCAACGTTTAAAATTATTTTCGAGACGTTAAACCACTCTTTGATACTAAAGATTCCAATATTTGCGAAGAAAACAATGAGCGTTGCTCGTATGTCTTGTGCAAGTTTCCTGTCGAAATATTAGCAGGCCCTGTGTAGCATGCTGTTCCCAAGTCGATACGTTTCGTAGCATGACCTCTTCTCCTGGGAGTTTCTGCGTTTATACTTGATGCATATGTGCGCGTGAGGTCCAGCCAAATATGGCGGATACCGGTCGAACCACTCGAGCGTACGTGTGTCACCCGGTACATGCGTACAACGCGTTGCGAATATGCGTGCGTGTCCTATGCGTTACATGTATGCAGAAACGAATTCTCCATCTCGCATTAACAAAGGCACTTTTGTGATCTTCTTTGTGAAATGTGAAACGTCCGCCGTTCTCTTGTCGTTTAAACGGAACAAGATTTCTTTCATTCTGTTAATAAGCGCGCCTGTTTTGCGCACTTCCCATTAAGTGTTTCCCGCGAGATAATTGGAGACTAATTAATACCATTAATCAGATTAATACGCTAATTGAATTAACGCAAGGCCCTTAGCTTGCCAAGAAGGGGAATTCATCATAAAACTCTCCTCCTGCTAATCGTAAAAAATCGTAAAAGATCAATCCTTTAACGATGACCATTTAATAATGACGATACAAAGAAACAAAGGGAAGATTAAAATTTCGGTCACGTTTCAATTGTCAATTGTCTTCCTAGCTTCTTGCTTCTCGTAATATTTGCATTCGGGAGAAGCGAAGTTTTGTAAAGGACTAAGGATTCATTAGCATGATTTTTATTTGTAGATCTAACAGGGATCTAAGAATTGTACGTAACTATACGCGACGAATTATTGATTATTTACAAAACTGTTTGTTCCATTACTTCCACGGATTATCCCGAATACGCGATTTGTTAATTGTTCTTGTAACATTTTGCCCATCTTAGCGATGCATCTTGGCAAAAATGTTTCTACTGAAAATGTTCCGTTTCAGTTTCCTCATTTAATAACGAATCTTTTTAATAACATGACCTCATGATTTCGCAATACTTCCTTCTTGGCATTTCTCGTCGCACGTTTCAACATCCTCTCGCTCGATAACCCCAATTACATCAGCTAGACGTGAACGGCTAAGCGCTTCCCGTATAATTATTTATACATGAAGGGTAATTCTATGTATTTTATATTGTAAAATCTAAAATATCAGAAAGAAAAAGATCAAAGGTCAATACACGGAAAAACTACATTTCTGAAAGACATGAAATACTCGCACAGTCTGGCTTTGTGGCTGAAATGTATCTGCGATATTCAACGCTAATTATTAGAAAAGTGCGGAGAATGCGCATGCTTCTTGCATGCGTATGTTATATTTAAACAGAATTACAATGAACATCAATTTCTCGCGTGAACCACGAATCGGACGATATTGAGTGTTTCCTGGTGTGCGAGAAAGAGACCATGTATCGACATGACCGAGGAATTTCGACTTTACATTACGTTCTTCGGGCTATCCGCGATGCATTCGCGGGACATTGACAGCGACGTCAAAAGGAACGAAATTGTTTGCTCGCCAAACTCGCATCATTTATCACGAAACGCTTATCTTTCTATTTTCCTCGGTTCGATTCGCTCTTTCTACTCGGCAAAAAAAGTAATTCGTATAAATCGTTGTTTTCTTTCGGTGAAACGCTCAACGCGCGCTCTCCTTCTCACTGTCAGGAACGTTCATTTTCATGATTGATAATGATCCGGCAAGAGGCATAGCGAGCCACAGCGCGAGCACGCGGACCTCGCTGTTAGACACATGTATAATCAGTCAATCATTAATCACGCGCGATTTTCTTTTTTTCCACTAGACGCAATCGAGAGCGACGATCCTCAAAATCCGCTATTCACGCTTTATGAATAAAGACGCGTATTACACGCGGCGCGAGCAAACGTCCGAGGACGCGCGCATATCCTAATAAAGCCCTCGCGATTATCTGCGCGCGCATCTGCGATTGATCGCGAGAATCGCACACGCGGGAATTTCATACCCGAATTACCTTCGACGAGCTGCTGGCGCGGTCGAACACGTTAGTGTTCCCATATTAATATCGCGATAAATAAGAGCGGCACGAAGGAGAGAACAAAGCTGCTTCGAATAGTCGAGCGATCATTGCCTTTACGAAATAAATTTTAGAGATGCGCGCGAGCGTGTAATTCAAATCCGCGCGCACCCACGTGTCGACTATTTCCAGCGCAACCGGCCGATAAACCTGCGGATTAATTGAGAGTTGATGCTAATGAGGACAATCGTGCGGCGTCTCGCCACAAGGTAATCGAACATGAATCCCGCCAGGTATCGAATAATCTCGACAGGGGACACGAGTAAAAGCAGAAATGCGAGTGTGCGAAGTGAGGCGAACTCGCGCGCTCAAGGTCGTCGCAGGCGGGCGCGTGCGCCGTATCCGTGAAAAATGTTTCAACTCTCGTTGATGCAAAAGAAAGAAAGGAAACTGTAAAATGATATGGATCAGGCTGCATGATCGAGAGATGCGGCGTTCGATTTAATAATTTAATGACAAGAACGGGATAATAATTTAATGACAAAAACGGGAAGGACGTTTCGTTCCGTCGCGAACGAATCCATTTTCCGCGGGAAGCGATGCGGATATGCGCCCGTTAATTATCACGAAGCAGTCGATAAAAGCGGAGATAGACGTCGAAGGACGCTCGTCGCACGGTCTGGTCTATAGATTTTATTATATCGTAATTGCTCTCATCGTCCGTTTGCACCTGCGATGCCGCGTGCATCCGCGAACGTGATCGTCTGTATAGTCTCGATCGCGTCACGTATTCATCCTAATTGCCAGATTTCCTTTCCCCTCTTTCTTCATCTCCCCACTCAGCACTCGCATCCCGTAATTATCTCTACCGTTATTATTATTCCGTCAAACGCTGCGGACTCCCCAGTCATGAATGTCGAGGCATTTTATGCAGTTCTATATTCAATCAGATTGATCTGATTACGAAATGTTGCTTCGATATGAATAAAATCCTTTTATTAGCATTCTCTTTCACAAAGTTAGATCAGAGAATGAATATTAAGATATCATGTTTCAATTCTCGATGACTGACAAAAATAATAAAGATCGTGATGAAAACTGACTCGATAGAAATCAAGTTCGATAGAAGTTTGACTTTTGTCAGACCTTCATCATGATTAATTAGTCGCTGAAGCTGAGTCAGTCTTCATCATTGAGCAAGATGATTCACTGAGCAAGACCCAAATAGGATCGAAATCCATTGATATTTATTCTTTATTGTATATCATGCATCAGAAATCGCATCGCCCAAAATTCCAGTTTGCCAATTCATCTTTTGTAAATAACATATGAAGAGATACACACTTAGCTCTGTTGACATCAAAATTTTAGACTCCGCCAAAAAACTCGAGATGTTAAGCAAACATTCATGTAAGATACTGTCAACGAACGAAATGTTCGACAAATTGGATAATACAAGTATTGGAAATAAATCTTGGAAATATCGCCACATCAGATAATGCATCGAAGATTGAAATTAAAGAATAAAGATTGAAGTTTCCTCGATCGTAAAATTCAATTTCTAATCTTAATCTCTGTCTGTTGTTGCTTTTCATCGGTTCAAATCAAATTTCGATCTTCAATGCGTACTCCAATACGAGCTTCATCGTTCGTCAGGTTTTCAATGAGCATATAAAGTTATCAAGTTAAATTTCCATTTCATTAGTCGCGAAATCGAGTTTGAAACTCGATTATCGATACAAGTTCGGCATATTGACACTTTGATTTTTCTCTGTTGTATTATTATGCAGATTATTGTTAATTACAACGAAGAATCCATTTTTATGACATGATGTAATACGGTTAAAATTTCCTCTCTTTTACGAAAGAGAAACGAAGAACGTATTCCAAATTGACAAACTACATTTTCTTTTTTCAAATCTGTGAGAAATTTTCGTAAAATTTCGTTTAATTCTTGTTTTAAGATGCTGTAAAACAGCCGTAAAAAAGCGAAAAAAGCGATATATCATTTTTTCCCGCGATGTCGCGATTTAAAGATTGAATTTTAATTTTTTATACGACCAAGCAATCTTCGATCTTTATTCTTTAATTTCAATCTCCAATGCGTTATCTCATATGACGATATTTCCAAGATTTATTTCCAATATTTATGTCATCCAATCCGTTTCATCATCGCCGCGAATTTTTAGCTCACGTTCTCGCAGATGATGCGAAAATTAATGAAGGCTATTTGCAATCTATTCGCTTGACGATATAGTGTGTTTTATAATAGCGTAATGCATTCACGTTGGCGCACAGTTCTTCTGCGAAGTACCATCGAGGGAAAGAGGGACTCGAGGAAACAATTAAATTCTGTGATCAGATAACGCCGCGAGTATCCTCTGGAAAATGTATTCCATGCTCGGGTTGTCTAACAGTCCGAATAACAAAGCAGAGAAACTGCCGGGCGGAAATCGTGTTCAAGTAAACCATGGAGCGACTCCGGAAGATGACATTCGCGCATGCGCGCGCGACGAAAAGTTCAGGATAACGAGGAAGCCGAGTCTTGGAAACGTAAATTCGAACTCGCGCGAACCGATTTTGCATGATTAATTAACGACATTTGTCGGCACCGAACGTCGATCGTCGTTATAAAACGAATACACGGAGCTCGGTTGTACTTCCGCTTGTACTAATTGCGTACGTGATGAAATTAATATAGAAATATATTGAATTATTTAACAACAACATAAATATAAAGTACAATAAAAAAGGATTTATGTAAACAAATGTTAAAGTTTGTAATGCGAACGGTATATGATCTTCGAAATTCTCCGTCAAAGCCGTCATAGATTTCACTATATAATTATGCAATTAATTTTTTTATTATAATCGGCATATCCATTCTCTGATATAAACAATGAACCATAATGATCTGGTAAATGCTTAATAATTTCTGTGAAACGATAAGATCGTAAGCAGAACAGGAGGAATTTCATGGGAGTAAAGTGCGTGTAACTCGTTACGATTCACGGAATGCAGATCAAAAACATGCACAATGGATGGTAACGACACGTGCGAATGTTTTATGCCGCGCCGTGCTTTACACGGCGTATATCGAGCCGTGAAATTGTTTAAATAATGGCGCGATCGTACTTCATGGTGCCGTCAACATACGCCTTTTTAAGAAATACCGAAAATTCGAGCGTAACGATTCGCGGTAGTATACATAATTCGCATGGCATGTATTGTTATAAATAATTTATTCACTTTTTCATAGCATTCCGCATCGATCTGTTTCGCGTGGTAGGAAAATTCCACAACAGGAAATGAAATTTAAAATACTCGTTATGAAATCCTCTAATTTTACTTGAATGTATGCTCGCCAAAAAATATATTAATCTTTGTTGAAAATTACGTTACTTCAAAATACAAATTAACGCAAAATACAGAATGTTTGTCCGTAATTTATTTAATTACGGTTAATTCTTTCACTTCAGACTTCGATTTCTGAGATAATTAATCATCGTGTGAGGGAAACATTAAGATTGTAATTAAGTTAAAATAAAAGGTTTTATAGTAAATGAAAATTTATTATGCCTACTTTATAATAATGTAAGTAATTATTGATTTAACTTTGTTTTCATAATAATATATTTACATACATACATACATACATACATATATATATATATATATATATATATATATATTTGGGGAGAGTATATTTTAATGTATGAGAGCATAGAAATTTTTGAAATTTTTTGAAATAGTTTGATTCTATTAAATATAGTTAGAGAGGGGAGGAAGCATAATGAAAATAAAATAAATTGCATGATTTATTCTATCAAAATAATCCTTTAATCAGGCTTAACATTAATATTAAAATTATTAAATTAATTAATAAGAGAAATTTAATTTCTATGTTTAGAATCTAAAAGCTTATGTTTAGCTTACTTATTAAAAGAATTTAGGCAATTTTTAAAAGAATTTCATATTAGTTTATAAAGAAAAGAGCACTGAATTTTTCATAAAGAATTTTAGTGATGTTAAAATGATTTTTAATTCGCGTCTAGATATATCAAATATTATGTGTATGTACTGTACTGAAAAATATCTATATATATTTGTTTCAAAAAATTAACTGTTGAAGCAAGCAAACAACAATAATTCCAAATTCGATTTCGAAACTTGAAACTTCGTTTCTTGACTCCTTCTTCCCAATTCTTTCCTCTATGTACGTCTATCTGCTCTCGAACCTCTATCTGCTCTAACCATTCAAGTTCTCCGCGAAAGTTGGCACGCACGATCGATCGAATACGCGCTATTCATTGACAGTGACGAAGGATAGCGCCGATGTAAACGATGCCGCGAGAGAAACTGAATTCCAGCGGTCGCTCTGGAAGGAAATCGCTTTCCTACAATTAGCTGTCATTCAACTGGCGAGACTCGCTTCTTTGACATAGCCTGATACTAAATTAAAATCGCTGTTGCTAAGACGCACCTCCCCGTCACGCGATTCTCTCTGCTTTTCGTGCGCGGCCTGTTTATCGCAAGAATAAAATTTCCAACACGTACAATTGCGTATACACGATTTGCAAAATCAGCGTTTTTCTAGCTCACGAAAATTCGAACGAGACGCGCTTGTTCCTCCAGTGCGCCGAATATCAAGAACGAGGATACCGTTGACAACGAGCTTACATTAGCAAATGAGATATATAACTATTGCATATGTATAGTCTTTATACGCGCGACACGATTACGAAATAATTTTATCAGAGCGTATGTGAAACCGCACCGTAAAAGTGCATATGATCGTTTCAGATAACCGAGCAAATACGATTTGTATATGTTCTGATGTTCTTGTTACGATTATACGAGAACAGGACGCGAGATACGATGTAATGAACTCTTAATGTCAAACTTGACCTTCTTTCATATACGTGGTCTTTCAGATTTCGTAATAATTTTTAATTAAAAATCAGGCGCTTCCGCGCCTGGTGATTATTATTATCTGGATTATCTTCCGAGACCGCATTTCTTATCGTTTTGATTGCAACATTTCATAAATAGTTCAGTTTACTTCGTCAGGAAATGCGAGAGAGAAAAGTAAGCTGAGGATGCTAACGGTATCCCTCTCTTCTCTCTCTCTTTCTCTCTCTCTCTTTTTCTCTCTCTCTCTCTCTCTCTCTCTCTCTCTCTCTCTCTCTCTCTCTTTCTGTCTCTATGATACAAGCTCTCGGATTAAGATATTCACGAAATATCGGAGCCAGAGAGGCAAGAAACGCGGCTCCAATCCGGAAAACAAATCAAATCATTGCAGAATTGTATTGTTATATTAGATGAGGTGAAAATATTATTACATCTTGATAAATAATATCACATGTATGTCAAAATATATCAAGAAATCAACACCACGTCAATTATCAGAATACCATAATGAGACATTTTCGACATTGTCGAGAAACAAAGAGAAATATTCGATTGCATAAATCGTTTCGGATACAAGCTGATCGACCTTTAATATCCTTACAGGAAAGCCCACTTTCGATTCTCATAATAATCATAATAATCGCCCTACGTTATCGTGATTACGCACAACAATTACAACGCATTCTATCGTCGTGAAATCTCTTTCAATTCCGCAGCACATTTGCCGCATTTGCAGAAAGCTCTGGCTTGCATAGAGTCATCAGGGCGTGCCAATCCGTCCAAGCTCCGTTCACCCGCTAGCCATAGCAGTCCAGTCGGTTCATAATGATCTAGTCGGATCTAGGAAGTTGGCAGGGAAAGTACCGAGCGGAGCATCAACTGGATCCCCTACGTGCTTCATCCGCTCCGCGCTGCTCGTCGAGCGCTGAACCGATCGTCGGCTCCTCCGTCGACCTCCCTTGAGTTTCGACCGAATCGTGGACCGCTAATGATCGCTAATGATCAGTGATTTACCGAGAACTGGCGGCTCATAACACATATATTCGCCGCGGTAGGCAAAAGCAACCGGAATGGAATCACCGTTATCGCACATGCGCGCGCGTATTCGCCGGGACGCTACTCCGCGCGCTCCTCTTTTATCACTCGATCTGCCCCGCATTGATTAACTTCCTATTCTGTTATGCAGTCGAACGTGAATGTTGTGCAATAACTGTGCTACAATTATAATATAATGAATAATTGCATTGCGCATTGATATTACGGATGTTGGAAAGTATCTAAACCGCGACATGATCTCTCAAATAATTATATCTGTATTATCAAGCATCGTAGGATCTTTCGCTCATGTTGGAAAGAAGATCCAACGCGACCCAAAGCAACATTTGCGAACGATAACGATTGCCGCTTCGCTCAGGTTGGTGTTCTTGAAAAAAATTTTTGGAATCGCTCTGCAAGAGCGATCCTTATTTAATTCTTATTTAATTCTTTTTAACTGCAAGAGATACGATACATTGCGGATATCACGAGCGCACCCCGATAACGATCCCGAATAAGGAAGTAATTGATTATAAAATCAATCGGAATGATACTTCTGCTTCGGAGAGATCGCGCGCATGCGCTTGAGAGGGATTGCGAGTCGGGCTGAGGAAAATGAAACAAGAGAGCAACGGGAGCAAATGAAATAGATATGAAAGGTATAATCCGCAGCGATTACGTGATTTTTGTGCTAGTTGGGCAAGCTCGTGGAGGGAAGGATACAAGCGGCTTGAAATTATAATGCGAAATGCTCGTAATTACTTGAGCAGACGGCATATCATTTAACGCTTCGCAAGGTTTTCGTATCCTCGCGGAATCCCCGCGTGTGCCGAGCGTAACGGGAGCGGAATTGAAATAAGCCAAGATCGAAATATTCTTTCCCCTCGCGCGAGGATGCGTCGCTCATGCTGTTGAGGAGAATTCGCGCCAAGAGCGCGGAGATAAACGGGATAATAACGGAATAAGTGTGTTCGTGCGCAATCGTCTTAAAACAGGCCTGAAACTTTCTTTCATCACGAGCGCTGCGTCTTCTTCCACGGCGTTCAGACAAGAAACTATGTTTCCACACCATCGCTCTCCGGACTGCTGTCAGTCCGGTTCGCATCGGGACAACTACAAGTTTAATCGTCGCCGCATGTGCAAGTAATAACCGATAGCTAAACTGAACGGCGAACGAACGCGCCGTCCGTATTTCCTCCAAGATTCATTCGATCGCATTACTCGAAAGCCCTCGCCGCGCTCATATCGGGCCTGCCGATTTTTCCTTGCCGATCGGCCGATCCTGTTACGCATCGCCGGCACGCGTAACTCCGCGCGAATATTAATTGATCGCCGTACGCGATCGGCCTCTTCCGTTGTGCTTTACCGTTGCGCGGCTCGTTTTCGCACGGGGAAAATTGGTGGCCCGTTATTACGCAAAGCTACCGGCGCAACGGATACCCGATCATTTGGCGGAGGAGCATCCCTCCCTCCCTCCCTCCCCTCCCCTCCCCCGCGGATCTTCCCTCGGATACGAATGTTTGTGTTCCGGACCGGCCAATTTAATGGCCACGTTAGGTCGGAGGCACGATCGCTTCCGACAACAACCAAGAACGCTCGGGCGAGCGTAATAGGCAGGCAGTGCCTGCCGATTTTTCCCCCAGTCCCGGAAAGTGGAAAGGCCTGCGAATAGGACCGCGACCGATCCCGCGTGTTTGATCCTCGCCGGAGCCCGCGACCGCGCGAGCAGCGTAATTATTCATCTTGCTTCTCATCTTAACACTCCGCGGTAACGGCCACAAATTATTGTAATCCCAACGACCGTAAATTGGCGCGCAATTTACCTCGCTTCTCGGTAGCGGCAACGAGGTAGCAGCAGCAGCAGCAGCAGCAGAGCTCGAGAATCTCCATCGGCTGCGCTGAGGAAATAATGCATCGTCGCGGGTCGACATTATTATCAGCAGTGAAACCGGTCACCGAGCAGCCGATTGTCGGCTTTATCATCGCGGAAATGCAAGCGGAGAGGAAGGACAAAGCGCGGAGACGAAGGGAGCTATCGAAGATGGAAAAACGGTGACAGTAGCGTAGCGATCGATACATTTTGAGTTACGTTGAATTATAAATTCAACTCTTCATCATTGCTTTGCGTGTCTCCACAGTTTTTGTCCATTCCCCCATCGGGGCTTGGAAACTTTGTCGGAGAACAGGCCGTGATCATCTGATTCATTAGCTAAATCAGAGCTTCCCTTTCTCTCTCTCTCTCTCTCTCTCTCTCTCTCTCTCTCTCTCTCTCTCTCTCTCTCTCTCTCTTCCCCTCTCTCATTATCTCATTCTTCTTCTTTCCACCTCGAGAACGAGTTAAGCTTGAAAACGATGCGATGTTGCAGGCAGTGTTGCAATGAACTCGTTACTCTTGAGAGGATTTAGGCGTGTTAACGGGAAAACAAAAACGAAAGTAAAACGGCGGTGAGGTAGGTAAGCTCGGTAAGACGGGCAAAAACCGCGTCGAAGATAATGGAAGCATAAGCAAGAGAGTGGATCGAGCGCAAACCGGGTCACGGGGAATCGGCAGCAATAGATCGGCTTGATTTCGCCGGATCGGACAACGAATCGACCGACACGTCGAGCGAGAATTTGCGAGATAAAAGCGAGAATCGAACGCGCGCGAGGATCATCAGGGGGTCGAGGTTCACGTGATCTTCCGCATTAGTCGGGAGGTCATTGTTGCTTATCCTGCGGAAATCTTAATCGTGGAACTCGAAGAAGGCGCGTCCAAGTATAAGTCGTAGTCGAAAGGGACAGGTTAAGACGATAAGTACGTTGTAAAGCAGAAGGAAGAAGTTAGAAGAGAAATAGGGGGAGGAAAGGAAGAAGAAGCGGAACTCTCCCGGGGATCAGCGGGAGGAGACCGGAGGTATATACATGCGGTACCATCTCGGGCCTAATGGTTGAGGAACTTGCAGCGTGTGTGTACGTGTGTACGTGTATGTGTGCGCGCGCAGGAAGAACTTGAGAAGCATCGAATAATAAGGAAGGATAAAAGGGGCAGGTCGGGGGAAGATGCGGAAAAAGGCGGAGGAAGAGGGTCAGGTTCACGGACCTTGGGCCGAGATCGAGGGATTAGCGAGTGCACCACATTCGAAGCTGATAATTATGCCCGATAGTACCTGAGCAGTGCAAATGCCGCGAGTAATCACGGGCGAGGATAATGGGAGGCAGATGCGCGCGCGTGCACAATCGGGCTAGATAGAGCAGCAAAAAAGGATACGCGAGGGGGCTTCATTTTGTGCTGACATGATTTTGATTGATTTCGGACCAATCCAACCGATTGATCTCGACGTAAGCCGAGTTCTCCGGTCTGATTGATCCTCCGTTCGGAATTCGAATTGAGAGAGAACAGAGAATTAAGAATCTTCTTGAATCCTCTTTTTACTCGAACTGTGAATTTTTAAGAAAGAAAGAAGGAGCTCAAAACTTAAATAAGGGAGAGTTCTCGCTGTAAAGGTAGTTATGCAATAATGACTGGTATTTTTATTGCGAATGACTTACGTCATCTCGATTCACTTAAGCTTCAAGCGAGCTGTTTCTTGTCGGGAACCGCGTGCGTTTCCTCGTTTCTCGCGTCAAATTGTTTGAATCGCCTTGCTGACGTTCCGTATTATTTGTATGCATTTGTATTATTTGAATGCAATTGGCATTAAATGATAGTTAGAGCAAGAATGATTGAAAACTAATGTTGTTACAATAAATATAAATAGTTACAATAAATATATATAAATAGTGTTGACATCACATTAAACTTATATATTGTCAAATTATTTCTCTCGTTCGGAGATCGTCCTCGCATGTCTCTCCCGAACAGTTCCTGACGTAGCGTTTAAATTCCTAGCTCCATTAAAACGGGGGAAACGAGGGAAACGATACGCGAACAATGATACGCGAGAACATAATTGAACGTAAAACTGGATTCATCACGAGGATGACGACCACACCGTGGAAGAGAGTTGCCACGCCGTGGCATTGCAAATGCAAGAAGAAGGGAAGAGCGGTGGGTGAGGGAAGATAAAGAAGAAGAGGAAGAAGCAGAAGAGTCGGTAGTTGGCTCGCGCGGTGAAGAGCGACGGTCGGGGAGGAAACTAAGGTCACGGACCTCTTTCTCCGAGAGAGATCGGTAGAAGATCAGCTGCGGCTCGCGTCTTCGCTACCTCCGCGAGAACGTTTAAACTCGCTAATGGAAAAGACCATCGTATGTGGGGACGGCTTCGCGAGAATGTCTAAAAGCGACACGCTGCGCAGTCACGTAACTTACACGTTAACTGCTCTCGCAATCGGGACGGTCTTGTGGACACACGTAGAGTCTGCCTCGGCGAACAAAGCGCCCGGGACAATTGAGCCAAAGTCAAAATCAACTCGCTTCACCGTCTCGACGAAAATGGCAAGGAGACTTGGCCTCCTCGAGACCGAAATGAAAGTGGAAGGTGATTCTTCCTATCGTCGCAAGATCGAAAAAAAAAGATAGAAGAAAGAGGATGCCGTCGCGACGCACCCAATTTGGTAGTCGAGTTGCGAACTGGCCGAGTATGCTGATGACGAAAAAACGAGTCGCCGCATATTAAGCAGACAATCTCGAGCTTTGCGACGAGGCTTTTGCAGCCTCTCGTTCTTGTCCCTACATGTATACCACATTGATGAAGACAAAAGGCATCACTCGAGACTCGAGAGGGAATATCTCTCTCTCTCTCTCTCTCTCTCTCTCTCTCTCTCTCTCTCTCTCTCTCTCTCYCTCTCTCTCTCTCTCTTTCTTTTCTTCTTATCTCGCGTCGACGAACACAAGCACAGAAAGAAGAAACACACGATCCGTTAAAACACCACTGAGATCACTCTTTGATGTCATTCTTTTCGCTGGTGTCACTTCAATTTCTTATCATCCCTATCGTCGGCAACGAAGAGCAAGCTTCGCCGAAGACTTGATCAAGGCCTGTCAGATAATACCTGCTAATCCTCCGTACGCGGCTGAACTCCCGACCGGCTGCCGGTTGAACATCAATTTGTCTGCTGTGAAAATAAAAGAAAGCACCGCTCAGTCTCCCACTGCACTTCCTGATGCGCGCGTGAACGTGCGCTCGCCTACAATGCGCATTAAACATTCTGCTGATCGTCCGTCAATCCGTACGCTTGTTCATCTTTGCGAGCCAGACGACCTACTGTGACGATCCGTGCGAGGTATACCCCGCGAGATTCTTATCCCTATCTCTCTTACACTTGTCTGGATCCTACGTTATCGGAGTGGTTCTCATCGGAACATCCGGATCATTAGTTGCCTTCACCTTCATGCATTAACGTTTCGTTCCAATCAAGATTGATTGAAATTACAACAACGAATTTCTCATACAACTTCGTTTAACTTCGTTTCCGATTAAATTAATATTCTGTCAACAGATAAAATTCAACAGCTGAAAAATTAATCATATTCGGTCGTACATACCAAAGTTATCAAGATACCGATAATATGATATACGAGTGATGTTAAAAGTACAAATATAAATATTGCATAATACAATATAATATAATATAAAAGTACATTACATAATAACGTAATGTAACGTAAAATACTTCAAAGGAGAAGCGCATTATTGAAACATCATGGCGATTGTTCGCGCTGTCATCCATTATCGGAAATCATGGCATGATGAAGGGCTTGGCCGGTGGTTGTCAGACTTGCTGGCTGCTTATTCCCATCGCAGGAAACTGCATAGGTCGTCTTCTCTAGGCGGACTGCGTCTTGAGAGAACGTTCGCCACGTTCCCCGACAACGGTTGCGCACGTGACGATGATACTTCATCGTGAATTATTGCCCGATGCGCGCCGTGCTCACATGTACCTGCGTGCGTGCGTTAAGTGCAAGGAAAATATCGCCACCTTGCGATGTATCTCCCACGTGATTAATGTTGAATTATGCCCGCGACGATAGCCCAAGGATTGTTCCCTCTTTGCTGCTTCCTATTCCGATACACTGGGAGTCCAATCGAGGACTTTGCAGGACCTCCGTATCTCCGCTGAAGAAAGCTTCTCTCTAATTGAGCCAAATGATCCGTACACGTGGAATTTGTGCGAAAGAAAGAGCGATGGTCCGTGAAGCGTGATCGATTCTCTAATATCCCAACTTCTTCGATGGATCGCAAGATGCGTTCCTCGAAGACGTATATACGGCTGGACGTCAGCTGCTAACGGTGAAAGTATCTATCACGGCGTCCCCGCGAATAAACAGGGTCTAACCCAGTGGGATATACATCAGCGCGTATTTCCCGAGCGCATAGCAGCGCGCTTCTCTTTTCAAGGTCGGGACGTTTACGACTTTATGGGGCAATTACCGCGGTATACTGCAACTTAGTTTGCGGATACGAGTAACTCCTGTTCAGCCTTCCGTGAGGCAAAATTGCAAATCGCCTTGGGAGCTACCCCTGGCAAGATATATTCTTTTAGGCATCACAAGCGAGCATAATTTATTCCAACGCGAATGAGCTGCTCTACGGAAGATAAACACACAAGGACGGGAAATAGATGGGAAATAGATTTCTTTCTCTTTCTCTCTTTCTAGCCAACTTTCAGTTATACAGGCTGTTTCAGAGATAGGCCGAACGTTCGGAGCAGATTTTACTCGCTGCAAAGACGAAGGAAAGTCACATGAAAACATTCCCTTTCCGGATTATAAATACTTTTTATGCACAACAGACAGCATGCTTCGCATTCGTGTTTTTATTCGCCTTCTGTTGGAAGTAAACGAGGAATCATCAGGAAAATAAGAATAATCAGAATCGTAGAATCGTAAAAGGGAGAATCGATTTAAACTTTTGGTTTATGAGAACATCATTTATGATACTCCTCTCGATAATGAAGATACTACCAAATCACCATTTCATATCGAATGCGAGATGCTGAGAATTTTTGAACATCTTTGAACGTCATACATTGATGCGAAAGAAAATCATTCCGAAATCATCATCAAAAGTGATTCGATAAAATGCCCTTACCTAAAATCTGTTGTAAATAAAAGGCGTTTATAATTTTAAAAGAAAGAATCTCCAGATTCAAATTTATGTGATTTCTTTTCGACCTTGCAATGGATAAAATATGCTCTTAAAGTTTGGCAGTCAATCTCTGGAAACCTCCTATATAATTTTCCACTCGTTAAATTCTTATTTTTTCGTAATCGGAGCTTGTTTGCTCAAGACGTATCCTTGACAAATAAATTACGTTGTAATTGATACGTTGTATAGTAATAATTAACTTTTAATACTAATCAGTAATTAATAGCAACCTAATAATATAACTATGAAATGTATTCTAGAGAAAGTATAATTTCAAATATAATATTCTCCTATTCTTTTTCTAGTGCAAAGCAAAGTAAGATGCACCGAGCAAACGATGGAAGTGGATATAGTGAGGAGTAGCCCGCAGGCGAAGATATATCTACAACAATTCAAGCATTTCCCAGGTGAGCATCCCTAAGCGTTTTGTAGCGCGCATAAATAAAAACTGTAATTGGAATTCGCATTTTTACAGATGAGGCTTGCAAGCCGCAATTCCATGACGGCGTTGCCACATTCAAATTATCCTTATTGGAGCAGGATATGCTGCGATGCGGCATCACGAGAGTTCTCAACAAAGTCACGGTAGGCGATCATTCCGATCAGTCTTCAATTTAAACCAATTTAAATCATTGCAAAGCGCCGTGATGCAAAATTCCGCGAAATTCAGTGTTGCAGTGTTGTAAAAATCCTAAATTGCATATCATTGGATATAAAGGCTCCATGATTTTCAACCAAGTACGCAAACGGTGCGAATAGGAGTTTCAAGCGCGATTGATAGCAAATTGAATAAGATTAAGCGTCCGATATCGAAATCAAAATGGAGGTTTCAGTCCGAGTTGAATCCTTTTTCAAAGATAAAAGACAAAGTAACTTGATAATTCTTAGATTGCACAAGATTATTAAAACGCTTTCTCCTTTATTATCAAAAAAAAATCGAAACGCGCGAAGCAAAATGTTCATTTGGATTTCAATTAATTTCATACTTCAGCAGACCTTAGTTCTGTTTCGATTTTTCTCAATAACAAAGAATGAAGCACAATCTTAACTGACGATTATAATTACCCGCAAAATTACCAAAACACTTTACTCAAAATATATTCACTTTTTTACCCAAAAATATTGATATACTTATCGATACTGATTATAATACAATGACATAACTTCGTTCAACTTACCGCTGTGATTCATGCAATTCGATGACGCATCCCATCTTACTTATTGCACTCCGTGCTCCTGCGAATTGAAATTCCTAGAATTGGAGCAACAGAAGATACAGCTTCACGTTACGAGGTGTTTGATGATGACTGTTGCAGGGTCAGAAAATGTACTATCACCGGGTAATAGTAGAAGAACCCGCGGACACTAGTAAGCACACGTTCACCGTGAAATGCGTAATCACCGAAGTCGTTGTGGAGCCGGAGATCGCCATCGCGGCCAATCATACGGCGGTACGGCGAAGCGTCCTTCCGGCGGGCTTTCAGGAACCCGAGTAAGTCATCAATCTCGCATTTGAATATCTCAGCAATGGCAGCGAGATATCTAGCATATCTCTCGCGAATGCAATTCTTCGCTTCATTATGGTAATAAGCGCTAATTTGTCGCGACGTGAGTCAACAGCGCTCGACAAACGCGCGAATATTAGATTAATCCGAGTTAACTTAAGTGCTTAGAGATCGTAAAAGCGGATTTCGCGAACGCGCATGCGCGCCGTATTTATCAAATCTGTTACATTGTTGAAAGCTTGGCATCTATGAGCGCAGCTTTTCATCTCTCGCCAGTCATTCGGTGACGTTAATTGCGTACTAATGCGATAGACAAGATTCTCTCTCTCTCTCTCTCTTTCTTTCTCTCCTCCGCGCTTATGCTCGTATGAAATAATCCTGGAGCATCCGCGCGAGCAGACGTACACGGCTTTAATTACCCGGAAGTCGCTCCTCTCTCATGAGAGGAAGAGAGATAAGAGCTTCCCCCGGTGCGCAGCGGAAGCCTCGCGCCCATCATTTTGGAGAACGTCCCATCATGTCTTGTCGGGTCCAACGAGTATTTCTATGATGACGTTAAAAGTGATGTTTACTGCTGGGTTGACGTTGCAGAAAATATAGTCACAGGATGTCCATGTCCGAGCAAGAAATCCATTATGAGATCAATTAATTACTCCTCTTTCCTCGTATTTCTTTGACTTTTTCTCAGTCGATTACGCTGGCTAAATTCAAAGCGCAGTGGAAGATAACGAGGGCACGTGGTTCCACGCCTCCTTCCGGTTATCTCCGAAGACGAGAAAAGATCCAGGAGTTAACGGCTATCTCTAGGCGGGATACAGGATAAATGAATTAGAGATCATTGCAACGGATCTCTAATGCAACGTAATTACATAGCGCGTTTCATTTCATTGTCATCGAATCTAAGGTGTACGAATGTGATTGCAAATATTTCCCCTAAAAGTTTTCCATGTCACATGTCAGGAGCGATCATAGATCGCTCTTCTGTACCTGTATCTGGGTTTATATCTGGATCAAGTGCCACTCCCAATTAATAATTTTGATAGAATCGTCAGAAGACAAGAGTGTCTTATATACTGTATATATATATGTAGGGAATATAATGTAGGGAATATATTATATATTCCTTACGTGATGTTGAATATTAAATGAATGGGTTTTCGACGCTAGGTTGATGGAACAAGTAACAAGATTCTTTATTCTATTTCACACTGGTACAACTCTTATCGATAGGCCGATTGATCCCTGTAGCTTCGCTAGTCTCTTCTGCTCTCGTCGTTCGTCTCTCGCCCTTTATATACTAAAGACGGCGTCCCACTTCAGGGTTATCGGCCAATCGTCACATATGATTATTCGATCCGGAAGAATCACATCAACGCGGGTGTAAACGGTTTTCTTCGCGGTTGTCTTTTGTTCTCATCCGAATACGCACACGTGCGTGTCGGCTTCTCCGATTACAGAAGCTTCTGATACATACCGCTATCGATAATCGGTTCTTTTCTGTTTATACTACATATATATTCCTCCTTGTCTAGGAGAGCTGCTAAGCATCACTTTTTTCAATTTGGATTTTATAGCAATAATCGTTTTACAAGAATGAAGAACTAATCCACCGCGAAACCCCCAACTTGGAGGACCAGTGTGCGCCTGGTTCTTCATCTTTATCCAATAAGGGAGACTCTATCAGTAACTACGCTACCAGTATAGCCCTCAGGATTGTAAAAACAAGCCCCTCCACCCAGTAGATAGCTTCGTCAAGATGGAAATACTTTGGATAGATCAGTCTTCTAATATCATTAATTGTACATTATATGCTAAATGTGATGTAATAGAGGTCGAATGATCCATTCGTTCATTCCCCAGATCGACGCCACCTTTGAAAATAATAAATAGATCATATGTAATGAAATAGGATTACATCTCGTGTCCGTTGGAACAAAAACGTGAAATATTTAAGGATGAAAACGTATCATAAATGTAAGTCTAAATAAAGATGTACAGAACTTTCTACTTCATGTATGAATCGCTCGTTTAACAATCGATTGATTAACAATTTTACACAGTATGCAGCTAGTTTGACATTCTTACGTGAAATTCGCGATTTGGCTTCCCGCGTTTCGAAACTTTCCTGATTAAATGCGCTGAACTTATCAGCGAGGAATTCCGGAAAATCGATCGATCATTTAGATCTCGCGAGAAACGATGACGCTGCCGTCATAAATAAGATATACGAGGTCGCTCATCGAGGACGAACATTGGAGAATAAGATTACGCGGAAAATTCGATGATCGCGGAACGGCCGAGCGGGCGATCCACATTCGGAGCGAGTAAATCGTCCTGTCTGGCCTGAATACGTAAGCGGCAGCCAAGCCAGACGGTTACGGAAATTATAGCATATATATGGAGATTTATAATTTGCAAACGAGTCGAGAGACAGACAGAGAAAGAGAGGATCGTCTGATTTATTTGCACAACGGTTAAACGCGCGTGTGCAGCTGTTGGAAAACCCGTAATATAATTCAATCCGTGTGAAATCCAATCGACAATTTTGCTTTTTTCTTTCCTTCTTTGCCTCGACTCAGTCGCTCGTATTTTATACGAGGCATTTCGAGCACTGCACCTTCATCCGAGATGCGCGACTCGACGCAAATGTACGGAGATCAGTCAAGAATGGAGTAGCGATGTAGATAGAAAGTTTGTATCGGATGAAAAAATCGTTTATAGAGTCTGTCGAAAAGGAAAACGTGATCGATATAATGTTTGTATTCCGAACTGGCGAGATAATTCTGCGTATCATCGGAAAGTCTCTCTCGCGTCACGCGAATTTCAATTGTTTTCATTCTCTTAAGAACGGTCTCTCTTCAAAACTGAATGTCGCAAGACTTCAATGGCCTTTTTGGCAGTCGTTTTTACGCCAATCCTATAAAAAATTGTTTAAGCAAAGGCAGAACTTTCCGGGAAGGAAGTGAACTCCGTCAAGCGATTGCATCATTGTATTCAATTAATTTAGCGATCGTTATTTATAGAACGTTGTATCATTTATTAACATAAGTCAATGGCACAAGAAAGCTCCGGCGAATCTGTTTTACATGCACAACTCTGTAACAACAAAACGGGTTTAATTGGAGATAGAAATTCAGAATGACACAACGACGGATTTTTAAATTGATCTCGGATTTATTCATCGTAATTTAGCAAACTCAAGCTGTTTAGCAAGCTGTCAAAGTCTTAAAGCTGTTTCGGCTCTTATTTGTATATTTTATCGTTGTTTGACAACGTTGAATGTTGCATATTCCTTCTCGACATACTACAATGTCTCGGTGCTCGCGATGATGAAGAGGTTGAAGAAGCAAGATCAATTAGTTCAGAAATTATTAATTTAAACTGACTTAACAGTAAATCTAACGTCAATGCTCCGTGTCTATGACAGAGCATTGCCGGCGATTTAAACTCAAGCGATTGCGAGTCTCCAACTTGGAAGCGCGCGGTTACCGGAATACACATACGTATTAAATCTTCCTCGAGGAAAAGGTTCGGCGGAAGGTTCACGCGGAGGTATTTAACCGTGGGACATTCCGTACGTGGTTGAGACGCGCCGTGACACCAGAGTCGATTTTATGGCGCGACGGAGTTGTCGATTCCTTTGCGCAACGGTTTCTTTACAGATGGTGGAAAAGCCATCGCGGTTAGCAGACGATTTTAGCGCAGCGCGGGATGCGCCGAACGGGGACTCGTCGACAGGAAGATCCGTCGTCTCCTCTTCTTGCTGGCGATCGAATGAAAGTCGCCTCGCGAGTCGGCATTCTCTTCGAGCACCCTCTTCAGACACGCGCGTGCTCTCGAGAGAACACGCGCGACGGAGAATTTTTATCGCGCTGGCGCTGCCACGGCGCTAATTTATCGATGTGCCGCGTCGCGGACCTCGCGCGAATTCCGCGGATTTCGTTGTCATCGTCATTGTCGTTCGTTCACCCGGCAAAGCCGTGAGATCTTTATTGTCGAATCGTCATCACGCGACCGCTACGAGAGCCGAGCGGGTTTAGAATCGCGCGAACCTCGAGATATCGATAACTGTTTTTGCTTATATAATCGAATCGAGCATATGCATGTGACGCATATTATTTACTAGTAAACATATTCATTACGTGCATTTAATAAATATATATATGTTTAATATTCAATAATATTGTGTTAACTTTTTCGGGATGGGGGCTAACTATAGTCTTTTGCCGCTGACCTTGAAGGCCTTCCAAGTTCGAAGAGTATAAATCAATCGGCCATATTTATGATCAAGATATTTATTTATCGCTCTTTTTATTCCGTATGTGTCTTAAAACAAGGGTACAATAAATCCAGGAAGACATTCTTATATTCTTGCAAATCTGCATAATATTCTCATCTGTCTCTTGTTAAACGTCTGATTGGATCTCTTATCTATATCTTATTTTACTGAAATTAATCACTTGCCCGTTAATCACGGGTGAATAATTTAATATTACATCTACGAAAGGAGAATGAAGCGGAAGTCACGAAATTGTTTCTCCGACAAAAACTGCGAATGTTAAGGATTTCTCTTGTGCGTTGAAGATAAAATTATAAAGGAAGCAAATGTTCTGCTTTCTGCGAAAACGCAGAAGCATCAATCGGCGCGAGCTACTGGCGAAATAAATACAATAGATATTAAACAATAGGCATTAAAGTGGAAAACATGTCAATTTCTGAGTCAACATCTTGCACCAAAGATGTTTTCTACTGCATCCGATGAGGTTTATTGGAGAATATTATATCAAATGTCGAAAGAGAAAGATTCAGATATGGATACACAAAATAAAAGCAAAAGAGACAAATGTTGAATCCAGGCTTTAAGCAGGGATGATCAAAAACTTAGGAAACGTTGATCATTGTTTAATCAAAACCTGATGTAATCGGCTCGGATGTAATAGGTAGCCTATCTGAAAAAAGATTTGTCATTTTAAGGCTTTAATAAATAAATATGTAATACAAGTCAAAAGATCATTTGTTACATGTGTTAGAAAACTTTTTACCTTATTATAAGAATGCTAAAGAATTGCTTAAAATAAAGCATATCGTAATATATTGCGCAAATAAATAAAATATAATAATAATAATATAATAATAGAATAGTAAAATAAGAAAAATATTTCATTACTTCCGCATTTACTTCTTTACTGATTTCTTTTCAATTATACATTTTACGTACATACGTATTATTCAATTATTCGAATTATTCGTATTACATGTTATTCGAATTTTATTTTTCTCATTTCGAAGGGAAAATCTTACGAGAGCTGCTGACATTAAATTAAATCAATATCTACTCACAATGTTATAATATGCGACAACCGGCAGAAAAAAGCTAAAAATTTGTTCTAATAAATCGGCTCATGCCAATGCACGGGCAAGCCCGAATCCGTTTCTTGTGCAATTCCATTTATTAATATATTTTATTTATTAAATTCTTGATGCTTATCGGAAAGCAAGAAATCTGCTTCCTTTATGCCTTTACGCTGGCTCGAACCAGAGCGAATTTCTGCTTGAGCATCTAATAATTGCGCGTCACAATTTCTCACAAAAATAGGTCATGCAATTAAGCAGTTTTTACGCCGTTATATCGCACATGACGAAGAGTCGTCACGCGTCAGAAGACAATTTAACGCTCGAAGACGAAGCACGCTCTGGGAATAATAAAAGGACTCATCCTTCTCCCTGAGGGCGAGATGAGCGTGTAAAATAATACGAGTCATAGTCATAATGATAGCTAATGACTTTCTTGATGTAAGCCCCGATATATCGTTATCGAAGTGTATATTCTTGTATGTGTTTATACACGTGCATGTCCAGCTCTTATTTATATGGAACGTGACGGTTCCGCTCGTTCTTTCAGTTTCTTTACCGCCTTCGACCTATTCGCCGCCGGCGATTTTATGGTCTATCTATTCTGGCAAACGTTCATCTTCATTATCGTCTTCGTCTGTCTTCTCTCGCGATTTAGCCGCAGGACTAGCCGAAGTCCAAGGCCACTTTGATCCTCGCGGAAACTTGAAGCGGGTTCGCGTAAAGTCCGGAGTTTACAAGTCCGTGAGAGAAGCCGATCGACGACGGTGGTCGACCGCAAAGTGTGACGCGTCGCGGCTAACCGATTTCGATGAAACGGAATTCGCGCCTACGATTCTCCACGATTTTACATAAAACCGTAGAGCGGGTCGAATTCTCCCGCGGAGATAATCGTAGCAGCGTGAAGAGGCCGCGGACGTTCTTATGCCTCGGTGTGGCGCGCGAACTGCCGCTCGATTAGAATTGCATATTTGGACACGCAACATCGATCATCGCAGGCAGGTGCTTACCTTCGTGACTTCATTTGTAAAATGCTTGACCGCGAGTCTTACAATTTTTCATACTGCGGGCCATTGTCGCGGATCAATCGACGAGCGACAACGGTCTGACGCATAAATTGAAGGCAAACGTATATATTAAGAAAGGAATGTGTTAGAAAAAATTATATCTCAATGAAACGAATGAAGTTTGTACGCTGAAGTCAGATCTAGACGTATGTTTTGTACCATTGAACTGTTCTTAATAAGCAATGATAGGAGAGAACTAGCAAGAGTTTAAATTGCGCATTAGACTAAACTGTTGGATCGCAATGATAACTATGTAATGATATTTGAATGTTTCCTGCTCTCCCTCCGATCTTCTCTTTCGGATCCTTATCAGTTATGAGATATTGATGCAAAAAGCGTATTAGAATAATTTATAACCGCGCAAGTTAACAAGACGAGACGATTCGCAATCACTAGATCTTCTTCATTGTGTTATAAACGAATTATTAATTTATTTAGCTATCTCCTGGCAATGTAATGATATAAAGATTTGTTGCAAGAAATTTTCTGTACTCTTCCTTGCAATTATTACCGATATCCTAATCAGATCGAACTGCATGACATTTCTCCGATTTACCAAGTCGTTTATATTTCCAAAATAACAAATAGAATTATTAGAAAAATCCAGACTAAATCTCGCTCGGTTACGACGTGAAAAATTTGCCATAAATTATATTTATTCATCATCTTCGCTACGTGATATTCGAGTATGGTCTGTATTTTATAGAAATTATAAAGAAAGTTATTTATTTCAGAGTGATCGACATACATGACGAAATTTCGGGGGCAGCGCCAGTGCCCATTCTCGGTGTAGGGGTCAGGCAAGGTGGAACCTTGGTGACCGGTGAACTCAATGTCAGTCCTGGCACACCGCTACAAATGGAGATATTTCTGGACAACGATTCGGCACCGATCTACGGTCTATTAGTAACATATATGTTGGTTACCGACACCAAGACGCAGGAGGAAACGATTATTATCAATGGGTAATTAATTTTAATTTCTCTCTACTTAAAGAAATATTATGACATTTCGGTAGTTAACAATACATACCGATATAAGCATGATATAAAATGATCATATCAGATGTACTAAATTGTATGTATCAATACATTATATCTGTTTGATAAATAAAATTTGATATTATATAAAAAAATTTATATATTATATAAAATTTGATATTAATATTGATATTACATATGCGATTACGTACATGTACGAGCACACATGTATAAGCATATCCATATTTTATCATTTGCGTTGTCAAAGTTATTCCGCAAATAAATAGATTAATGATAGATAATTGCATAAATTATATTAAGGAATCAATTTCTTTTACGTGTAATAATCTTATACGCAACGTAAGCGATATAGCGACTATTATTCTATTTATTATACTTTAAATTGAAAATTTAATAACTTTTATATATATCTTGAATGTATCCGATGTTTTTGCAGATGTTCCGTCGATCCTTACCTATTTGAGAATTTCAATACTGTAGACGGTGATTTCCTGACGGCAAAATTCCGAGCTTTCAAGTTTCCGGAAAGTACTTATGTACAATTCCGCGGTACTGTTAATGTCTGCTTGGATAAATGCCCAGGGGTATGGCCTTTATATTCTTTTATTATTAATTATATAAATAATGCCTTAAGTTTCACATTTATAGAATTCATAAAGTATTTTCCTAGAATTTTTCGATTCGAATTTTTAGATCGAAAAAATTTGTTCCAAATTGGTTTATAATACATTGCACTTATAATATTGAAAAAATTGTTAAGCTGAATATGAGAAGTGTCTCACAGATTTTTGTATCGTCATTGAAAATATATTCTGATAAACTATCAATTAATCGATACAAAGATATATTATCGTATTCATAAAAGATATCATTATTTTACTAGTGCATATTAAGAACGTGTAAAAATGTGTAAAAATTAATTTGTACTTTTTTTGCAAGATTTAAGTTTTATTTATAGAAAAATATTATAATCTTAATTATTAAAATATTGCTTATTTTCTACTTTGTAACATATATTGCTCTCTTTCAAGTAACTGTCTAATTCTAACTAATTCTAATTCTAAAAATTCTAAAAAAACTAAAAAATTTTATATTAGTAAAATCATGTTTATACTTCTTCAAAGAATTTAAAATACATGCCATCATAGATAATACTAAAATAGGAGGCGAAAGAAAATCAGAATAAAATTTGTAAGTCAAAATATTCTGAATAGGTCAAAATTTTTCAGTTCAAATTAGATAAGATATGTTCTTTTATCAATGAACTCTTATATTCTAATATATCATTTATCATTCAAATCGATCAGCCATTGTCAATAACAAGTTGCGACGATTTCATTCGTAAACGTTCATAAAAGTTGAAAACACCTTTCATGTTGCATCAAACGCATAACAAAAGCTTGGCGTATATTTTATTTATCAATCAATATGAATGATTATATGATAGCAATGATTTTCTTCGTTTGAGATTATATAAAGCCTGTTTTATAATAATTTAATCGAAAAAATTATTTTTCTTACCACGATAATAAAAGTAAACTCAGATCGTAATATTATTTTTTTATTTAGATTGAACTCGTCCATAATCCATTAGCCTTCTTTAATTTCTAATTGTTTTAATTTAAAGGATACGCTTTCTCGCATTACTCTCAATTACATAAGTACTTTTGGAATTTCAAGTAACTAATGCAATTGATATTAACTATTGTCCACAAATTTTTTTTATTACCTAAAAAATGGCTCTTTATTTGAATCAAAATTAGTTTCTCAATTTTCTGATATCAGTTTTTACAAATCGTATAGCTCATTATGTGAAAAGCTGAACAAACCTTGGCTTCAGTTTTAAAAAGAAAACGTAAATAAAATACAATATCTAATGCAAACTTTATCGATAGTCATTATGTACAATACTGTTTTTTTAAATTTTCTTATATTAATAGTTACGTAATATTCTACAATGTTTCTTAAATACAGACGATAACCTTTTAAAATCGCAAAACAGTAAAAAGATATTTATATTTAGGGCTTCTAAATCTTAAAATCGTGAATTAATTTATCACCCAATACTTTGCATATTCCATCATAAATATCGCGATTTTTCTCGAGTTAATTGTTCCGATGAGCATTGTGCAATCAACTTGCGTTTCAGATCGAATGCAGTAACGGCCAAGTCGGTTTTGGTAGAAAGAGGCGAGCCATCGAGATATCAGGAACCGACAAGAACAAATTGTTCGAAGTAACAATGTCGACGTTCATCAAGGTGGATTCTACGGATGATGTCATGATTGATCAAGGTAGATCTTTTCATGTTCACTAAACAAATGGATACTTTGAATAATCATTGCATATCCATCATGTTTAATAGCCTCTCTTATAACGTTCCATATTGTGTTATTAGTGCTCTCGGAGTTTATTAGGAAGGGGAAGAACAGAACGCATACGAAAGAAAGAGCGGTGATCGCCGAAGAAGTTAGAGAACAATCCAGCCCGACGACTATCAGAACGCACGAGAGGACCTTTCTCGCGGAAGAGGTCAAGGAACAGTTCAAATACAAAGTCACCGAAATAGTACTCAATCGCTCTTCATGTAATACTCTGAGTTTGAGTCTTCTCTTGATACTTCTTTGCTTTTATAAATTTCTATAGGCAATGAGATTCAATATTTTCTGGCAGATGATCGTTAATTGTAAATAAAATGCAATCTGAGATATGTTCGTTAAAAGTGTAAGAGAAAATAAGACAAGTATCGCTTTTGAGATTAATTAACTCCTGAGGAATAGTCAAGATCTCGATTACAGCGACTCACTAATTACGCATATACTGTGATCATGTGATCGTCGACTGTACATAGTCAAAATATGTTTGGAAAAATAATGAAAGAAATTGCATTCCTATAATCGATAATTTTTCGACATAATCGGTATAATCTATTCGCAGGTAAAGAAAATCAAAGTCGAAAAATATGAAATTGCCGTCCACGTTGGAGGAAACACTTTATGTGTGATATTAAAATACAATTAACACGAAAGAGTTAAATGCATACATATAAATACGTTAAATGACGCTGACTCGGCAAAGCCAGAATGGCGAGTTCGAATTACGGAAATAGCTTATCGGAATGAATTATCTATCTTGGAGCTAACATAATAAAGCAGTAACATATATCCATAAGATTTCTCCGCTTTGCGACCGCCGAATTTTCAGTAATATTTTACAATTTTTAGTTTTACTGTATTTACATTTTATATTGCAAATCACTGCTGTAGCTTAATGAAGCAACTGCCAGACGAAAATTGGCCTTTGCGAGTGGAGAAAGCCGAGAACCTAGTCGTGCGACGAGGTGTAATAATGCAACTTAATTAATTACTAAGTAATTATTAATTGCGTATTCGTAACTTCAGTTTAATTTTATTTTACGTTAAATATATGTAAAATAATGAAATAAAACGATACTCCGACGCAGCATTTTAAGATTGTTCTTTTTTTATAATATAATTATGGTTTATCATAATCATAATTAACGATTATTTTTTAATAATCATTTAAAATACTTTTTAATTATAATAACAAATATATGAAATTCTAATAAAATAAATCTAAAATATCCTGATAGAAAAACTTATATTTAGAAGAATTTATATCGATGCTGATCGAAATAAAACGATAATGCGTTGCTACTGCATTATTGAAATTATAACAGATTCTATCAAATTATATCAGATCAGAACTATGTCAGATGAAGGAAAGTGCGTTTAGGAGAAGTTGCAGAATTATGACAATTCGTTAAGTGACATTCATTAATAAAGTGTAATAAAATATATATTTTGGTAAAATATATCTTGAAATATATCTGGAATGTGTAAAACACTCAAAAAAATATTTCACTTATAAAATATAATCCACAAATATTATTTGTGTTCTTTAAAATAATATAGAAAATAACATACGAAGTTTAACAATAATATGGCATTTACATAACATATTTGTCTACATTTATATATTCGTATATGCGTATTACATCCGGAAAATTCCGAACTTGGTATCAGGTATAGGTGCGTTCAAGCTTGCCGATAAGCTCAAGCCGAGCACAAGTCGAGTATCGATCGGATCGATCACGCCATCGTCCCATAATCTAAAAAAGATATTAAAGTTCTTTCTACGCAAAGTTCTTTCTAAGCAAAAAGAAATTTAATTATTTTTCTGTAACTCACCGAGCACTCGAATAATAAGGACTGCTTTCCTTCTCAAATTGTTCTATAATTGGTCTCTTGAGATTTTCTTCCTTCTCCTGCGTCCACTATAAAATCATAATGTATACAATTTCTGCGTGCCGAAGAAAAACAAAGGAAAAAAAAAGTTGTGTCATACCAGTTTATTTTCTTTTATGTATTGATTCTTTGTGATTTGCATCAATACACTAGCTGCCTGTTCCCCTCCCATCACCGATATTTTAGCATTCGGCCAAGAATAAAGGAAACGTGGAGAGTAAGCTCGACCACACATTCCTGCAACACAATTATAATATATATATATATATATATATATATATATATATATATAAATCTCTTTGAAAATGAAAAATATTAAAGCGATTAGAATAAAACAAATACCATAGTTTCCAGCTCCGAAGGAACCTCCAATTATTACTGTAATTTTTGGCACTTGCGCGGAAGCTACTGCTGTCACCATTTTCGCACCGTTTTTAGCGATACCTCCAGCTTCTGCATCTTTGCCCACCATAAATCCTAGATGTAAATAAATTTATATTAATTTGTATTATGTAATACAAATTAACTACCTTTTCTTATGTTGGAATTACGTTTTTTAGAACTTGTATTTTTCACAAGCTAATAATCTCATCTCATATATGTAGCAAGCAAAAATATTTAACAATAATTTAGAGTTCACACAATATTCCATGAAATTTTAGATAAATAGTTATAAGAAAAAATTGAATCTCAATGTTTAATTTCTCTTTGAATATTTAAATATATACATATATTTAAATATATACATATATTTAAATATATACATATATTTAAAAATATACATACATTTGTCAGTTAAAATGCCAATGAAAAAAGTGACCACTAACGAATGGAATGAAAGAAGATTAAAAATCTAGCGAAAAAAATTAAGCGATACCGAATAAAATATACAGGAAAATGTAATTTCTGAGATAGTTTTGCGATTATACCTGTAATATTCTGCAAAAAGATAAGGGGAATCTTCCTTTGAGCACAAAGCTGTACAAAATGAGCTCCCTTTAGGGCACTTTCAGAGAATAACACACCGTTATTTGCGACCACGCCAACAGGATAGCCGTAGATCCTGGCGAATCCAGTAATTAGAGTCTCACCGTACTGTGCTTTGAATTCATGAAATCTTGATCCGTCTACAATCCTGGCAATGACTTCTTTCACGTCATAAGAACGTTTGAAATTCGTGCCAACGATTCCATAAATTTCATCAATGGCATGCACCGGCAAATCGATATTCTTAGCTATCTTTACGTCCATAGGCGATTGCAGATTGAGATTCTTCACAATCCGACGCGCCAAATACAGCGCGTGCGTGTCATCCGTCGCGTAATGGTCCGTCACGCCAGATTGTCTGAAATTTCAAGATTACAACTCACAATGAATGCTTATAAATAATTTCATAATATATGCTTATAATAAAATTCCATAATTTCATAATAATTACCGACAGTGAAGCGCAGCTCCTCCCAAATCTTCCGCGGAAATTTCTTCACCGGTCGAAGCTTTTACCAATGGAGGACCAGCCAGAAATATCGTACCCTGATTGGCAATAATGATATTCTCATCTGCCATTGCGGGAATATAAGCACCTCCTATTCATAAGATAATTACAATTATTTGAGAATCTTATAAATAATTACATATATATATATGCGCGCGCGCGTGTGTGTGTGTGTGTACATATAAAACTGTATTTATAATTACATATATAATTGTAATTTTATATATATATACATATATAACATCTGTGTGTGAAATAAGAAAGATAGAAATTAATTAATAATGACAAACCTGCTGTACAACTTCCCATAACTACTGCAATCTGAGCTATTCCTTTAGCACTCATGTTTACTTGATTGTAAAAACTCCTGCCAAAATGCATTTTATCAGGAAACACTTCAGCTTGCCTAGATAAATTTGCTCCACCACTATCCACTAGATATATGCAAGGTAATCTATTTTCTTCTGCAATTTCTTGAGCTCGCAGTTGCTTCTTGACTGTAATAGGATAGTAAGTACCACCTTTGACTGTAGGATCATTTGTTATTATCATACATTCAGTGCTAAAAAGAGATATTCGATAAAAAAAATCACAAGACATAATACATCAAAAAAGTATGAAAGAGCAAATAGTAATCTTACTATATATTTTACCTTTCCACTCTGCCAATGCCAGTTATGATACCACCTGCTGGTACTTCTTCCTTATCGTACATCTCATATCCTGCTAATTGTGAAAGTTCTAAGAATGGTGAATTTTTATCTAGAAGAGTGTTTATTCGCTCCCGAGGCAAGAGTTTTCCTTTGCTGATATGTCTTTCCTTAGCTTTCTGTCCACCACCTTGAGTAATCTTTTCCACAGTACTTCTCAATTTAGAAACAACAGCTTTCATTTGTGCATAATTCTCCTATATGAATATATTATAATATTAAATAATGAAACAATATATAATATAATTAAAAATATAAAATAGGAAATATAAAGTTATATTTATATATAGTACATACAATTTATATTTATATAAAATACAACTTATATAAAATGTAAAATGTTAAATTATAAGATTTGTAAAATTTAAAATACGACATATCAAAGAGTAATGTTAAAGTATATATGCATCCGCTGATATATGATATGATGTGTGAATGCGTGTACAGCGATGTGTGTGTGTGTGTGTGTGTGTGTGTGTGAATTTATTTATGATGTATAAGTTAAATTCTAAAATATAAATATATAGATAAATAAATATATAAGTATATAAATCTACAAATAATAATAATATAAAAAGAATAATATAAAAAGCATAAGAAAATGACAAATTATACGAATATATTTTCTATATTTTCTAACCTGATAAATCGATGAATTATTATCCGGAGTACTGCCAATAACAGATGCGTCTTCATGGAAAAATCTCATGAAAGGCCGAGAATATTTCAATATGCAACAATTTCTACGTAACATCGTTCAAAAATATTCTCTACCTGTTCAATATGACAAATGAAATAATCGATAATCAACACAATCACAATGTGTCGATAATAAAGTTCTGTTTTCATTGCACCTTCTGTACTTTTGGAATAATACTTTGGAATATACTTTGGAATAATACTTTGGAATAACTTTGGAATATACTTTATTTACGAATCTACGAATATTTTTAAAGATAAGACTATCTTCTATATAGCTTTCTAAATGCTTGCATATTTACAAATGTAACAGTTAATATTTTTGTTTTATAAAAAATTTGTTATCTTTCGACTTCCTTTAATCTAATTAAATCCTAGAGCAAAATTATGACAATCCTGATTTTATATACAGCATACGTATATACAATATTTCCCTTATAAGTTTTTTAAATATTGATTATGAATATAATAATTTCTTTCGACTAATACAGAATTGCCATCTATTTTTAAATCAAAAGATTTTAATTTCAGATCAATCTGAATAATCATAATTTATATAATATATAACTTATATATTAATTTGTATAATATATAGCTTATATAATTCGATTTCAAATATTGGATAATAGTGGAGATACATTAAAAAATAATTTTGATACATGATTGGCAATATAGATACACAATATAAATATCAATATTTTCATGAACTTCCTCTCTCATTTTCTATGCATTATATAAGAATTTTTATATAAGAATCTTTAAGAAATATCGAAAATAAATGTTTCTAATATATATTTATTAACTTTATTTTATCAATTAAATATATATATAATATATATTATATATTTTATCATTTATAATAAATGATAAAAATGCAATCTTATGATATCTATAGTTAAAAAATTAATGATCTATAATAATTAACTCGTCAATGCCCCAATCTTCGTAACTATTATCAGGTAGATAACGACGTATGATTATAGGAATTTTTCGTTGTTTCAATTCTTTCATAGCAATCTGCAATGGATCCGTCTCTCCCTCCAGTTCTACCATCACAGGAGCACACATCGCTATCTGTAATGCTCTTGTGCCTAATACTCTTGCTCTTTCATATCTACAAACAATGAATTGTATAAGATATAATATTATACAAGCTATATAAGATGCATTAATATTAATATATCCATATTGCAAAAATATTCCATAATATAAAATTGATAAATTGTTTTAATTATAAATATACGTAAAAAATGTCTTTTGTCTTCTTATTATAGAAAAATTTTAATGTTGGATTATTACATTGAGCATACTAGATAGACGCATTAACATAAGCAATTACGTTATAGAAGGAATATATACTTTGTCATATATCTTGTAGTTATTCTCTTTGATCTTTGGACACCACCACCGGCTTCGTTAGAATTCAACAATTCAATATTTTCAGCCTCATCTTCCTGAGGTTCCAACTCCAAATTATCTTCATCATCAACATCGTCGAAGTCATCTACGACTCTACAAATAAATACATTAATAAGGATAATTATATAAACCATATTGCCATAGCATAATTTTAAATTTCTAGTCAGTTATATCTCTTTGAAAGTAATGCAAAAGAATAATGAATAAATTATCAAAAATTGATAGTCTTAGATAATTTTAGAAAATACAATAACTTAACCTATAAGTGTAAAATCAAATGCATATCAAGTAATCTTGATTTATAAAGATATTTCGCGAAATATGTGTTAATCATCATATTAATAATTATTGACGATATAATCTTAAAGAAACACTATCTAGTATCTTCTAAATAAATTCTATAAATTCTATAAATTCTAAGAATATTATGAAAGTATGTATTTTTCTTAAAAGTAATTTACATTATTGTTTATTATTATTTAGTATTTTATTATTATTTATTATTATTTAACATTATTTTTTATTTACTTACTCTTCTCCATCAAAATCTTCATCAGCCATTATTATCCTATATTATAGTTTATAAAATATTTTATTGAGCACACAACTACTTCAAACAGAGGTTAAACATCAACTAACCATATTCACACGAGTCAAAATATTCGCTTTGCGCATGAGTATGAACACTACACATAGATGGCACTTCGATCTGAATATTAATTCTAAGCTGAACATTTTTTAATAAGCAGTATTTCAAATATATCAAATAACACTGAGTAATCAGTACTCTTAATAATTTCAACTTCGTCAATTTAAAGTTTGCATACACACACAGCACACACACACACATGTGTGTGTGTGTGTGTGTGCAAGTTTTGTGATTGGTATATAATATGATATTAAAAATATATTACACATATTTATGTATCATTATATAATGTACATTTAGAATATAAAAATGTAACAATAGGAAGTAATGAGTAATGATTGAGGTCTTGTTATATAAAATTAATCAATACATAACAGATACAATTTAACATTTATTAATCAAATTACTCACATGATATATGTTCTGAATAACAATTTCTGTTTTTATATTTGTGTAAGCAGAAATATAATTCAAAGAATATTGTAACAATTAGAAATTACATAAATAAAATATATAAATTAAATAAATCGTTTGTTATTAATTATTGCGAATTTAATACAATAATATGATTTAATAACAATTACAATATTGAAAATAAAATATAATTAATTATTTCATTCATTCATTAATGCATTGCATTATTGTGCGTTATTAATGAATAAATGTAAATTTTTATAGCTGTATGTTCATAAGCGAAAAAAAGTATGTATATGTAAAATTCTTAAACGATATTGCACATTTTTAGGATAGGGCAACCATTAAAATATCGATTATATTACGAAATTTTGAACTAGAGTAAAAAGAGTAATTTCTGATTATCTCTATCGACTTGCATAATATGGATTGTTAAAAAAATTCATCATTATTTTTATACACTATACAAAAATTAATTATTATTTTTATCACATGTTCTCATCAAATATATTGACATATATATACATATATATATATATACATATATATATATATATATATATATATTTCTGGTCTTTCATAAAATATATCTCTATCTGTATCTCTAAATATATATTTCTTTTTTAAGGCGACTTGTGAATTTTCCTAGTAAATATCCTAATGTATATTCCTAATAAAATCTCTTAAGCGTATATTGCAACAATTGTCGTCATTTTAACGTACATAAATCTGCAAACAAGATATAAGCATGTATATATTTTCATTTATAATAAACGATATAATATCGAGATAGCAGCGATAATAACATATAAACGAATAGCATAAATATAGAACATTCATTACTTTTTTTTTCTATTTTTAATTAATAATTTTGATAAAATAATCGATTGCATAAAGAAAAAAGATGATAAATAAAAGAAAATATATCATTCTCTCAAAAATGAGAATGAAATTTCTATAAAGAGGCACGTTTTATTTGTCCTGTTATCTCTAGAGCAGCCATTATCTTTAAAATGACGTTATCTTTAAAACAACGGAACTTAAACTTAACAGACCATTTCTCATCTCAAATGGAACACGTAATAAGAGATCAGAAATCATCGAAACAATTTGTAAATATAAACGTGCATATATTCTCATAAAGATTTTTTAATCTTTCATACGTTCATTATGAATGTATCCTAACATTTCGTTCGTCAATTTTATTTTTCAAATACCATTACGTGTTATTATATTCTAATCAGATATGGTTTGAACTTTGCTCGAAAATTCAATCATAATAACATGCATGTAATCTGAACAGCTCCGTATTCATGAAGCTGATATTGCATTTTTCACAGTAACGCTTGATGCTTTCGGCCAATTTCAATATTGCTGGCACTTCCTTTGTATGTTTATTATTTACTGCATCTAGCACCTTCCTCGTTTGCAGTTTCTTCATTGACCACTCCACGTAATCGTTTCTTTTCGTCTTACCATTTCTCAGGTACGTATCCTGACTCCTCAGGTACTTCAGAGAATAATTTTCCGTGGAAAATCGATTTACTTTCTTCGTTTTAGCCAGTTTGTTTCGCAAGATGGAAAACGATTTCTTCTTGGTTAACAGGAACTTTTCTCGAGATCGTAATTGTTTTGTCTTAAAGGGCATCATGTCTTCCCGTAAACAAATCTCGTCACCAATCTCTGGTGTCTCGATCTTTGCTTGTAAATTTGCGATGCCTGCAAGCTTATCTTGCAATCGTGTTCTCGCGTTGGTCGTTTTGACGAGTGCCATGTCCTCCAAATTATCCAGAACTTCTTGTTTTATCTTAATGTCCGATACTCTTTCATTTCTCTGTTGTTCCATATCGTCTATCTTGCGTTTCTTCACGTTCCGATGCTCCGATCCTTTTCTTTTCCTCGATTCTTGATAATCCACGATGTTCCTTCTCGGTCTCAGTCGACTGCACTCTTCGAATTCGTTCACCTGCTCCGCTTTAATTTGTCGTGCTAATTCGAAATTCGCATCTGTCACATCTGGGTCAAAAATATTCGATTTGTTCCCCATAGATGGCTGTTGAATAACGCTCAACGATTTCCTTTTACTTGGTGCGTAACTCACTAGATTTTTCCTAGGTCTCAAATTCCATGCTATCGTATTTGTGGAAGTCGCCTGATCCTCAGAAAGCTCATTTGGTTTAGCGTAAGAATGATCTCGCGTTTCCGTCAACGATACATTGCCTTTAGTGTCTGTTAAATTAGTAGTTGTCAAGCGACTCTGTGCATCTCCAATGATATCGATATGTGGCAAATGATTCCGCGGACAATCCGGAAACACCGCTTGCGAGAAGACATTCCTCCTGACCGGTCTTAATCTAGTGATATCCTTGGTAGTGTCTTTAAATATATTTTTTCGCGAATCTTTCGCGATCGTGTCGCTGTCTTTGGATAGTGACTTCCCATAATCTTGACGAAGTTCCGTAGTCCTTGCCCTAGTTCTTGATCTGCTTTGGTCCTGCTTATCACAGCAATACTGGCAGCGTGAGAAGGCTGCATACGTTAATCCATCGTGAATATCATTAGCCGGAAACGCCATAGAGTTCATCGAGTTGATGTAATCAATGTTCTCTACCAATGGATCCAATTCGTACACATCGTAATCGAGTGGCTCGGCTTTGATCTTCACGTTTTCGATGTGTACCATTGGTACGCCGATCCTTTCCGTACCGCGGCCCTTGCGCATCCACGATAGCTGGCTCTTGAGCGCCGCATCTGTCTTCAGGCAATCTACGTAGAACTTGTGAAACTCTTCTAGCTTATAACTGCACCGGTGGCACATCTGCTTAGGTAGTAGATCCATCTCGTGCACCTGTAAAAAACACACAGTGCGCACATATATAAAGAATACAGTTCCTGCGGCTCAAAAGATCGATTGAAAATTTCGAATTATGACATTCGATTGATCCAACTTTTGTAACGCTGTCATGCAGTCACGACAGAGGATATTTTTTATTTAATTTTCATAGAGATGGAGAAGTTTATTTTTTTGGATCTTATCAAAAATTCAAAACGTGAACTGTGATTTTCTAACCGCATAATAATAACGAACGTGTTAGAAGAAAAAAAAGAGCTAATTGAAAGTCTAATGAAATTTTAAAAAATTATGATCTTGAGATATTAATCTAAGAAAATTATAAAATTTCATAAGATTGATATTCTTATTATAAAAAAATTAATCTGCTTTCAGATTGAGCCCTGAGTACTCTTGATTGAGCTGAGAGTTTTAAATTAATTCTTTTAATTCTAAGGATTTCACTTTTTATTTATAACTGTTTACTAAATAAGATGTAATATTTATGAAATTTCCAGAAAAGCAAGAGATAATAAATAATCGAACTGCGAAAGAGAAAAAAGGACTAACCGTACATTCAATATCGCTAGAAGCAGATATACATATATATAGTAAACACGTGTATGTATACATATATATATACAATGTACTCGTAAGCTTGGAAATTTCCGTTCATTGCCGGGCGTTTTTAGAACGAATTGCTTCGAGCTATTGAAGCTATTGAAAAACAGTCATGAATTCCATAATAAATCTATTCTTTATTCCATTTTATATAATTTTAGGTTAATATTTTAGGAAATATTATTTTCTACAATCTCAAATTTCATAATTACGCTAATACATATAACATTATCGAAATATGAAATACAAAAAAGCGAAATATTGAAATGCGAGCATGGCATAATAAATATAACATAGTAAGATTTGTTATATGAAACGGTAATTAAGTAAATCTCTCAATGCACAAAAATTCTTTATATATAATTTAATCCATGTAGTATGTATAATTTGTTGCTTAATAAAAGTTAATTAAAAGTTTAATATATAACAATTATGTTTTCATTTTTCTATATGAGTATATATTAAATTAATGCATAATATGTCAAATAACAAAAAAATAAATATAATAAATATATTAAATTGAAACGCAATTTAAAATATAGCAAAATAAAAAATTTTTATATTCCAATCTCTAATATCAAATAAATCAACACTTAGACTATCAAACCAATTTCGTGCGTGAGTCTGTAATAATATTAATACAGAAAATTTAAAAAATAAAAGATTGTGTACATTAATATGTACACAAATGATATTTTATTCTATTTCGATACAATCTATTAATCCGATCTCTATAAATAGTTAATGAAATCATATCGACTTAAATTATTGAAATCATCATCCATATATAAAGTGAATGTAAATAGCCTTTTACAAATTGTTTTCTTCGAAATCAATTCAGATATGGACTTGGATTTTTTTTATACTAAATGGAATATGAGAGGCTGATTATTTGATATGTAAAAAAATTTTCGTGCGGAGCTTCTCGGGAATAAAGGGTTATTCTCTCACTTTTTTTTAAATTGACCAGGATGTAATATTTTTCTTCAAATAGCTCTTATAGAAATTACTAACTGAAGTATTTCTTTTTATTCTACACTATTAGGAATTAGGAATTATGAAAAAGAATTTGATCTACTAGATACATTTACGAAAATTTCAAGCCTATTTACAAACATGTTCGATATTAAAAAGACAATTTCTCACGAAACATCAATAACACATCAATAAACATCATACGTTAGGCTTATGATAGATTCTCGATATTATCGAATTTCCTTCGCAGATTAAACGTTTAAAGTGGCAAATTTCAGTAAAAATATTAATGTTAAATGCATTCCAATGCAAACATCGATAAGCTAAGCGTTTCCGCGCAAAACATATTTTGTGTCCTTGAAAAATTCTATTTGCAATGTAAAAAATGTCACAGATTGCAATGTAAAATTGCAATGTAAAATTACATTTTGCAATGTAAAAAATGTCACAGATTGCTGTCACAGTTTTGGCAGCGATGAACCGCAAGTTAATACTCGACACAACTAGTAGAAAACAGTGAGATCAATAAGAAGAATATTAAAACAGCAACAGATATCATACGTATGCCTTTATCGATATCTTTCCGGATCTTCAAAATCGCATTATGTTTTGTATATGGCTTTCGTGACATTATCACTAAAGATAATCTACTTTTATCGTTAATTCTTTTCCGACCAATTTTCGAAACTGTATTTTCAAATACTGGTGAACATAACTTTCATTATTGGTCAGATAAAGATCCCTATCACGAATTGTTTCATTTCAATATCGTTAGTCATTAAATATGTGGTGCAAAATTATTAAAAATCATTATAATTAGACTATTATGATTAGATCTTTTGAACAAATACATCTTATGATTTTCCCATGCTACGAGGAAAAGAATGTCTGTTGAACGTCAGAAATAAAATATGATTTCAGCATGATAGTGCTCTAGCATGCTTTGCTAGAAATACGCATACGTTTAAACATGAAATTTATTTAGATTTCTTTTTCTTTATCATAAAATGTAAGACAATGACTATTATTACCACAACAAAAGATGTGAAAATAAAAATATTGCTTGTAAATTAAATATTTGAAATTATATTTAATGATTTTCAAACTAGAATATATATACTTTGGCAAAAGTATCAAAATAAATGAACTAAAGTGCATGTGTATATGTATGCGCGCGCGTATTATATGAGTTTAAACAGGGATTTAAAGCAGCGAACTGCTCGAAATATTAAGCTCGGTTTTGGTCAACAGTCAATCAGCGAATATATAACTCAACATAAGTTTCAAAAATTTCGTGATGGGAACAAAAGCCTTGAAGATGAGGAGAGTCGTCGGTATCCTTCAGCTATTGTCAATAATGATTTAAGGACCATTATTGAAGATCCACATAAAACAATTCGAGAGATGGCAGAAGAACTCAACTGTTGATCATTCAACAGTTGTTCGACATTTAATCTAATCGGAAAAATAAAAGAACTGGACAAGTAGATGCCGCATGAGCTGAATGAAAAACAGACGATCAGGAAACAATCCGAAATATGATACGAAATTTGTTTTACTCTTCTTTTGCGTAACCTTCATTTGCGATCCCACTCTTGATTGATCTCGCATTGTCACGCGTAATGAGAAGTGGATTCTGCACGGCAATCGGAAACATTTATCGCAGTAGCTAAACCAAGAAACATTGAAATGGTTTCAAAGCGTCGTGAAAAAATTATGGTCACTGTTTGATGGTCGACAAGTGACGTCATCCATTGTATTTCTTAAATCCTGATTAGTCTCGCTTACTTATGGTCCCTTTCAACATACATTCTCTCTTTTACTTGGAATTAATCATCAACCATCAATCATCTGCCGAAGCTTGAACCTGAGGATTTTCTATTTCCTTGAAGCATCTTGGAGAACGTAATAGCTCCTCATGCAGCATTCATAGTAAACCTCCTAAAGCCCCCCGAACGAGATATCGCTTTGGAGTCGACTTTACAAAAAAGTGCCCGCTACTTGGATTTAATTGGGTATACTTGGTATTTGGATGGATGGGTATTTGGATGGTATTTGGACTACTTGGGAATACAATGCGATGTTGATGTGATGTTAATCTCGTCTGCGTGTTGATCCATTTCAACATAGACCCTCTCTCTTATTTGGGCATCAGTTATCAATCATTCATCAGGATGTCTACCGCAATTTGATCCTGAGGAATTTCCATTTCTTTGGAGGGCCTTGGAGAGTATGGCTATTCGCGCGGCATTCGTAGTGGACCCCCTAAAATCCCGAGCGAGATACCAATACCGCTTTGGAGTCGAGCCTGGACAAGATGGCTACTACCTCTTGGACTTAATTAGGCACGGTTAGTATTTGAATGGATGACTACTTAGCAACAACATGTGATGTTGAGCGCAATCTCGTCTGCACGCGAGTCCCTTTTAACATACACTTTCTCTCCTATTTGGGGACTAATCATCAATCGTCCATCAGGACGTCTACTATAATCTGATAGAATATTCTATTTGCTTGGAGGTTGTGTTATTAATTAATTAATTAATTTTGATTTATTAATTAGTTTTGTCCCAAAGATGACACCCCTCGAAATGTATCCTTTTCTTTAACAATTAAATATCATTGATGTCGATGTCGAAAGCTATCCGGATAAGAAAAAATTGCACTCCGCCTCATTTAGGAAAATGAGGGAATCCACTCTTGGTCACGCTCAAAGACGCCGACAAAAATCTTTCTACGCGGCAAGTAATCTACTTTCTATGCTCGTTTAATATAAAAGATGTAAGTCTACATCTTCATTGCTTCCGGAGAAAACAATTTGGTCATTTGGCCCACTCTGTACATGACGATGACGAAGCATGTACGAAAATTTGGACATCAACCATGTGACGGTGCAATTAAAAAGGGAAGAGCGCGTTCTCTTTTTTTTCAGACATCGGAAGGACATCGAAAGGGACATCGAAAAATGTGGAAACTCGCAGGAAATGCATTCTAAAGAGATTTCTCGTATTGTATCGAAAAAGTTTTTCCCCGCGATCCCCGTACGATCCTCGCGATCCAGTGCGCCGATGAATTGTTAAAGTCTCTCCCAGCGTCTTTCAAGTTGTGCAATAAACTACATTCCATAATGCACGAATAACCTCACTTTTGCAAATAGATAATTCGTTAGAGAGTTGATCGTCGAAGATTCATCGTTGCGAGAGATTCATGCGTATGCGCCACCATTTCCTATTTACATAGCACGATACTCGTTTTCTTTTTTTAGTATGAACGGCACGTGCGAATCACCTGCCCGCCTAAAATTCGTCGCCATTCGTCGATCCGGCGCGCTCGGCGAACGCGCGGATTCTATTTTTTTCTGTTGCGCATTTGCTGAATTCGAGAGAAAATTAACACAGATATATGCATTTTCGATTAATTCGGGTAAAGATGACAAAGGCAGCAAAATTAGCAGCACAAATTGGAAATCGATGGAAAACGCTGCTGAAACAGCGTATGAGCGATATACCCTACACTTCACGGCGATTGGGAAAAGGCCTCATATTTTTAACAATATTGCACAAGAGCGATAGCGCGTATATACGCCTCCGAGCGTAACAGCACACCCTCCGATAGAGGGGAGATTATTGGCGAAAGGATAGCGAGGGAGCGAAGAGAGCGCGAAGGAGCAAACATCTTTTTTTATCGTTGAGTATCCACCAACACCGACACAGAGGGCTACAGAGGACAAGAGAGAGAGAGAGAGAGAGAGAGAGAGAGAGAGAGAGAGAGAGAGAGAGAGAGAGAGAGAGAGAGAGAGGGAGAGGGAGAGAGAGAGGGAGGGAGAGAGGAGAATATAACGTACCATGATCGGAAGCACGGCGTTGATTTTTCTGACATGGTTCTCACTCTCATCGAATATATTAATAGCGATGCCGGAGTGCTGACCACACAGACGGCACACGCGACTCGATTCGAGAGTTTCCATAGCACTTTCGCACTCGCGAATTTGCACGATTCGTCTCGTGTGCCTCGTATACGGACTCTACAGCCCTCTTGCGCGGCACGCACGCCTTCATTCGATAGGCTCGTTTTATCTCGCGGGCCATTAAAAACAGAGTTTGAGACAGCGCCGCCATCTGTCGGATGTCTTCTAGGACTAACCGCGAGCCTCAAGTTCGTCACGTGGTGCCGCCTGCCGGCGATTGGGATTAAACGGGCAGCAGGACTTATCGGCTCTATTTATATTTTATTTGCATGAACAAATTCCTGTTTAGCCCCGAGTACACAATCTTCACCAACATCGAGTATCTTATCTGATCCAAGTTCGAGCGCAACTTTGATTATATCAGTAGTTATATTGATTCGATATAATGGCCGGTAGAAGCTATGTAATGTCAACTATGTTATGATAGATAAGATAAAATGAATATAAATTGATAACAGAAATTTAAGCTTGTGAAAAATGTGAAAAGACCCATTGTTTATTTTCCGTTTGCGTTTCTCGATTCATGTTCTGGATGACCATAGATAGATAATACATAATAAATAATACATGCAAATTATTTATGTATAAAATATAAGAATATTAATTTTAGAATTAGATCTTTATATTTATGCACTGAGACTTTTATGCATAATCCGGATGATAAACAAGAACGCATACACAAGAAAAACACGAATTGAATATTCGTAATATTTTATTTTTGTTTCGAGAACAAGAGGCTTGTTGTTATCTTATTGTTCATTACTAATAAATATTCTCTAATTTTGCCTTGCATCTCAGCTATAAAGTAGGCTATAAAGTTCAGGAACAGAATCTCAGCATATCAGCATCGAGCGTATCAGCTCGTTAAAGATCGAAGACAAACAGATCGATTTCATAATCAATTACGAATCTATTCTGTTGTTGGTTGTTATCTTGTTTTAGTTTTATCAACTATATATTAATTTTCAGAACTTCCTAATAATACACGTGAATGCGTGCATGTGTGTGTATTTGATATGACATGATCTAATACATGTAATAATTCGTATGAATAATGTAGAATAGTACTAAGTAGCATTGATACTGTATACGTAATTCATTTTGTATACATAAATTGTATATATATATAATATATATAATATATATATAATAATATATATATATAATAATGTATATATATATAATAATGACATAATAAATGTAATGTACAACATATATTTAATAGCAGTAACACGAGAAATTAAATGTCTGATACAATCTCGAGACTCTTATTAAAATTTCGGGTCTTCGTGTACGTTATAAAAATATTATTAATATAAAATATTATTAATATAAAAATATTATTAATATCTGGAAAGCTCTGTCTTAAAGGTACACGATATCAAGATGGAACGCTTTAACGAAAAACAGAAGGCTAAAATATGCTTCAAACACAAACAATTTTGATGTTTCGATATTTATTTACATTACTTCCATGCTTTATCTTTCTTTATTTATATACGTGCTTCATCCACAGTCATCACGAAATCGACCAACGCCTGTGCGTTGGAGCCTTTGTACTTTTCTTTATTTCATATACGTATGTATAATGACTTTCAGGATTCTGTCTTGTAACATCGATCTGTCGTCATATATCGCTCCATAATCTTTTCGTATCACGTAATCAGCCAATGTAATAATGACAAACGTAACAATAACGTTAAAAGTTACAAAACAAGTTGCCTACAATAAATTCAACATTTAATGATTTTGTCGGATCCGAGCATTCGTTCTATCTTTATCCAATATAGTGACCGACGAAGCTAGAATGGCGCAGTATACGTAGCTTGTACTACTGCATGTACATGTATATTTTCTTCTCCCTTGTAGTACACAAGGCGAGTGACGCGAGTTGAGAGTTTGGACTTATTCGATATCGCATTTTGTTCATCATCTTCAGATAATGAGCGATACTGCAGCGAGTATGTCATCCAAGGTATCCGCAACGTCGAAGCATGAGGAGAGACTGAAACGACTCAAAGAATTGCACGCTCAGAGAGTGAGTTGATCCGCATCTGCAATTGATCTGAATTCTAACCTATACGATGCTCTCATAGAGATTTCATTTTATAATTCGATCTTCTTTACTGTAACGAGATTGATATTGTTTCATCTAGGTAATTTAGAAATGGTAGCTTCTTCATTTTATATTGCTTTCTCTGTTTACAAAAATGATTGTCCATTGGCTTAGTTCCTTCCTAGAACGCGTCGGGTAAACTTGTCGCTTCATCATCGCGATTTATAACATACCAATGTATCATCTATGCTGTATTAATTTCACAGAATGAGGCTAGGATGCAAAATCACAAAGAGGTCATAGAAGAAGATAAGAGAAACAAATTACCAGCCAACTGGGAATCGCGCAAGAGACAAGCCGAATGGATAATTCAAGATGAAGCAGCTAAAAAAGAAGCCGAAGCCAAGGTATCGACTGCTCTATATATTCAATCCCTTGCTCAATAATATCGCATAAGATTTCTATGATATACTTTGCAGATCAAACATAAGAAGCACGAAATAATCTCGTGATATTTTATAGACCAAGACATAAGAAACATGAGTAAAACCCGTCGAGTTTTTATAGATGTGTTTTATTCAAAATAAATGCAAAATATGTATTGGATTTGTTAGTCCTGGCCTGCGCAGTGTGATTCAAATCATGGTACATTAAATATTCAATTTCTTACTTACTTTAACTTTTTCTCCAGGGAGAAGATTATGAACGGAAGAAACTATTAAATGTCAATGCCACAGAAGCGGAAAGAATAGCGAGGAAGAAGAGAAGCAAACAAAATCCAGATCCTGGCTTCTCCGATTATGAACAGGCAACGGTACGTTCCTATAATAGATTGGTAAAGAACATTAAGCCAAACATGGAAGCGTACGAGGAAGCAAAAGCAAAACTGGGACCTGCTTTTTATGGAGACCGGAACACGATATTGCATGGATTGCACGAAGATAAAAAGGAAGCAATTGATAAAATGGTCGATAATCTGGAAAAACAGTAAGTAATGTTAACAATCTCAAATGTCAATGACGTTAATAAAAATATATTACGTGAGTAATTTTTTCTTTAATAGGATTGCGAAAAGAGAGAGGTATAGTAGACGTAGAATGCATAATGACGACGCGGATATCGACTACATCAATGAGCGCAATGCCAGGTTCAATCAGAAATTGGAGAGATTCTATGGCGAGTATACTCGCGAGACAAAGCTGAATCTGGAGAGGGGTACAGCTATATAATGGGAGAATCTTCCGTTGCAATTATTAGAAATAGATTTATATTTTATGTATTTATAAGATAACTTTTGTACAAAGAAGATGCTGGAAAAAATAGAATTTTGTAGTGTTTAGTAAAGTTGCCTTTCTTTCGTGGCTATCATTGTCTTGCGTGAAGATTCAAATGTATATAAATCATTTTTAAGAAGATAGATACAATAGTCGCAAAGAAATCCGATTAGTCATTTAACGTTAACTTTTTAAAACAGAGATAAAGACCTATAACGATTCTAACAACGCGATGTATTGCTAATCACAAATAAAAAATTAAATTATTACATTAGTCATATGTTCTATTATGATCGCTTAGCGCCTATACAATTTGCATATTTAATTTAAATATAATAATTGCGTATATGTACAGTTTTTGAGGTTTCTAATTCAGTTCACATCATACCACCCAGCTATGCACTGTATCTGAAAAAAATAATTTCTTCCAGTTATTTTCGGAGTTGATTATAGACTTGATTATAGACTAGGGAATCAGTTTTACTAATTTAAATTTAGTTGAATAAGTTATACTATACTCACGTCTTGGAGAGAAATTGTGATGATGTGTAACTCGTATATGAATATCTTGTGTTTCCCCTGAAAAAGAAAAAAGAAAAAAGAACATAAAGTGATATTGACATCACGTAAAATTAAGCGAAATGGTAAATTGTTCAGTACAATGAAATACTGAAAAATGTAAAATCCTTTACCTTGAATTAGAAGGCGTAATTTCGCTAGAAAGCATCAATCATACCAACGATGTTAACGAACTTACAGTTCTTATATGTAAGAAACATAAATCGTGAGTCGTTAATTCATCATGCGTTATAAAAATCAACACGCATCTTTAACAAACAAACGTAAGAACAAAGATATTGGAAAACTTTGTTCTCTTTTATTATATTAAAAGTATAATTATAATTATAACTTGCGATATATCTACATTATAGTTTTTCAAGCACTCTCACAATATGTTAAAGTTATTTAAAAGTACAAGATAAAACATATCACTTTTTCATTCCATTGCGCTTTCCATTGCGCCAATATAAATCTCAAATAACCGAGTGTAATCGATCAACGGTTCACTCTTTCTCCAGCAGAAGATACGTCACAAGGCAGACGACATGCTGTTAGAGGCGATTGGTTACTCTATTCCAGGTGGCTGAAGTGGTGGCGGAGGAGGCACATTATCAAATCGAGTCGCCAACGACGATGACAACAATGATGACGGCGATGAAATTGGCGGCATCACACCTGACGAATTATTGCGTTGCTGCTGCACTGCCATACCTGCACTGCTGCCACCTGGGTTCAACAGTCTTGGCATGTCGCATTCCTCGCATTTGTTCATCAACGGATGATTATCGAAGGTGCACATGGTGCAAACCCACGATGGCTCGCTTCGTTCCTCCCGATCATCAGCTGATTGCTGCGGTCGCCACGCTGGTGGCTGGCTTGGCAAAGGTGGTGGATTCAACAGTCTCGTTGGTAACGGTTGACCAGTATAAATGCCCTGGTAAAACTCCTCATTGGTCTCACCTAGCGGTACTGAAGACATAATCGAGTGTTTTATCGAGTGTTGGAAATTTTGTGTACATAGAAAATAGCATGACAGAAAAAATACCTCGTCTGTCTGACCATTGATCCACTTCGTCGGCCAGTCTGTCGCACTCGACCTGCAGCTGGTATATCTCGCTTCTCAGTTTCACTTTCAGTTCCTACAATAATTGCGCATTAAGATAGCAGCCGCGCTAGCGAGACGCAACTTGTCCCCCCCCACAATATGCCTAGAATTCTACGTACTTGAGGAGATACCGAAGGATCGACTGGTCGAGTGAGTGCCTGTACTTCCTTCTTCATCGCTTCGAGTCGTCCCTTCTCCGCCCTTAACTCCTTGGCAAGCCTCTCCTTTCTAGCTAGTTGCTCCGCGACCAACTTTCTTTGGTGCTCCGCCACTAAAAATTCCAATGACAATTTTAACCAGCGTGCACACGCACGAGACGTACTGAACTACCCTAGAAGCTTACTTCAACTACGGCGGCTTTCTAATTCTATCTCGCCGCGTGAGACGCGCTCGCGAGTGATGACATTGCCGCGGCCGCGATTCGTTTAATTTTATCGCATCGCAACTCGTCACAGTTTCATCGATTCAGCGAGAGGACGAAAACGGCATCGGATATGAGATATATAAGAACATTTCCATTCGGCTATCACGTTTGTAAACGAACACGAATTAATGGACACGACTTCATGCCGCATCCATATATAAATAGCACAACGATAATATATGATCAATGTTTCTGCATCGATCGTGTAAAAGTAAAACAATATTTAGAATACGGGCGTGCATTGTTTAACGCGTCCAAGAAACGCGTCAATAGCGGCATGGATATCCTCGCGGTCAAGAAAAACCGGATCAGGTGGTCCACGTAGTTGTAACCGCGGTGTGCGGCTATGTATAGCCTGGAGCGTGGGGTCAGGAATGCGTAAATATCGTTCTCGGTGTTGCGTGCGTGGGCATAGTACGTGCGACCGACTGACTTCCAGGTAAATATACACTCGCGCGCGATTCTGCAGCAAGTTAATGCGGGCAAGAATCCGCTAGAGTGAAGGAGCGGCCTGTACCGACATTCCGATATTACCTTGGCTCAACGGCGATCGATTCTGATCAGAAGTGGTTTGCATGTGTTCTGCAACCAAGCTAGAAGGAGGTGCGATAACGCTGTTGTTTGTCGCGGGTCCGGAAGGCGTCGTCGGCAAGCTGCAAGTCGGGACGATGTTCGTTGTCGACGGTATAGACGGGGTATTCGGTGCACTCATCGTCGTAGGTCTCGGCAATTGACTTGGCGGTCCCGGCGGAAGTCCTGAAAGCGATGCAAATGATCCTTTATCGTTTATATTATATCAGCGCTCAATTTTCCAAGGAATAACGCCATTTTCCATGTGATAATCTTGAAAATTTATTTAACATTATGATATAATAGTACAATAGTTGCAACTAAGTCGCAATTCAGATTAAGCATATCGCAAAGTTCAAAATGATCTCACCAGAAACAGAAGTATCCTCTGCGAGATGCAAATTTTATATTTTAATTCAAACTGTCTTGAAGGTAATGCATACCAGGTGGCCGCTGCGGACTCGTTTGAATCGGCGGTAATAGGCTATTGGGCCTGTTAGGAACCATGGGCGGCCTGATCCTAGCCGCCGCTATGCTACCGACGTTTCCGGGACCGATACTGATCTGCAAGCGGCTTTGAAACCCACGTGGATCCAACGACGACGTCGAGTAAGTCAAACTCGAACCCTCCGATCTGATGTCGATCGGAGGTTGCGGCTCAGAAGAGGGCGGTCTGAGAGTCAGACTGACCGAGGTGTAACTTCGCGTATAATCGATCTGTGCTCTGGATTTCCCGATGGCTAACAGGGATTCGGCGTAATGCGGTCGTGGCACGACGATAAGGTCGCTTCGTTTACAGGCACCGATCGTAGGTACCGTTCGAAAATCTGCCGGTTTAAAATTAACAGTTAGATTCGTTTCGCGATTCTTCCCGCCAAGATCGATCTTATACGTGATGGCTAAAATCAAAAGAAGTCGACGGTAAAATGAATAATGAAAATGATCGAATGTACCTTCCGGATAGCGATTATGAGAACCTACAGCGATTGAATGAAGACTATGTCTAACGACATGCGCAATACGCAAAGACGCCGCAAAAGAGCAACAATCTGGTTTCCCGAAAAGAGCGCGCAAATGTCGCTGCACAATTCTGTATACAAGCTTGCTTCCACTCAATTACTCTTTACATAATGGACACTCATTAGTCCCTTGCATAGTTATCGCGAACGAGACATATTCGTTGAACCCACCGCGATCCCTTTTGATTCGATACCATCATTATATAACTCTCTCAATTCATATTAATTATCTTAATTCCAATCATGTATTTAACGCTTTATATCAATGCTTCGTTATTACGATTTAATCGATTTGATATTGCGGGACACATCATTGCGTCTCCTCGAATTGCTTTGGCTTCCTCAAAATTAATCAACATCATTCCTCATTTTCACGTCTATACCCTTCTATGTCTATGCTTTTTATCCGACATCAACACGCATCAACGAGATTATGCATTAGATTATGCAGAGATGCCAATCCGGTGCCCGGTGTTGTTCCACTCGGCGTTAAATACTATGACGACCTCTCAATGCCAGCAATTCGACAAGGTCAATCCTCATACCGCGATTGCCTGCGGGACTGCAGGCAACGTTGACGTTGAGCTCGAAACCAGGCGATGTATTGCTGCTGTTGCCGTTGCCATTGATGACGCAGCTTTCATCGAAGAAGCCACGCGACGTGCAGACGGCCGGTGCGGATGAAGGGGTAACGACGCCGCTCGACGCCGGCATCGCGGCGACAGTAGTAGCAGCAATGACGCGGGTACAACCTGCTGGGATACAACCGGTAGGGGGGCAGCGACGCGTCATATCGATGTCCAGCGATGCCGGCCGATGAGAGCGTCTCCCGCTGCGTTGCTGGTGTTGCAGTTGCGCCTGGTTCATCGCGCAGCAACGCTGCAGCGATGCGCGTATCTGATCTCCTTGCTGCTGCTGCTGCTGCTGCTGCTGCTGCTCCGGATGTTGCAGTCCGATGCAAGGGGCTGGCGGTGGAAACGCGCCCGGCGACGGACGGGACTCCTGGGTGGCCCGTAGGCTTCTCGCGCATGTCTCCCGATCGTGACTATTCTGCAACGCACACGTATCCGGATCAGCTGACGTCGAACTTTCCAACGTCAGGAGCTTCCGGATAGCGAGATACCGCGAGATACAGCGCATCTAAACCCTTCCCGGATGAATGCGAATTCGCGCGCGATCGCGGGATCGCACGTGTATCAGAAAGCGCTTAATCACCGGATATCCCTTTTCAACTAGGTTTTCAACTCGATTGCATTCGATCCCAATATCGGGATAGATTTTCTTCACTTCCGATCCTTATGTCCGAACAATTTTCCACGAAATGCAAATCGAAATTCCATTAAAAGCGAGATGCGTCTGGAATTAATGGAATTAATGCGATTTCGACTAAGATCTAATATCCTCATCCCTTTAAAATTTAATATGCCAGGACATTACCCAATTGAAATTTGACCCAAGTCAACTGGAGAATCTGCAACCGGAAAGCACATCTGGTGATATTTAGAGAGGCTTATCTACTTGGACACAACTGGTACACACAGGTTCCACGCTCGTGCAAGTGGACTCAGCGATGCATGAACATGGACGAGATAGGCGGGAGATGCGTGCGGAAGGAGGCCACGTATGGTTGTCGATGTCCGTTGAATCGTGAACGCGTCGCGAACGACCATGTTAGTTTTACTGCGATCGTTAGGAACCGGAAATGGATTAGTTAGCAAAGCCTCCCGTGATTCGTGTCGGATTTTAATGCAGGGCCACACTCCGGGCGGGCAACGGCCACCTGGTATACCTGGGCGATGCACTGGGAGACGACGTGATCAGGGAGCGTGGGGAACTGCTGCTTCAGCTCGTGGAACAGCTGCATGATAGTGATGTTAGAGCAGTGGCACTCCCCCATCGTGGGCCCCCATCCTCCTGGCAGGGCCTATCTGCGGGTGCCATGTATCAACGAATTACACTCGGAGCATCCTTACGTCGAATCTCTGACACGGTATACGATCGAGTCTCCGTTGAGCTAATAAACGAGCGATGCGCTAAGAGAAGCCATCTCCCGCGTGATGATCCTCTCCTCGTGTTAATGAGAGACAAGCCAAAAGCGCATGTAATAACGCGATTCACGGATGGAAGTTTTCGTCAGGAGCTTGGATATTTTATAATTCATTGGACAAGCGAGTTGGACCGCATCCAGATCGAACGATCTTTGCTTTCAACTCGGAGCAATCTGTCGGCAATGTGTGCGAGACATCGCGCGTGATGCTGGTGGTGAAAAGCGGACGGAAGCGCGAAGATGATCGGCCGATGGACTCCCGATGACTCGGCCACGTGCGACGATGACGGAAAGAAAGAAAGAGATCAAGAGAGATCATGGAACCTGACGACTGGACAACGCGCGCGTACGTGCGAACGCAACACTCGTGCCATGCACGCTTATCCCCCTGCCCTCTCTTCCTACTCTCTCCCTTCACCACCAGACCGACAGGTGCGACGCGTTACTCTTGGAACTCTTGGAGCTTCTTTCCTTCACCCCTTCGTCATGCCAAGCGAGGAAGAGACAAGTTTCTCCCATTCTCTCCTTCCCTCCCACTCTTTCTCTCTCTCTCTCTCTCTCTCTCTCTCTCTCTCTCTCTCTCTCTCTCTCTCTCGGTCTCTCTCGCTCTCTACGTCTGCGCTACATTTTTCTCATATTAATAAACGCGACTGGGTGACTCATTTTTCAGGAGAAACGCATAAGCGTTATCAAGATCTTCTTCTCTTGTTCCTGAACGCGGGGAAATCTTTGTTATCGCAGTGATAGGTCGCTTGCCTCTTAATCACGTGCGTGTGATACATTATCTTTTTCGCAAGAATCGAAATGCAATCGACGTCGGTCTAACAAATACAAATAGCGATAGATGAGGCTCTTAATCGCGAAAACGCATATACATTCTGGTGTGCAACGTCGCGCGGATGAAGATGTGTGCTCGCTTACGCACGAATGAATCACTTGAAAGTTTTTTTTCTCGCCGATTTCTCGTCCAAATCTGCGCTGGCTAATTTGAGATCCTCATTTACTCCCACGCGAGCAATCGCCGACACGGCAAAAATCACGACATCCGTTACGTCATGCAAGCTACGTCAGGAAGGCGATGGACACCTGCCGTGCAGCGTGCCACGTAGGAGTGTCACATAATTAGCCGGCACTAAAGGCTGTGCGATGCGCTCGCTTCTTTGCTAATGGCGACAAAGTGTTGTGGATAATTTCATTTCTGAAAACAGACGATACTCCTCGTCTCGGAAGAAGTGCTCGCCATGGTAAAGAAGATCGAATCAGCCGTGCCGTGTAATCGGCGAGATGCGGCGACTAAAATCAAATAATCTCGGAAAAATTCGGACACGCCGGCTGATCGAAATATAAAAAGAAAGAATTGCAATGAAAAAAGAAGAGAAATGGCAAAAAGAATGCGCGACGGCGCAGCGATTGAAGGGAAACGTTGCGGGATGAAATGGCTCAAAAAAAAAAAAGAAAAGAAAGAAAAAGGAGAAAAAAGAGAGAAAAAAAGGGGATGCACCTTCGTGTGGATTACCATCGACTTCCTTTTTCATTTAATCCAAAAACCCGATCCGCCTTCTCACGAGCTGATAGACAGCTTCGCTGCCGAACGTTCTCGCGATCGGCGAACGGCGCGCGTAAAACGCCGATCCGACCGAATAGAAAAGGCCACGACAGGGCGAAAAAGTTTCAGCCACATGGAATTCGCGTTTCGGCAGGCTGCCAAGTAGCGTAAATAAAATGCTAGTGGGAATTAATAATCCCTCGTCGTTTCCTTTCCTTCCGCACCTGGCAAGAGACGGCGAGTCAGGTGAAGGAGGCATCAATCACAGAGGAAAGCGTTTATTGGCACGCCGGTGCCATTCCGCGCGTACAATTCCCATCTTATCTCGTTTCGATCCCACCAGACGATTAATTCGACTCGTGGACGGAAACCGTGTTTTACACGCGTCCATTAGGGAAGCGAGTGTTTCCCTCCATTTCTCTGGACGCAACTACCGCGCTCGAAAGCGAGTACGTATCTCAAGGAAGACGGAAAAGTGCAAACGCGAAATTAATTAACAGCTGCTCTCTCTTTCTTGCACGACACGGATCTTGCGTAGTTGCAAAGTTTCTCATGTCCAATGATCATTCCAACTTTACTCACGTTTCTGCCCGTTCGCGACAGTCTTTGGCAAGTAACGCGCTCTTCTCCTCGAGATTTTCGAAAACAAGTCTCAACACGTGAATGAGCGGAATCCAAATAAATGCGAGTGGGCAGGCGGGCACTCGACGAAATGCTGGCCGCGTCAATTCGTTCCGGCCCTGTTCACGAATCCCTGTTCACGAATCGGACCCGCCGAATAAACCAACCCGCTCGTGCCAAAGACACTTTTTCATTGGCGTAGAGCGTGATCGGATAACGAACTCGTCGTGCTCGGCGTCGAGAACGTGGACGGGAAATTAAGCGCTTCGCTGTTAACTTGAAATTAATTCGCGGTTAACGGATCGGATAGGAAATCCGTCAAAGTCAGCGCGTCTCCGTCTTCGACGGCTCCGACGCCGAGAACGCAAAAGTCGTCGTCGTCGGAACGTTTCTCATTGATGGAAAAATAGAAACTATCGGAAAGCCGAACGTCCGGGACGATTCTAACGACGATGGAGAGTTTTAAGAGAACGAAAGTGCTATTCGCGTCGGGACAAGCGAAAAAGGAAAAGCGGAATTCCAGGCTGCCGAGAAGATATTTGTGTCATGAAATACCCAAGAGACACACACGCACGTACACGCACCGCGGCTGTTTTCGTCTGATCCCCGTGTAGAGACACGAGGAAAAGCGGTAGATCCGGCCTCCACCGGTATTTCCACGCGTCGCCCTTTCCTTTTATCCGATCGTTTCTTTTTTCTCTTTCGCCTTCTTTTCCTTCTCTTTTACACCGCGCGGAATTATTTTCGCCACTGGAAATCCGCCGCTTAACCGACCAGCACGCGAGACTGATGGGATTTTTTGCACAGAAACGCGCGCGCGCGAAAGAGAGAGAGAGAGAGAGAGAGAGAGAGAGAGAGAAAAGGAGGAAGGCATAATTTTCTACTTTCAACTTTCCGGTACAAGTTTTTAGAGAAAAGTGGAGAGCAAAGATCCCGCCGCGACACGCGATGGCGTTATTTTTTATCCCTTTGCGGATTGCACGATGAATCGCGCGTATCTAAAATTATAAAGCACCCGAGCCACCTGTTGCTTCAACGGCTAATTGCTCGCAATTACATTACATTAGCCATTAGCGATAACGAATATAATAAAATCCGAATGACGATTAACGATCGCAGGCCTGCAAATATTCATAGAAATGTCGCGGATCTTCTGGAGAACGCCGTTATTATTGTGATTTTCCATTACTCAAAGCTGTTCCGCCAAACAATTAGGCAACGAACGGTCGATGCAACGCGGCGTCGCGACGCTCCTTCGACGGCTCGCGCGTCCAATGCGACGACGGCTAATCCCGCGTCTCGGAGTTTAACACACGTCGGGGGCGTCAAGTCGGTCGAGCCACCAGACGAAAATAAGGAACCAAGAATAATAATTGACGAGGAGCGCACCGTTAACGTTAAGCGGAGCCGTACGATAAGTCGCGACCGTGCGGCAAAAATAAACGCCACCTATGCCGAGAATAAAATATATTCTTTTTTTCTTCTCGAAAGAATCGCCGCCTTTTCGGATGTCTCTTTAAGCCGTGGCTTCATTAAATTCAGCGCGAGTCGATTGGAGAATATGAGGACGATATACGGATGAAGAATATGAAGAAATGCGGCATCAGATTATTATTCCGCGGGCAGAAAATATGCGATTTCAGGGATTCGTGTAATCGCAGCTGCCTTTTCTCCGGAAAACCGACGTTAGTTTATCGAACCTCTCGCTCAAGCGCAAACGTCGATCAGTACTTGAGCGCAAATCGCACGAGCATCCGTGCGATTTATCCCGCGACGAAAGCTATCGCGGGTATCCGCGGCATTTCCGATCGCGCGCATGCTAATTGAACCAAGATCAAGCAAGATTGCGAGTTTGACGATTAATCGACGATTGACGATTACACAATCGCATCGTTGTTCAGCGTCACGTGAGCAGAAGCAGATAAATATTTTCTACTCTTTAGGCGTATCAATGGCGAAACTGACTAGGTCTATCTAAGTGATAACGTACATCGATCAAGATTTCGAGAGCATCAGATTTATTAAACCGGTAGCTTAACTCGCAAACTCGTCATTTCCACGCAGCATCAGACAGCAGCGTGGAGAGCGAGGCGAGAATAATCGGCCGAAATCCGTCGATTCAATGTTCTTGTACAAAAGTGTACAAATTAATCTCTTGCTTTTGACGATTCGAATCGATCCCGATTGCGATTCAAAAACCGCCTAGTTCCTGCAAGTTCCGCGCATCGCGCGGCTTGCAGTCCTCGAAAATGACGAAAATGAAAATCTCTTCCCGAGTGCTTTTATATTAACGAATTCCCCTAGCTCTAGCAAGGGAGCAAGGAAGCAAGGAATTAATTTGTACATTTGTACAACGCATCAGCGCATCGCGATTGAGGAACGAACGTACTTCTACGGCGACCGTGAATCCCAGCGGAAACGAGTCCGTCGCGGCGGCGAGTCACGAGGAGAGACACAGCGGCGTCACGTGTCAATCGGCGCCGCAGGACGTCCCAATCGCAGGAAACGGCGACCTGGTGTGCCAATCGTCGCCAGTATGTACTTCGACTTTAAATAAACCAGCGCAGCGAGAGCGGTAACGCTCCGACGCGAGCTTGTTATGACAGGCACACGATACATTTGTTTTACGGCGGAACGTTAAATTGATGCAGTAACGCGACCGACCGCACGCACGCTGTCATGCAACCGGCATGTATATACAGCTACACACACACCACACACGCACGCGCGCGCGCGCGCATAGCACGCACACCTAGTTCGGTTTCCCCCTCCCCGCTCCCCGGTCCTCCTCCTCCTCCCCCTCCCCCCGTCGCGTCCAGCTTGCTTGTCGCGAGGGAACTCGCGATCGAAATTGTGCGCTTGCATGGACGCGCGACGGTCTAAGCAATATCGAAATAGCTGAGCAACAAGAACCATTCACACCTGTGCGAGATATAATTATACACATGACACAAGCGACTTTGTAGTCTAAGCCGCAGAGTGAGAGAAGGCGCTGCGCTGTCGCGAGCGTTTCCCGGCCAGCGGGAGTCCGCTTGTCGTCGATCGATCGATCGTTGCTACGTTCAGCTCGTAGAATCGTAGCATCTCATGCGCATGGTGCTCGATTCGCGCGACATTATCGCGAGCGGCTCGCGCGACTATCGAGACACGAGGTCGGCGATCTTTTATCTCAGCGTCTCGATGCCGATTCTCAGGCGATTCTCATTCCTGCACGCTCTGCAGCGTGCTGCACTTTGCGTCCGAAACGGATTACATTATCGTGGGAAATGAAGGAAGAGGGCGCGAGGAGATAAATTCGGGAACAAGGCGAAGAGGACGGTGCAGCCGACACGAACGCGCGACTGAACAACGAACGGCGGAACCGCGTTACACGGTTCAAACTTGCAAAACGCGCATGGCGATGCGCGCATTGTTGTTGCGGCGCGCGTATCCATCCGATGCATTCCATCGCAGGTGTATTTTCGTGCCGCGTGGGGTGCCCGCCACCGCGGAAAGTCGGAACGCGCTCTTTCCTTTCTCTCCTTCTCTCTCTCTCTCTCTCTCTCTCTCTTCCGAAAGAAGGCCCGATGCCGACCGACGCCGCCATCGTCGCCGTCGCCATCGTCGCCGTCATCAGCCACGACGACGTCGACGATCGCCATAGAGCGCCGCTTTATACCGATCCGAAAACTTTAGTCGACGAAAGCAGGCGTTTCAACTCACCGGACGGCAACCATCGGAAATGTCCGACGAGCAGGCTGCGACACTGGTGTACACCTCTTCCTTCTCCTCCTCCTCCTCCTCCACTGTCTCCTCCTCCTTCCTCCCCTGTCGCGACAAACACCTCCACTCCCTCCGTGGCGGAGAAGGAAGGGACTAATGGTAGTCCGGTCGCTCGCTGAGGGGACTCCGTGTCCACGCGCTGTTCCCCCCGGGCTCCCTCCTCCACCCCGCCGCACTCCTGCCGTCCTCACCTGTCACCGATCGTACGTGATCGACGATGGCACGCGCGCCCGATGAAATCTCGCGCCGCTTGAAATTTCCGGTCCGTCTCTCACTCCGTTTCTTCTGCGTTTCCTTCTCGCGCGGAGAAACACCGGAGAGGCGACGAACCGTGCCACTACCGTCCGTCGAGGCTACTGATCAGCTGTGCGCTGCGTACCGACCACCGCGCTACTCGCTGCAACTTCCGTCCGTCGCGTCGCCTCGCGTCGATTCGCGACGCGCGATCAGCGATATCTCGCGCACGCGCGATTAATGTCTCGCCGATCTCTCGCGACCGCGATGCAATCTCCGCTCGAGCGCGAGCGACGGCGTTGCGCGTTGACGGAAGCTCGCGTAATCGCGTAGTCAAGATGGCCGCCGCACCGACAAGTGCCACCCTATTTATGAATGGAAAACGCGTCATAATAGTTCGCCATGGTCCACGGGAAACGGGCGGGGGCGACGGGATAGCTCGGTGTGCTATTTTCGAGCGCGTACGAGACCGGACATCGCGGCGTCGCGACGGATACGGTCTTCCTCTTTCTCGCTCTCGCGCGACTGTATCTGGTTCCGTCCGTTCCGTCTAAGAATCCTCCCGATTTTCAACCTTCATGTCCGATCTGAAATGCGTCGGTAATCGCACCGAGATTCAAAGCAAGCGTACCACGAAAATCTCCGGGAAATAAAATTAATGTTGAAACAAGAATAGGTCGCAAATGACATTTTTTGTCCGATACTTACTCCTTTTAAGTTTCTCGCTTCTCTCGCTGCATTATGTTTCTTGCATTTTTCTATACTTGAAAAATTCAGATAGACCTATGTGATCAGATATTGCGAATGAAAAAAGAAAAGATCAAGATAGATGATAGAAAAAGGTCCGAACATACCGGACTTATAAATATCCGTCTTGGAGATTCTAAAAAGCAAAAAAGGAAGTAAAAGAAAGAGTAATCTTCTGTAAAACTTTCCAATGATTACCTTCTATGTCTACAACTTTTGAGAATAGTTCCCGATAATCGAGCACTCGCTCCGTGCTCGACATATCCGAAAGGGCTTTGTATTCTTTGTTTGTCTCCTTCTCAAATATTAAAATTAGAAGGAAGTGACATTACACGCGCGGGAAAATTCTTACGCCATCTTCTCTTAATCTCGATACTCTCCAGCATTCGCTGATATTCTGCCGCGAGGAAAATTCGCGAGAGCCGTTGATACCTTTAGAATCTTTCTCATCTAGAATCATAACCGTTAACGTTGACAAGAGTTGCCGCACGAATATAATTGTCGCTGCTTTATGGCATATTTATCCCTCTCGATCTATTCTCACAACATAACTCTGCAGTTTTGCAGTTTTAATATGAAATTTAACGGGAAAATATTGACATTAAATATCAGATGTTTTTGTCACGAGGAACAATAAAGTTCTCCTCCAAAGTGTCTCTACCTTGCCAAAGGTATCAAGGGGTTTGTGAGCTCTTAAGATCCTGTACCGGCGGTAATTACCGGTAGAGCTTTCCTTGCCGGACAGGTCAAAGGTGAAGAACCGGATTAAAAGAAGCATACTGGTCTTTTAGGCGGTGGATTAGTTCCCCACCGGTTGTTCGTAAGACAACTATTGCTATAAAATCCCAATTGAAAGGAGTGATACTTGGCGCTCCTCCTAGACAAGGACAGACAAGATATACACATATACTGATAAATATTATCGTCTTCTGACGATCGTCTATCAAAATTATTAATTGGGAACGGATACACCCGGATACAGAATAATAAAGCTACTGCTAGGTATTTACTGTAAACACTGGTATATTGACTTCTACAGATATATAAACCAAAATTAATAATATAATAATGGTAATAATAATAATAATAATAATAATAATAATAATAATAATAGAATTACTAATTCAAAGTAGACAGTTGCTTACGAGTGGACAATATCTCGTTCTTTTTTTTTTCTTTTTTTTTTTTTCGTTTCCTGCACGGAACGATTGATTGTGTGTTATTGGAAAATAGATGGAGCTGATTTGCACGAATGCCAAATTTGAGAATTTGCAGAATAACATCGTCAGCGGTCAGCTGAATTGTCGTTGAGATATGAAGAATTTTTGACGCGATACAATTATCAAAGATGCACGAAACCGCTCGCGTATTCTAGTTAGACATGCATCGTCAGGATGCATAGTACAGTATCGGACTTGAGTACAGGTATTCCTCACAAAATTGTGGAAATTTATCGAGGATCCGCAAACTAATGACCTTGTTGGTCACCCAAATATAAAAACGCATCGCACTAACGGTGCTAATTTCCAGTTTCATCCCATTTTCGAATCTGTAGACGATCTAACAATGTGACATGCACATGAAACGCAAAATGCCTCGTATTATGCCGCGGAATCCAGAAGAAACGTATGCAGCACTAATGGATCATGTGTTATTTAGTCAGAGAAAGACGAATGAACGTTTTTTCCCTTCCACGTGCATATCGATTACATTTTCCATCATGCAATCACGCTTATGAGAATACGTTTCGTTGAATGAATTAATGGTTCTGAATTGCGTTTTAATGTCTCAGTCGTACCCAAGTATCTCCTCACGATAGCTCGTGATGCGAGCAAATACAACAAAATGGAACCTTAGTGCGTAAATATATTTAACCGTGATAATAAAATATTTTATCGAGCGTCCTATATTTTTACTTACGTAAGAACGCGCAGGCGTATTGTTATTTGAAAAAGATGATCTTAAAAGACCACAAGGATATGGTAATGGCACCAATTCGGTTTCATCGAATGCATACGTTTCTTTTGCATTCTCGATGTTTTTGCATTCTACGACCGTTGCCGTCAGAAAACGGCAAAATCATCGCTTCTTCTGATAAATTCCTTGCCCTCCGAGAACGGCAAAATCATCGCTTCCTCTGACAAATTCAATGAATGAATCAACAGCAAATTAAAATCTTGCTAATACTACACAGGTCAAAATTACATACATAACGTACCGTATGTAGTAGAAGAGAGAAAAAAAAAAAAGGAGGAAAACGTGGAAAAAATCGGTACTCTAGAATCATTTGTAAGACTTCAAAAGCCTTAATGCGCTTGCATATTGCGTTTTTGCGTCGTTTGCGGTAAAAAAGCTAATCCGTGTATATCTGATGTCTCGCGAGGCAAATTCGACAACGATCCAGCAGTGATTGCTTAGCACAAAAATCGCATATAGCATATAAATCGATCAATGATGCGCGGCGATGAGCTGGCAGCTAGAAAGACAAAAGTTTCAATGTGAAAATGCTGTCGTTGAAACTTCGTCGGGGCGATTCGCCGTCTCGCTGTAGGCCAATCTCGATGTCTAATCGAAGTCACGCGATCGCAAACTCAACGAAGGTAGAGTCCGGACTAATCGTCGTTGACCTCGATCGGAATACTCGTGGTGAAGGTCGGCGTTTCCAACTCCTCGTGCTTCTTCATCTTCATACTCTATGATAATGATGTAAAACAAATTTTATGATTACAACGAACGGTTGCATGCAGTTGACTTGCATAGCAATTTACATTACGACGCAATTATGTCAAGACACGTGGATGCGAGTTGGAGTCAACGTCAAAAACTGTTAATTATTCAATTCTAGTCGATAAGCATAATTAGCGAGGAAAACCGCCTCACCTGTTGCAATTTATAGTGATTAATGATATCTTGATCGGCCGGGCAACTCTGCAAGAAAGCATCCAGCCTGTACATATGATGCATGTATCGCCACAGATGCACCAAGGTCTCCGGTATTTCAAAGTCGGCAAAGTACTTGCCGGCGACCCTGATGTGTTGCAGCCGCGGCATCAATTCGCAATCGAAGCAGCACATGGTGTCGCCAGTGAGGAAGCGCGTACCCTTGCGGCCCAGATGCTCGTCGATCTTGCGCAGATGCGCCATCAGCGACGAGGATTTGGGATCCTTGTCTTTGTCCTTTGCGTTCAACAGCAGCAGCTTGAGTTTCTGCAATGAACGAAACAGGCAAAATTATATAATCCCCGACCAGGCAAACGGGAAAGAGACTAATCTACTAATTATACGATCGATCTCGACACTCACGCTGAACAAGTTTTCCACGAGGGTGGCCACTTCCTTATCCTGTACGAACAAATTGTGCCCGCCCGGGATATTCTTCATGATGTGCCGTTCGATCTTTTCGTTCTCCAATATCGCATCGCCATTGTCGATCAGGATGGGCGGCGGTGTGGCCTGGAAGTTGGTACGGAAATCAGGTGGCGGCTTCTGCATGTCCACGGTGGTCACTTTCAGGGAAATTGTCTTCAGTTCCGCCAGAAGGTACAAATCCATAAAATATTCTTGACAAAAGAGACAAGCACCCTTTCGACGACCATCGATCGTTGATGCCTAGAAACAATATTTTCTTTGTTAGCTTTCTATGCTGCGCATCATGAAACAAGTTTAGAGAAACGTTCTTGAGACGCGATTTGAAACAGTGATTATAATATAACAAAATATAATAACAACAACAACAATTAAATTACATTTCCTTTATATAACAGTCGGCAGATCTCTGGCTGTTGTTGTTGTTATTATTATTATTATTATTATTATTATTATTATTATTCGTTGAAGCATATTCTCTATACATGAATACTGTCTATATATATATATATATATATATATATATATATATATATATACACACACACACACGTGTGTGTGTGTGTGTGTGTGTGTGTGTAATATATATGCTAACGTGAATATTGGCATGTAAATTCCGCGCTATCTCGTGGATTCTCGATTATCTTGTCTATATCGGAGTGATAAGGGGACTCGAGTCAACGAGGTACGCTGACGTCATCGCGTAACTGGTGCACGAATTCAACAAAACAGCGAAACGCGCGGTTTCGCTATTTTTATTCCCCATGAGCTAGATTCATCCAGCTGGAGGCTCGTCGCATTTTTTCTCATTCAACCGGATCGAAAGAGTGCGTCAAACTCGGCTCGACGGGTTTCCTTGATGCTTGATTTATTCACACTCGCGTTCTGCTCCTTCAACATCCTAAAAGAAATTTCCCGTCAATGAGTTTTTATGATTCCTCTTTCCCGCCTCGTGGCTTCTCGTCGAGATACATTCTTCGCCATTCTTATCTCATTATCGTTCCCATTTGCGCATCTTGCGAAGATAAACTTTCATGTTGGCGATATCAGCTTGTCAATCCTATTGCTGACATTTAAAGCAACTGCAGCTCGCCACGCTTTCGTACTTGTAAGCGTAACTTCGTTCTGAGTCTGACTGAGAAAGACTCGTCATGAAATGCCGTGTCTAATGAGGAATCGTATGAATATCCCTCAACATTCTCCACGAAAGCTCCAGCTCGACCGCCGCCGCGTCGGAGTACTTGGATTCCTCAATCGATGGAAACTTGAAAACAAGCCGCGCATTGTGTAATGTAATCGCTCTACGCGAGAAGGCCCGATCGCCCGTTCGAGCAAATCGAATCCCGGCAGCTCTCTCTCTCTCTCTCTCTCTCTCTCTCTCTCTCTCTCTCTCTCTCTCTCTCTCTCTCTCGAACAACAGCGAGCCTATTTTCGTCCGGCGTTAACAATCGATTTTCCACTTTTCCACGATTTAAAGCGAGCCGAACACGATCGGGGAGGACGAGAATCGCGCGAGATACCACGTGCACGGATGCACCATTTGCTCCATCGCTGCTGCTGCTGCTGCTGCTGCCATTGCTGTTATCGTCGACTACTATCGATGCTGTGTGTCCGTTGTCTTACTTTCCGGGCCCATGCGTCACGCGCGCGTGCAGCTGGCTCTCGCGGGCGTATTCTTTCTCGGCGATGACGCACAGTTCGTTTTCGGACATTGCACAACGTGGGAAAGTCAAGGCTCGGTTTAGCGCGCTCCTGATCCTCCAGGGGATTCTCCAGGGGACCTCTCTCAAGAGGTCAACGAATCAAGGTCGCGGTGAACGTTCAGCCGAGAATTCCCCGGCACTTTTTTTCACTCTAGATAACACGCTTCTGGATCCCGGATTTTTATTGGTCTCATGTAAAATGAATGAGATTCGAGCATCTCGTAGCGCCAAGTGCGAAATGCGTACAACATGCATATGCATGATGATTCTCCTCAGGCGTCAATTAGGCATCTGCCGAACACCTTCTGGATTTGCATCTTGCTCGGCAACGCTGTCGAATACCCGTTGCGTATCTCGAAACGCGCAACGTCATTACGCAACGTCGTTATTATTCCCGTCTCGTTATTATGCCAGAATGCCAAGTAGAACGATAATTCGGCGGGGACGAACCTCTACCTGAATCATATCTGAGAGCAACGAGCGGCGGGTCTCGATATGCCGCGATTATCCAGTCGCGAGAATTCCAGCGGGGATACCCAACTTGAGTTATGTCTTCCCTCCCGCGTGCGCGATTGCGCAAGATGACGACTTTACGGTGTGAGTCATTTATTCCTAATAAAGCGCACAATAAGCAGGTAGCGCTAACGAGAGACAGGTAACCCTGTCTCTCGTGTGTTTAAGAAGCGGCTGCGCTCATTCAGACGCGATTCTCGCGATGAGCTGATCTCAGCTGCTCAAAGCTGGTCTCTCCTAGACGGTTCCAGCCTAGGTGTCCTCGTCCTCTCCGAGACGTTGATTCGAAGCAAATGTGGAGTTGAGTCGTGACTCAAGGTAAATCGACGCTATCGAAGCGGGGGATAAACTTTCCAGACGAAACGCGAATTCGAACGTCGGAGGAATGTTTTCTCACGACTCGGCGAAAAACCCCAAGCTGGCATTCATGTCGAACGTACGTACATTCGAGTCGCGGAGGATGCCGAACGGTGGATCAAATGTCACGAACAAGACACCGAACGTCTTCCATCTCCGAGCGCCGCGATCTTTTACTTCCTCGCCTCCTTTCTCTATTGCAAAAGCCTGAAAATCCGTGACGTCGGCATCGCTGTCGGAACGACAACCGATCATGTTTACGGATGATACGGATGAGTGAAACGGCATTGACGGTATGCTGCCGTTCCAAGGTACCGATAATTTATCGTATCGCCATAATTTCAACCTGCCTGATTGAATTCCCGATTTAATACGCAATTTAATTTCCGAGCCCAAAGGCGATACGCGTAAGCGAATTCCACAGCTTAAAAGTAAGCCGCGTAAGCGTTTCCTAAACGCGAGTCGAGAGATACGGCGCTCGATAAATTTACGGTATATTTACGCGCGGCGACAATCCTCATCGGAGGAATCTCGGTGCATGCGGAAGACGCAAAGAAACGAACGCGTTAACGTCTGTTACGCGAACGCATTGCGGTCTGTACCGTCGCGACCTCGCGATAGCATTACGAATCCGCGAATCCGATGTCGAGATTACGGAGGAAGAAATCGAGCGGAAAAAGGAAGTAAAAATGATGCATGCATCGATGCTATCGGCTAATACCAACTTGTCGCCGGCAACTTTGTTCCGCGCTCGAAGGTAATCTCAATGCGTCCGCTCGGCGGAGAAATTTCCTGAAGACAGATAGGCAGAAACTTGCTCGCAGTTTTATGCGGGATATAGCTGGAAATGTCGATTCGCATTCATAAATAAGAGAATCGAGCTCTGGTCTTTCTGAGATATCACGATTGAAGAGCCAATTTCATTTCACATTTCGGTCTATAATTTGACAATAAATTGCCGATAAATCGCTTAGCCTGCACGAATAGATGCGACATTGTGAACTTGGATTTTACAAATCGGCGCATAATTCATGAACGGAAAGAGAAACATCAGGATGTTATTCGCGGAGCGTGTAAGCGGCTATTATTAGCGTTTTCCGATCGCTGTCACATCAATATTTTTTCTACCTCACGCCGCACGAACGATGACTTCCTTTCGTACCGTGTCCACTTTTTTTTCAACGCAATTTTTCTTCACGATGCAACTTTGCTTTTCTAAGTTGATCGCACTGCAGGCGCATTTGTAATCGGCTCCGACTGTCAGCTGGACACGCTCGTAACGACCTTAAAAGAGATTAAAGTCTGATCGATCGTAGATGCTTGTATCATATCTCTCTCTTTTTCGTCCTTGCGCGTGTAGGATCGCGGCCGGAAACGGAATGAACCGTGATACCGAATCGTGGTAAACGACGTGGTAAACACGAGGAACAAACGCCGCGCCGCGTTGAGAAAGGAAATGAAGAACAAATCCAATCTTCACCCCGCGCGATTTCATGTTTGCGTATTTGAAAACTGTCCCTCGCTCTTCTTCGTTCCGACACTTTACATCCCCGATCTGTTCCAGTCCAAGTTTGGACCCTGCCTCGCGAGCCGCGAGTTTGTCTCGCCAAAAGAGTTTTTTTCTCTTTCGATGGAAATTACTCGCTAGCATCTCCCCTCCCCCCCTCTCTCTCTCTCTATTACGATTCACTCCTTTCTTCTCCTCCTCCTCCTCCTCCTCCTCCTCCGACAGACGGACAGACTTTCAGGTCATTGGAAAATATATAATAGAGAAGATCGTCGAAGTCACCGAAGTCTCGGCGGGCAAAGCCAGAAGAGGAAAAGACAGAGAGAGAGAGCGCATGGAAAGCGGTAGGTAAAGGAGTCCACCGTTTAACGGTAGAATCTCAACGAGGACCTCGTCTTCGTGTTCGTCCCGTTTGACACACTTACTCGGGAGACCTCGCATGATCGCTTCCCGAGTGCAAGGTCGGCCGGTTTAGCATTAAATCTACCCGCGCGCTCGCGCGCGCCTGCATATACGGCGCGATTTCGACGATCGAATCCAGAATTACGCCTATGTACTACCTGCCGCGTCGTTGTTCGATTTACAACAACGGTACAGCCCCCTCCGGCTCGCTACTCGAACACTGTGCAGAGCTTGACCGCATTAAGCGAACGAATTAAACGGTCCGTGCGGTAACGATTCCGCGCGCCTCTGATATTCCGGAAATTGCCAGAAATAATCGGCGATGCGAGATCTCGGCCGATGGGCGCGTTCGCATTAACGCATTAGTGTAACGCGCGGTGCTCGGGGACGATGAACCCTGAAAATGCGAATAAAAATGCGGCGATCATCGTAAAATCATGCGCGACATCAACGATTCAACGACCTTTCTCGCAAACTATATTTATTATAATTATTATTACTTATTATCTATTATAATTATCGCTGATATATTTAATTACCGAACGCTGTCATTAATCAGCTATAAATATTAATAAGGAAATCTCCCCCCCCCCTCTCTCTCTCTCTTCTCGGCGCGCAGAATTTCCATGAGGCATATTTGTATGCATTATATAAAAAGAGAGAAAAAATCTCGACTTCTCGTTCGCGTAAATTAATTCCGTCGAGATTAGTCCAGATTACAAAGGATTCAAAGTTAAAGAGGAAACAAAAAACGATGATATCTGATTTTATTTGTTTTTTCAATCTTTTTATCATGTTTATTCGCGACACACCAGCCAAGGAGTGCACTCTTGACCGAGTATCCGCTGTTGGTCTGCCAGCTACCTGAATATTTATCTAACGCTGTAATCGCGATGATAAGACCAGTTATCCCAAAGGCCTTTGCATACAGTTCTCATTGGCATACTTGAGGACAGGTTACCTCAACGCGACGTAGCACATTCGTGTCTCACGCTGGGACGCAGCACAATATAAATCGCTCTTTATAGCGCGAGAAAGAATGACATCATCATCTGCAGAGGAAACGTCATAGGCGCAGCCATTTTCATCAGAGGAAACACTTTGGTTTCTTTCAGCGCGGAGCCGCTCAGACACGACACGACAAGTCGAGTGCACGAGTCTGATATCGCGCGAGAACGAGGAGGATCTTTCCTTTGGGAGAGAAAAGAAAAAATGAATGAAAAAAAAAAGCAGAAGAAGAAGAAGAAGAAGAGGTGGAGGTGGAGGTGGAGGTGGAGGTGGAGATGGAGGAGGAGGAGGAGGAGGAGGAGGAGGAGGAAAAAATCTGGTCTGATCCGCGCGCGTCGACCGCGCACATTCCGACGAGAGTTCGGAATCGCATGCTCCTAAATGGCCAATCCAAGCTAGCCTGTTTCCACTTAAGGAGTCATTCCCCCCCCCCTCATGGAAACTCGGCGAAAAGAAAGTTCCGTCAAGTCGCGCCGGCTTCACCCTCGATCGAATCAATCAATAGAGACGCGAGCGTATGATCGAGAATACCGATCTCGCGTCATCTCGTCAGATCGGTATCTCCAGGCGATATGATGAAAACCGATAGAGATATCAGGAAATGATGATGCCTCGTATGACGGACGATCGTGTTTACGATCGCGTCGTATTTTTCTTCTCGGAGGTTATACGCGACGCATCGGCGACGCATCGGCGACGCATCGGCTGAATCGTTTCGCTCGCGAATCGCCGCCGATTCAACGAAGAAGAGACTCTTCTCTCTTCACGGAATTCTTCGCAACGAGATCTCCGAGCCAGCCGTCCATCCGAGCCCTCGCGCGCCGCGATAAGGATAAATCCAGCCGTAAAATTCCAACTGTAAACGACGCCGCGAATAATGGCGATAAGATAATGCCGAGAGAATGAATCGAGCCACGAGCCACGCGGAATCAACGCGGAATTTGTACCCTTTGTACGGAGAGCGCGCGCCTATCTATCGATACGCCGATCGATAAATCGCGATCGTCGCCGCGGACCAAAATCGCAGCGACGAGCTCCCCCTCGCGGAAAAACCCACTCCGTTCCTTTCATTTCACCCGCCGATCGCCGCCGATCGCTTTCCGGATCAGCCACGATCGCGTGGACGGCTTTTCCCGGCGTAACGCGACGCGAGGTCGCCGCCGCCGCCGCCGCCGCCGCCACCTTTTTGTCCCATCTGCGGCGATGCCGCGCCGCTCGCGCGCACAGAGACGCACGAACGACCCGGCGGAGGGCGGGAGGGGCAGGGGGGAGGGGCGGTACGCGCGAAACGGGCTCGGCGCCCTCGATGACTCCATGCGTAAAGAGACTCCCTCCGTGCGGCACACGGCGCGCAACCGCGAGTGGGATGGTTCCCGCTTTGCGGCGTCGAAATTTAAACGGGCGATTCCTCTATGCGATTCCCGGCGATGGGAACGCGATGGTGGCGATCCATTTTTCTCTCGGATCTCGGATCTCGATCGGCGAATTGTCTTCGACACGCGCGTTCCGCGCGATAAAATAGATAACCCTCGAGATTCGCGGCGAGTCGCGATTGGCACCTAGAGGATCACACTCTCGCACGATATCAGAGCCTGAGAGTCGAGCGAGGGACAGACAAACCGGTCTCGACGCCTGATGTAACGTTAAATGCGTCGGAAAAACTTGGATGACGCACGTGACCGGAGCAGTCTCCCCCGAAATGCACGATTCGCTCGCTCGCTCGCTCGCTCGCTCGCTCGCTCCGCTCCGCGAGCAACGTACGCGCGTGTGATATCGCCGCGTGCGCGCGCCGTGTCCGTTGCTCGCGTTGCGGCGAACGCGGGCGATGAACAACGGAAATACAAACGATTTCTGCGGAGAGGGCCCGGCGGACTCGGAGAGACAACAAGGGGCGAACGTGACGTGCGAGTGAAAACAAAAGCAAGTGGGCAGAGACGCTGACAATTTTCACGGTCGCGGCGTCCAGCAGAGAGGAGAAAGAGGAGGATGGAGAGATAAATCTCTCCGTCTTTCTTTCTCTCTTGCTTGCTCCGAGTACCTCGCCCGCGGGAGCAAGCGGGAACTAGTTGCTCCACGCCCATAGCGCGCATGGGACGGTCGCCTCCTTTTTCCTCCATCTCTCCCCTCCAGTGCCTCTCGGCCTATCTACATATCTATCTGTCTGTCTGTCTTATCCGTCGATTCACGATCGCGCGTGGCGCACTCACCTTGATGATCAACTCGATCTCTGGCACATCGCCGTTACTAGTGCCGTTCTCGTGGCTGTCGTCCGCCATCCTAGGAGAGATCTCCGTTCACGGCGAATGCAACAAGGCACTTTTGTCTCGCGGCGGTTCCTCGGCGGCTCTCGCGTCTATAGACGACAGCGGCGGTAGTGGCAACTCCCTCCTTGTCAGACGCGAGCGTGACACGAGACAACTCGGAAAACGAACACGACACGATCGAGGCTCGCGGAACACTGACGCAATGCGCGTCGCGCCACGTTCACGCCGCTGGCGCCTTCTAGCGCACCCGTCGGAGTCACGTGACGCGAGCCGTCGAGATTTAACGATACGAGGGGCGCGGCAAGTTTAAAAGCAAATGCAATGTTTGTGTAATTGAATTTGATATCATATTGATATCATAACACGCCTGGTTTTATCATTATTCAAAATGTTGAACACAAAGAGAGAGAAATGTTGTCGCTGTTGTTTTTTTCTTCATTTTATATATATATATATATATATTGCTTTGTGTGTGTGACGTAATAGAGCGCCGCATATAGCAATTCAAACTATCATTCATTCACACGTAAATAAATTATCGATTCAACAATAATTCTCTAAGCTCTAACATTGTGTTTTATGTTGTTTTCATAATCTTAAGCTTTAACGGATAAAGGCGCAGCCGTTTCAATATATGGTTGATACAATGGCTTCATTATTAAAACAGTATCTAAGAAATCTATGATATAATCATAAAGGATTTTTTTTTAAATATTCCGAGGATTTATTTTGGGCTTTTGTATTGTCTTGTATATTGTCCGCATAAATTTTTGTTTTAATGACAATGGTATTACATGATAGAAAAGCGTATGCGTATTAATAATTATGATTATATATATTCGTAATGTATAATAGCTTATGTATATAAAATATCTGTAAAATATCACATATCTGTTATATAAAATTTTCTTAAATTTGCTTCTTCTCGTTCCAAAAGACAATATTTTCTTTTTATTATTTCACTGTCCGGAAATTCTGCATCAAGCTTTTGGCTACAAAGTAGTTTTGTAGATGCAATCCTATTATATAGCAGTTTTTACATGAGAAATATAATACGCATCTGTATTTATCGTAATGCATAATCTAATTTGCATCGATCAATGTTTGAAGATTTTCTTACATAATCCTCAGCATGTAACATTGATCTTTGAAAAACATTGCAATTCTATTCTGCAAGATTTTATTTGTAAAATTGCATTTCCGTAAAACTTGTTCTTTACCTTTACCTTTACTTTACCTTTACTTTATTATTATTTTAATTAAATATATTTAATTAATTCTTCATTACTCATATATAAATAAATAGCGTAATGAGCTATTTAAATGAAGCGATTAAACAAAATTGCAATGTATTTTTGTCATATCAATCTTGTTTAATCCGCATATAAAATAATAGATGACAAACTGAAAGTTTTTCAACGAGAATTAAGATACTGTATCACACAATTAAGCTACAACTAGTATATTAAATATTATCGGTTAAATCATCATTAATAATGTTTAACTTAAAACCTCGAAGAAAATTCTATTGATTCGCTAATAACTCAAGTTAGTAAAGTTTTGCTACACTAAGAAGTTTTGCAAGACATAAAAGATTTTCATATCTTGTATATCTTTTAAAACTTAACGTAACGCTAAAATATCATCACGTTAATTCAGTATTCAACGTTTATACTGCATTGATCATCGTAATTCTAGCATACATTTATTAAATTACATTTATAAAATATATTTATATTTTTTTCATGATATGCTAATAAATTATATCTGTATAACTAAACTTGTAGCAAAGAAACTCTTAGACAGACACAAATTAGGAAATGTTAAAGAAACAATTCTTGATTATTCAATGAAGCAAAGAAATATTACAAAAATCATTAATGTTGGGAGCACTCGTATAAACAAAAGTCTTCTCGATTCTATTATGCAACTTATAGCGTTATATCGTGAAAATTATCGACATTCTCGCTTGTATTGTTCGCTAAAAGGCTTCTGTTATAAATATAGCCATATAATTTTTAGTTCGTTTGGAAAAGAGAATCGAAAAATTGCACATTTATCATTGCTCTTGTTATCTAAGCGTACATAAAACATAGAGAAAAACTTAGAACATGTACAAAAATTATTTGCTTACGATAAGGAGATGATAAAAAAAAGTTTATGTCGCATATGATTTTGGCGTTTCAAAGATTTTCGACTGAAGCAACAAGAAGCATCCTGTATGGAAAATGAATCTGGATAATTTGAAAATACTGCTGATGAAAGATTTGACTCAATCGAGAGTACAACATTAAATGCGAAAAAGTTAAATATTAATTGGAATATTATAAAACGGTACTTGCACAAAATTTAGAAAAAAGCAAAAAAGGAAAGAAGAGAAAAAAAAAGGAGAATTTTATATAAATTATCTGAGAACGTCAATGCCAACTGCGTTATCATTTGCATCTCGCTAATTAATCGACACAAACATAAATTCTTTTTGTGTTGAATTGTAGTTAGTATAATTGAAACACAGATTTGTACTAATTTTAATTACAAAATATTGAGAGTAAATCCGGATAAACGCTCAACGTGATGCAACCAAAATGAAATATTCATTCAACCGCAAGGTATTTTAACTGATAAAACATGCAAAGGATATTGCATATTACATGTAATTATCAGATTAAGCTTATCATGAGATTGTACAGTCGACAATTAAAATAATTGTATTAAAAGTAATTAATATTGAAATCCTATTTTGCGGAGATGGAAGATTCTTTTATCGGACAATGCTGCATCGTCCCATGTTGCATTGAAGACTCAGAAAATTTTAATGCAGCTGCAATAGAAAGTCCCGTCACACTCGGCTGTTTAAATCTTACTCCATTGGATTTCCCAATTATTTCATGCAACACCTTCCTGTACTCTTTTTATGCGATAATTCATCGGTGATTTTATTTGCTTCAAAGATAAAGATCTTTTTTTCGCGATATCTATCTTTTATCTGAGAGATGACAAAAGCTGATAAGTAATGCACAAATTTTTTAATTAAAAATATTATTGTTATTTGTGAATTGACTTCAATAAATAAAATTGTATCTTAAAAAGATGAAAATTTTTGCATATTCTTAATAAATATCACATTGGAAATGTCATTCTAGAAAAATGACACAGAAAAGGAATAAGATTGCTCTGAAAAGTGTTAATCTCATTTACATCATCCAAAAAAGACGAAACCGGAAATCTAATTTTACTTTGTTAGAAACATTAGGAACAATGTTATGACGATGCATAATCTATAAGAATTTCAAATTGTTTCGGAATTAAAAATTTATCGAAAAGAATATCGGATATGTTGAATGTTTTTGTTTTAATAATCATATATGGTATATTCTTAACTATGGTTCTTAAACAATGTAGCAACAATGAGATAAAGTATTTCATATTTACATGATTACTAATCCTCTTTATATATAATCATAAATGTAAATTCGTTCATATTCACGTTCACGTTGGTCGGATCGTGATACCTAAATATTATCGTAAAATCTATAGCTAGAATTCCTTCCGTCCTTAGGGCGGTAAAACTTTCCTTTTCGCGTGTTAAAAGGAAGATATAAATTGGAGATATGTACGATAAATTGAACAAAGAGGATATACTGAATTCAATCGACAGCTTATGAAAGCTATGCGTTTCGTATTAGTACATGATCTCTAAACACTGTAACAGTTAGTGCTCCACTTTGTCGTTTACTAATACACTTTCCGACAAATGACCATGCTTGATGCGAGCTTAAATTAAACTCTAGGCCGAATATAATATCTATTACGAATTTCTCTTATGATTTACTAAGAAATTATTCCGGTTATCACCGTTCTTCGAGACATAATGATCTCGAGCAAGATTACAATATACTAGTTCTTCCTTAGAATCTTATTAAAAAATATGAAAGACGCAAGCATACCATTGTCGATATGAGATTCGCAATAAGATCGAAGAATTTATATGATAAATTTTTCGCGTTTAAAATTATACGGTCTCAATTAGGACGTTCGATTCCACTCTAGCGGTCAACCTTGAGATCCCGTCTTATTGACTTGTGGAACTGGTGACGAAAACGCGCGTTATTGAACCTCGGTCTCCAAAGCAGCGGATAGAATAGCATAGATTACCAGAGCGAGCGTAGAAAGATACACGCTTATAAAATTATTTCATGTATGCGTATCATAAATATCGAACATGATCATAAATATAGTAGGATAGTAGGGTAGAATAATAATTGACTAATTTTGGTTTTACACGGACGTAATTCCTAATTGTTCTATCCGTTAGTTGGTCTTTTGTACTCCTAAAGTACTTAATGAAATTCTTATTCGTAGCATCGCGCTTTCGATATGACGTTTGATGCCTAATTTCGCAGAGGATCCAAGCTTTCCAAAGAAAAGTCATCAGTTCCGATGCACAGCCCTCTACTAAAACCATCCTGAAAAGTTTTCGTCGCATATTAAGTAATCCGTTTAGGTGGTCAGAAATATTAAAAAATTCCGTCCAGAGAAGTATGCCCTACCTTCATCTCTAGCAGCCTCTTATCCAGCAGGCCGATAGCATTTTCCAATTCCTGCTGACTGGGATTAGATGTCACAGTCGAAGCTCCAAATTCTCCCATCTCGAACGGATCGTTGAATTCGTTCTTTATGTTTAAAGTCGGCGTAGGATTGAACGGAATACTACCAAATAAATCCTCCTTGACTCCGTTCTGGCGTCTCGAGTCTTTCGTCTTTGGTGGTGGTGCCACTTTAGAACAAAAATTTGATATATAATCAAATTAGACAATGTATTTTATATAATAACGTCATCAATGATAACGCGATGCAAGATAATTAATTTTTATAAATTGCGTATTTACGTAAAGGTGGAGGGCTAGTTGTGCCATTTGACTGCGAGAAGAAGTTTGGTCCCGAAGACATTTGACCATTGAGGAGCAGATTATTGTTCGATTGATGATTGGCAAGACCATTGGCAGCGGTCTCGTAAGCTCTTGGGTTGAAATCCTCTTCAAATTCATCCATCAGCAGTCCTTCCAATTTGGTGCCAACCGACGGTATTGGGACTGGCTCGCTTCTATGCGACGAGAAGAACGTAGGTTCAAAGAATATCAATAAAAGCAAAATTTACTAGCATGCTAATCATACCCCATGAAATCATCATCAAAGCTCTTCTCGAAACTTCTTGGGGGAACTGGCGGTGGTTGCTGAGGTCCATTGGATGTGTTACCATTGCTATCGCTGCTCGTATTGAGCAATGACTTACTATTGGTTGTACCATTGATTTGCGACGGGTCTGTCGCAGCTAGTCCAGGTACATGAAGGATATCAGGCAGATTATGTTGCGATAGATACACTGAAACGTCCGTCTAAATAGCGAAAATAGAATACAGTAAAATATCGAATCAGCGTGATAATTCCTACATTTATAATAATAATGACGCAAAAATTTTACTGCTCTACTTTAAAACTGTAATAATACTGTAGTAATAATAATAATAATAATAATAATAATAATAATAATAATAATAATAATAATAAATATTTTGCAAGTTATTTCATACTTATATTTTCAAACTAACCGAGCCTTTAATTGCCGCAATATCTTGCAGTCGTTGCCGATAGATGTTGTTCTCATGTTCCAATCGTTTTATCTTCTGCTGCAATACCATGCAGCGCCGTTGCGTTTCTAAATCTTTGCCGGAAGTTTCGAGAAACCGCCTGTAAGCCAAATCGAAAGCTTGACCGATAGTAAGCGTAATCTCCTCAGCTAGTTTATCGCTGACAAAAACGAAGCAGGTATGCCTTTCCGCATCCTCCTCTTTCGCGATGAAACTAAAAAACTTCTTTTCTCCTTTGTCGTCGGCACAATACGAAATTCTATGCAACGGATACTGATGCATAATTCGCTGCAAGAAAAGCCTTAGATTACGATAAAATAATCCAACTTTCAATACTTTTATAGAAGGAAAGAAACTCTCTCTCTCTCCCCTTCTCTTTCTTGTAAAAGTAATTCTCAATGGATTAACGTACTTTGGGCGTCGTTTTTGTTTTTGGTTCCTGTATCGCCACGCCATCGATACTTATGGTGAGCTCGACCTTTGGAGTTTTCGTGCCTTCGCTCTTTTTAAGTTGTTGATTGAATTTCAGCTTGCAGATCGCCTCTTTGACAACATCGATGCCTTTAGGTTGATCCACCTCTGTGCTGCCCAAATACTAAAATATCAAATGATAAAAAGATAACGAATTAGATCATTAGAGAAATGAAATAAAAAAAACTCAGTGTTACGCGACTTGTTATAAAAATAGAAGGATTGCGCAGTGTGAAACGTAATGTGGGAAACACCGTGACATTATTTCCTGAAAAAATATACGCTTGGAACGTGACACAAATGTAGCTCTGTATTAGCATCTTTTTCAGCACATTCCTCCGCGTCTGGCATGTTCTCGCATTATAATCTCGTCATAAATATATCATTCGCGGAGCAATAGCGTACAGCATCTCCCGTCAAGGTAATATTTCCAAGAGTAAAAAGTGATTTAACCACTTACAAATGTCGTATGCGTACTCGTGTGCGTAACAAGATCTGGATTAAATGCATTAAATCCCACAATAATCTTATTTAACAAAGAAAAATTGGAACGTCACGAGAGAAAACAAGTTTCCATCGGAAACAGAATTATCAGTAAAATAATGATCGATAAAACTGACATCAATAAATCTGAAATATGTGAAATAGAGAAACTGAATAGACGTCAGCAAGAAGGATAGGAAGAGAAAGTTAGTCCAATCGAAAGAGCTGCATGCAATCGCTTGCAGCAATTTCGCAAACGGACGGACAAGGACAAGCGGAAGTGTTTACGTAAACATTATTTGAGAATATGACGCACATCTAACGGTCATTTAGCGTTGTATATTCGTCCTAATCGATAAAATATTTCTGCACTTTAATCTTCTGCACTTTACAAAAACAAACACAACAAGCAAGTGAAACGCGATAGGGACAACTGTTACAAATTGCACGATACTATCAATCTCCAATAACATTTTGCTGCGTAGTTTAGCGACTTCTGGATTTTTATATCTGATCAAACATATATTTTTCGACGTGACGAAACTGCTCTTAATTATTTACGCAAATCTGACTCGACCGTCTTTGCGCAAATGCGCAAACGCGCAATTACATGTTACATAAAATTAATCCCGATAATTTAAATGCGCGTTTCATTCATAGCGATTTGCGCGAAACAAAATAAAGATCCGAATAGGCAACCATAACAGTAAATGCTACCTACGCGAGAGCGTAATATTTCCTCAAAGTAAAGCCTTTTTTTACACGTATTTATATACTTTACATATAAACGTCGCAATGTGTATATGTAGATATATATATCGTTACTGTGTATACATCCTGCAAAAAAATAACGAAAGATATGCTCCAGGAAAATTTATAATTTTCCGTCTGAATGCGTGTAAGGTGCAGGAATACATTGTAATCGGATCAAATCTATAATCAGCGTATAATTTACTTTTGCGTCACGTCAGGAGAAACTCCTTCCGGTGGAATATCATGACCGAAAAGACACAAAAAGAGTGGAATCGCGGGAAAAGGAATTAATCGAACAAAAAAAGGACAATAATCCGGATACGGTCGCTATTTCGCGTTTGTCGCTCGGTGACGACATGCATCGTTCCGTCCGTGAGATAGTGAAATCTGGTCGCTCGCGAAGTTTCGAAGTTCAATGAACTCGCGCGACGCACCGGTTGGGTCTCTCAGCGTCGAACAATTCATCCGTGTGATACACCGGTATTCGTATTCACAGAGAAACCAACATACGTGTCGGTAACAATTCGAAACGAAAGGCAGACAGACGCACGAAACGCGCGTTGCGCAACCTTTCCGGGTGACACGAAATGAATAGGCGCCTAGAATGCAAGTCACGAGCGACATTTTTCTTGTTCTTTTTCTTGCTTTTCTTTTTTCTTCAAATTTCGGAGCAAGATCCTCGTAAATGATCGCCCACAAATGATCGGCTGGAAAATCGGGATTACGGATTTGTTGTTTTGTGTCAACTTGTGGCTCTTCGACGAAAATGGAAAATCGCGCTCGTCCTATCCTTGGATACAATTCATTCATGCGGCATTCATTCCAATCCGAGGGACTTTCCATCAGAAATTGCACAGTACCTTGACTAGGTAGGCGATGTGTCCTTTTTGGAGCGCGTCCGGTGGGTGTATCCAGTTCCTATTCGTTCCTGCAAGTAACGGAAAGACATGATTTCCAATCTTCGGCATAGCGACCGTCGACGAGCCCATATTTGCCAATCGCGCTTGAGAGAATCGGGCTACTCACCTCCGTTCTTGCTCGGCTGATTTTTATTGTTCGCCGAATTCTGTGCCCATTTCAGCAACGTCGAGTTCCTCATGTCGCCGGCCTTTGGCTACAATATCGACAATCGACTCTCGAATCCCTGCAACAGAGAAATGATCCACCGATCAGTAAATCGGCCGATCATGCCGACAGGCATAGTTTATAGACGCGGAATTAAACGCAAGAATTAAACAGCGCCGCCGTAATCTTTCCTTTCTCTCGACATTGTGCGCGGTGGGACGCAAGTTTTGGACGCTATCCAGGTTGCCGTTCTCTTCCTATTTCCACAATTCTGCGCGCGCGCGCGCGCGCGCGCCTGTCCCTCCCTCGCTTTTATTCTCTTCAGAAATCACTTTCTACCCGTCGCAATCCGCCTGCTAATCTCTCGGCGATGCAGCCTGCAACGTGCGCTGCACACAATGTGTGTGCGCGCACACGATCAATCGGCGAGCGCTCGCGCGAGCGTTCTCGTTCTCGGAGGAGAATAGAGTCTTACGTCAAGCGGCATGTTTGTCCGAGGCGAATTTACGAGGTGCGATTTGTGGAAATGAGTTCGTTAAAAGCGGCATGCGGTGTCTCGCGGCTTCGATACGAATCGCAGCTCCGCGCTCGACGCGGCTCTACAGAAGAATGCAACGAGGAGAGGTCACTCTTCTGACCTCTCCTTGATCCCTCATTGGAAACGATCGCGAAATCTTTTCGTTCGAGCCCATTTCTCTCCCTTCTCTCCCTTTGGTCCGCGCTTACTCCCACTCGCGAGGAAATCCGCGACTGAATGCCGACTAAATTTTCCTCGGTATGGCCGTCCGTTCTTGCCTCTCGCTTCGTTCCTCACTTCTCTTTCCTCCACGTTGTCGACTCCATTTTGTATTCAGGATCATTTTATATTAGTGATCATTTTATATGAATGAAGAGTGAATTTGCCGTTCCTTGCGCAGAAAACCTCGCTTGAAATCGACTTAAAACGCGGACGATTGTTCGCCGCGGTATACCAGCGGTCAGCCTTGAAGACGAAGGCTGAATCCTTTCGCGTTTCATCATCCCGCGCACGACACTATTTATACTTTGATGTCGCGAGTCCAATTAGATCAAGTATGCGCAGATCATCGAAATGACGTGCGATCGGGGATACGTTGCGTATTCTGCAATTCACTGTTCTGCGCTCAACGCCAATATCCAACCGCGAAATATCTCTGTCCTATTTTTTATCACTGCTCGAGCCGATTTCTGACACGTACGATAATAAATGAATTTGAAGCTATAGCTACAGCTTTGGTGCGAGTCCTCGAATTTTATTCTAGCAATATTCAAAGTCTGCAGAAAATTTAATGTCGAGAGTAAACTTAATAAGAGACTCAATTGGATCTGAATTGGTGCGAACAAAGCGATTCCTTGTTTTTCTGTAAAGTTCAAGCTCTATTTGTACAAATATAACAGTTGTACAACTTGCTGTACAATTCGGAGTCGCCCCTTCTTCTTTTGAACTAAGTTTTGATCCGCATATTGCAGTTTCTCGTCTTTCGGCAGTTGACGTTCTCTGTCTTTAACGTTAGAATCTCCATCGCGAAATCTCTTATATCAATTTCTGCGAGTCGTATTCACCAAGAGCACGACAAATCGTTTTAGCATTTTCTTGGTAATTTCTTTCTTTTTTTTTTTTTTTTTTTTTGGTGGGACGTAGAAAGAATGCAACGTCGAAGAACATGGAAGGAATGCTCTTTATCGCAGGCCATTACGGCTGCTTTTGGAGATTACGTTACCCCGATTCGTGCAGTGTTTTGAAGGGATAAATATCAGCACTTAAAAATCACAAAAGTCAATGGATCCTTCCCAGATTCCCAATTTAAAATGGTCACTCAAGATCGGCAAGGAAAGAAGCCACCTATAATTAGAAGAAATTAATTTGTATACGCGAATTACGATACCCTCGGATAAGATAACAAACGGAGATTCAACAATTGAATAATAACGCAAGAAGAGACAGCGAGAAGCGCTATTTGCTCGCTGATTGACTTGACGCGCCATTGATGGTACATCAACATTGTACTCGAGCTGCGAATCTATCTCTGACGAACTTTGGAAATATCTGCGCATGCTTTTGCGCGTTGCCGACGATTTGATTGTGCAAACGCATCCGTCAACAACCTATCCACGTATGGCTCGGTAAAATAAAATGGTGTAAAGAGCAATGCGGGATCATGCGAGCGCTTGCGTTCGGGATTCCGATGCTCCTCCTGCAGGACAGGAGGAGAGAATTTTTGCACTCGCGCGAACGAGAACGCATGCGAGCATCCGCAGTTAATTCGGCAATGAGCGCAATCGCGGCAGTGAGTGGCTGAGATTGGAATCTTTCCGCTCGATACGCGCGAGCGAGAAAGTCTAAGCGTCCACGAGAGGATTCTCAGGCAAACGGTACCCATCGCGGGGAGTACGTGCCAGACGGTAAATGCCAGACGATATCGCAAGAAACAAAATGGAAAAAATACAAGTGGATGCGAGTGGAGAGTGGAAGCTCGGGCTTCTCATGCGCTAGCGATCCAAGTACGCTAATTGTAATCGCGACGTGCTAATTATAGTATCGCAGTAGCGATTTTTGCTACAATCGCATTTATTTATTATGCCGCTCGTCGTTTCTCGATCGATCGGAGATCCCGTTTACGCAATGAATGACACGTGGTCAATTACTTGTCGCATTATTTCGCAAAGCAAACGCAAACAGATAAAGCCATACCGTACCGTACGATTGCTGACGCAATCGAATCTCCGATGCCGAATCTTGGCCGGCTGCGTCGGCTGAGAACTCGTCGAATTTTTGCGATCGTTCTCGACCTTTCGCGAGGTCGGTCGCGATTAATTCGCGAATAACAGCGGGCGCAATCGGCCGCTCAATCGGCTTTTATGCGGCCGAAGTGGCCGGCTCGCGGCATTTGAGAGGCATTTAAGCGCTGAAAGGTGGAGGTTCGGATTTAATGCGCAACTTCCTATTCCTGCCGCGCAAGGAGGTCGAACGCCAAGCGCTCGTTGTGTCAACAGTCATCGTCATCGTCGTCGCAGCCGACGCTTCTGCACAAACGCATCGCACCGCGGGCAGATCCGTGCCTTTCTCTTTCTCTGTTCTCTCTTTTTCTCCTCTCGTTGCGCGTGTACGATACGTACACGATACGGCCCTCGGTTTCTTTCCGTTGAGCCGCCTTTGCAGTCGCCAATTACAACTCACGGCGAACCCTATCGCGTCGTTGATCGGCTAAAGTCATCCAGCGCGGGCGGCCGAATCGCCTCTTCGCTAGCGCTTACGTTAGAGCGGCTGCGAGCCGCTGCGAGCCGCGATCGTGAAAGTCGCGCGGTTGTTACTCGCGCTCGTAACGAAAACGATGTACCGTTAAGAGATTTAGCTCGCAGCAGGAAAAGTTTAGCTTACGCGATTTATTACGCGAAAGCGAACTCGTCTGCGTTTATCAGGCGCGCTTACGAATTCGCGCGCGCATGCGCCTCGCGCATGCGATTCGCGCCTTCTAGAGAGGTCACGGAAGAAAGTAGAACCCTCGTCGCGTCATGCACGACCGCGTACGGGCGCGATAGCGAGTCGCGAGGACGCGGATCGCGCACGAGAGAGCCGTCCATCGCCTTCACCGCGGATAAATTATCCATGACGCTCCTCGATAAGAAACATGGAAAGTGTATCGGAGCCTCCTCTTGCGTCTGCGCGGCGCGCTTTAATTAAGCGATAATAATTGGGCAAGCGGCGAATTAGTCGCGTTTCTCCCCGCCGCGTAATTAACTGCTAATACAGCGGGGATTCCCGGCGATTCATGCTCCTCTTCTTGTCCGCTCCTCTTGGCCGATCTAGGCGCGATCGCCGATATTCGATAAAGTCTTTATCGGGAAAAGCCGCTCCGTTTCCGCTCCACTCGCCGCTATTCGAGATTGCACTCGCTATTTCGACGCGCTTGTTGAAATAAGCCTGAAATGGTCCACTTGCTAACATGGGACATGGACCATTCGCGGCAAAGCTAGCAGCAAAGCTAGCACATGAACTGAAATGTACGTGCGGCAGCGCGCAAACAACCAAGCATCTTTGGGAATCATGCACAAAGGATGAACTAAAACATCTGTACGACACAGAACGAAATTTGACAAAAATATTACGAGACAAAGACAAACGCAAAGAATTCCAACTTCTTGTAAAGGAGATGAAAAGGAGACTAAAGGACGAAGGATATCAGTCCAAAACCAGAAACGCGAGCGATAGATCCGCACGATGAAAAGCAGGTTTGTAGTTGCTTGAAATCCAACGCTACCCAGAGGCGTTCGAGTTGGACTGTCGGTCAACACGACTGGCTGGCGAGCGCATAGGGTGCCTATGGACATCTTGGATGTTGAAGGATTGTAAAGACAGAAACGCAACACAGCAAGCTTCCTGGGAAAACCAGCGGCAGGGGTTTTCCTGCAAGGCAAACGCCAACTGCATAAACCATCCAGAACAACGACAACGAGCATAGCAAACCTGGATAGAGAAACACAAAAGGTTCAAAAAGGCCTCGCAAACCCATTGGGGGGGTTCCCAACTCTAGCGAGAACTACAAGTACAAATGGAGTACAAAAAGTGCACTCGGTATTCAAAGCGACCGCTCGGCAGCCCGAGAGGGCCATCGGCAGCCATCAACACGTGTCACACGTGTACGTCTCGCATGCACGACACGTGCAACGAGGCGAGCAGCGGCCCTTCACATAATCCACGTAACGCGTGACATTCGTGCTCGGCGTCGAAATTCCACGCGCTCCTAAAACGCGAGGCGATCACGTCTCCAGGGGACAAATAATTCCCCGCTCGCGGTAACATTCCCGTTGCTAACGCAACGCGAGGAAGATTGTGCGCTCGTGAGAAACAATTCTCGCGAACCAACAATACTTGATACTTGAGCGTAACCGGCGTTACGACAACGTGATCGTGTCATTGTTGCTGAAATTCTCGTCGCCGCGTGGGTCAAGATCATTCCATTAACACGGAGATGGTTACGAGATTTTGTGTATCGAGAGACTTGAACTGAACGAGATAGGGATTTAAACTTAACAGAGATACATCAAACACCAAAGTGCTCTCGCGACGAACGCTTCGTTCCGAGTGTGGGTATAAACAACCCGCGAGAAACATATATATATGTGTGTGTGTGTGTGTGTGTGTATGTATGTATATATAGATGCGGCTCATCTTTTCCGCTTCAACACGCAGGATAGCTAATAATAAAGCAGCCAACTATCATAACGACTGGCTAATGAGTGGGTTTTTTCTTTTACGAATCATTCGTCATTCATTGATGTTGCGAGACTTAATCAGCCATTGTTCGCTGACAAGTTTAGGACGTAAAGTAGAGGGAGACAGGCGCGTCTTGTCTTATTTTACCAATCGCTGCTGGCAATGAAATTGCTGGTGTGAAATCCGCACGAGATAACGCGACGGTGATCGCACATCCATGAATATCCGATAAACGAAAAGCGTGGGCATGGAAGCGAGATCGCGCCATGTTCTTGGATTACGTATCAACGTTGACGATAATCACTCGAGACAATCTATTCAGCATTCGATTAGAAGGATGCACCGCGAAAGCGTTATGCTAATAAGCACGCGCGTTGTTAGCCGATGCGTGCCAAGCTGCATGTAACACGCAGCGAAGACGCAGCGGGATTCAAGGATAACGACACGTGCGTTAACGATGCCGCGACTTCAACTTGGAAGACGCGGAAAATAGCCGAATGATAAACGACGCAAAAACGCGTGAACGCATGACCGAATCGGGAGACAGCGCGCGCGTAAGAGCCATCTCAGACTCCGTCTCTCGATCCGCGCGTTTTACGCTTCTTTTTCCCCTCTTCTCCATCTTGTTTTTCCTATCCTATTTATCGGCAAATAATTAACCGTTAGACCGCAGACGTGAAACGCAGATGTCGAACGTCCGACGTGGACGAAAAGAACGGAGAATCATTCCCCGAACAACGGAGCGAACGGTTTCCGTTGCGCCATTCCGCGGCATTTGGCCATTACGCGGCTTTGACATTATTTAAATCGCCGACCCGTTTACACGTCATTAACATGTGTGCTTACTACTAACAATCGCGCCATGAATAATGAATAATCATCACGGCCTTTCTCGTGCTTACACGGAATACCACCCCGTCTCCAGCCCGTCCATGTCGAATGTCAATAACTTTCACTGCCAATTTCGTCAATGAAAGCCTTCGCCGAGTTATCGCACTAGCGCGGTTCCATTCTGGGTCCAGTGATCGATTGAAGCTTTTTAGAAACTGTTACACGCACGCACGCACAAACATTAATATGCGGCTAATGTTTATATACATGTACGCACACTTGAGTGTACTCAACGTGCTTAATGTCTCATTTTCTCCTTCGTTACACAATTCTTATTATATCTACATTAAACATTCTTTCGAGAAAAGCCTCCATGTCTCCGATAATCTCCAGACACATGTTGATTCAGGCGGGCGCAAGCGGACTTTCCCTGTCGCCGCGAAAGTCCGCGAGTTCCGCGACGAGAAGCGTTTCAACGAGACGACTCGCGGGCAGCATCATCAGGCTGCCGGTCGTTACACAGGCGGATGGGCCGTAAGCGAACAATCGGCCAGTGTGTTCGACCCCGATGGCGTATGGGTGTGTGCACCGTTGGAACGGCCGGTTGCATAACGTTCAAGGTGAAACTTCCCCACCGTCAACGAGACAATCGCGGCTCGCGGCAGCTCTGATGCGCCAGCAGCCGTTGTTGACCATCATTGACGGTATGCGCCGATGGCCAATTAGTATCGCTGTTAATTCAATCTCTGCCGCGCCTATGGTCGGCTGACGGATTGATGGGGCGACCTGTCCGAGGTGCAGCCACATCGAGCAGCAACATCTAAAAGTCTACATCGAGTTTCACGCGAGGCCCATAAGGCGAAATCGATAATAACACTGCCGAGAGCCAGCCCGTTACTCTTGCATAGACCGTTAACTCCTCGTCATTATTGCGTCTTGCCGCTTTTTAGCCCTCGCGAAAATCCGTTTGAAATTAAGATGTACTAACTGTACATCGGTATACTCTCGATACGATAGCGGGGAATGCTTATTTTGCAAACGTAATCTCACTACTCTGCACGGTTTCGTAGAAACTCGCTTCTTCAGAGCGATAAATGGACGACAAAGAGAGCGAGAGAGAGAGAGAGAGAGAGAGAGAGGGAGAGAAGGGAAGAGAAGGGAAGGGAAAGGAGCGTCATTCATTAAAACACTAAAAGGAAAGAAATCCTCTTGGGCACAAACTCGATACTAAACGCGTAAACGCGATCGTAAGAGGCAGGAGAGAAAGAGAGATAGAATGACGTGAGATGATAATTGGAAACATTCTTGGACTTTCATCCAAGAGAAATAAAAACAAATCCCGAGCACGGGACGCGCTCGATCCAGTCGGTGGTCAGTGGAACGCAAAAAGATCCGTCCGGTAGCGCGCGAGTGAAAACTCGATTAACATAGAAAGGATGACGTGGAAGAAAAGCGCCTCGAATCCGCTCGCGAGTCATTAAACGTGGATCAACGAGCTGACAGCTAGCGATTGCCGAGCGACAACGCGCCTTTAAACAACACGGACTATTTTTCCGGCGGATACGGTCAATTAGAAAACGCACTTTCTCTCCGAGCTGCCGCGTTCGCCTTTTGCTATTTACGAAAAAGGATCTTGTGGGTCGCGACCCACATGATCAGCCATCGCGCGTTAACCTCCCGCCGTGAAGAATCCTCGCGACGAGGCAGGCCAAAGCGAACATGTTTCACATCTATCTATTCGCTTTCCACTCGTCGGCATGGAACAGAGAAGCCATGTAGCAACGCCTCGATCTCGCGAAAATCACGCGCCTCCATTTCGCGGATGAAGACGCGTCCGACTGGTTTCCACTCGGCTCATTAACGTTACTCGATATCCGCCTTAAAATCCACCTTAAAATCCTCGGCGTTTTCACACGCAACCATGTTCCCCTGTTCTTTTCGCTCTACATCTGCCTTTAATGTAAGCGCGTCTTACGGCGCATCTTATTCGAGTACGATGCCCAGGGTAACGTTCCAAGGGAAATCCGCGTCTGACGTTCCCATGCCAACGCAAAGCGTTCCATTGTTGGAACGCGTGCAGAGCCAACGGGTGCAGAGGCAACGGAAAATCCTTCATTCACGAAGAACAATTCCGGCGAGTCGCGGCGAGTGATAGGAGAGTACATATAAATCTCGTTTCCTCGTCGTTGATAGCATCGAAAGACTTGTGTGAAAATTATTCTTCCCAGGAGGAAATATCCGCGTATTCACGGATACGCGCACCGTTTTAACGTAGACTCTGATTCTCATGGCGCGATAATGCATTACCTCTACACGCGCGGTTCTACGTGCGTTAATTGATGGAGGTGATTTAAGATTACCTCGCGGAATGCGCCCGCCTTACGCTTTAATTTAAACGTAATGCAAATCCAATCTCGATGCACTTATGTGCAATCGGTATGCGATTATACGGAAATTATGTAACAGCTGTGTCTTTATATACACTTTGTATACACGTATTACGCAAAATGTGCTTCTTTCGAAAATATCATCCGTCAACGAAGAAGCCGAACGGCGCATCTCCACACGGCGACATTTATCGCACGTGTCCGATTGGCTTGGCATTCTTCTTGGAAGGATGAAATTGAAAGTCCTCGAATTTTTTTTCAAATTTCAAGCGTAACACCGCCGTGAAGATGCATCGCTGTTCATCTTCTCCGTCTCCGATAGATGATGTCTCGCGATGAGATCAAGCGCATTTTGCGCTTGTATAATTTCCGCTTGTATAATCGCATATCGAACGCATTACAATATAAATCCCCTTTTAAAGGGGGCTATTAAATGTGCATTCTATTTTTAAATCAAGCTCGATGCTTGATGAAAGCTTAATTGGAAAGATTCGAAATCGTAGAGAAGATGGCTTCTTCGAAGTCATCGGTCCTTATCTCTAGTCATCGTTAGGATTTATCTGCATCTGCACGATATCACATTGTAATCGCCGTTGGCGATAATTTCGACTCCAGCGGAGGCACGGATCGGGCCAAGTTACAAGAAGAGAATCATCTAGTCGATCGCGCGCGCGCGCGCGCGCACTTAAAATTTCATTCGTATGTCACGCGCTCGATCGCTACTTTTCTCGGTTTTTATTTTCCCGCGACGTGATAAGGCACGATTAGAATTTACAAAGGAGAGAAAAGTCACGACGCCCGCCGCGCTCTATCGACTCCGACGTGATTCCTCGGACGTTTCGCTTCTATTGATCGACCAATCGACCTTTGACACGGGCTTCCGTATCGGCAGCCTTTTGGCGCACCCGATAACCCGCGGACCTTTCAGACTATTAACGGTGCCTGATGGCGCTTAATAATATTTTTGAACCTACTTATCGCGTAACCATGTTGACAACAAATCGATATTCTTTTCCCGGGATCGTCATTGCGCGTCATTTTCAACGGGGAAACATTTTGCACCAACTTGCAACGCTTCGTTCCACCGTCTTCGCCACCGCATCTTTTAATTTCTCACGGACAATGAAAAGAGAAAAAGAGTACTCGCTTGACGTTTCGTCTTTGTCGACTGACTGCTATGCGCTAAATTACATACCGCTCGCCGCGGTTTGCGTATACACCTACAATGTGATAGAGGGATGTCGCGCGTATCGCACTTGCGCGGAACAACGAGACGGAATTCGTTTGGAAGAGAGGGCGAGTTCAGAGATCAGTGTCCATTAGGACAGGTAATTATCGTCATTAGCGTCTCGATGAGAGATCTCTACTCGCGCGCGCGCGCGTCGCGTTCTCGACCAGTGTCAGCAGGTTCGCTCGAACCAAGCTGGTGAACCGGCCGTCTGCAGCTTTTGAGACACGCTATAGCGAATTACGTGGTCTTCACTATCCTGCGGGGAGAGGGGAGAGGGCGCGCAGAACGAGGCGAGCGAGACAGCTTTGTAAAAACTGATCCTGTTACTTCCGAGACATTCGCGACCGACTCTGCCGGTAGCCGCGTCTAATTGCACAAACCAGAAAGCCCGCGGGGGAGGGGGGGGGGGATTGGCGGGGKGGCGTGGCGAAGACCGAGTCATTATCTTTCATCCGGAGAAGCGAGCCGTTTAAAATTCCCGATCGGCTAATTGTCGCTGGATTTTGCCGCCCGCGCTGCACGCTGTTATCAGCGCGCGCGCGCTAGGGCGGCTACGCATGCGACGCACACACGCGCGTGTATCGTGATAAATTTATCGCCGCGCAAATCGCTCTTTACTCGGACTGAGCGAAATTGACGCACGCAGCGAACAGCGTGCAAAATTGCACCCGGCCCGGAAACATGCGTTATTCAAAGTTACTGCATGAGCAGTAACACATGAAACGCACGTGAAACGCGGGCAGAAAATGCGCCGTCCTTAAACGTCGAATGCGAAGAGTACACATTTGCCGAGCGCACAGTTTGCCGCTGGATATTCAGGAACGAATTCCGTACGGGGACGGAAAGGAAGCTGCGGCTCGCGGATCCTCGCGCGGATGGAATATAGCGCGGAGGAACGAGCTGGAAGAACCTTTAATGGCGCTGCGAGGAAACTCGCGCCGGATACAAGATCGCCGGCAACGCCCGAGAGCCTCCGCCGCAGGAAAGTAATCGACGAAACGGCGACGCCCGAGGAAAAGTGGAGCAGAGCCGCCCGTACAATTCGCGGATTTCACTTAAAAGCCCCGTTCGCTCCCCGAGTCAAGTCGCTCGTTATGATTTCATTCCTCGCGGATCTCGCGCGACCTGGAGGAAAGTGATGATTCTATTCGCGTCGCGCGCGCGCTCGCGCGCGTCTTTTCACTCGCGGCGAGCGGAGTAACCCATTTTGTCCGCGCTGCACAGCGCGGTGTCCAGCCGGCTTCCCCCAATTGGCGATTCCATGGGAATAAACGAGCGGACAATTGGCCGCTGATTGTAGCAAGCCCGTCGCGCGATTCCGCAACTTCGCCCTCGGTTCCGGCGTTGCGCATTAAGGGATCATCCGCCGCCTGTGCGCGCGCGCAATCGATGCGACGTGTAATTAAATCTAATCAAGAGGACTTTGCACGTGCGAATGACGCGCGTCCGCGAGCATTCTCGCGTTATAACGCGAACCAGCCGGATGTCGATAACTCTGGAGTCGACATAATGACAGTGTGCGGTTGAAACAATGATATTTCAACGTGGCTTTTGCCAGGAAGACACGCGCGCAATTATCTTGCATGAAAATTGAGAATCTATCGACAGCTCTGGTCTCTCATTTACGCGAGTTACGTAAAATAGCGCACAGGAATAACGAATAAAATACGAGGAATAACAGGCGTGCAATGATAAACGTACAAACGTTTATGAAAAACATCATCGCCCGCATCCTAGAATGCGCATCCTAGAATACCGTCATCGTGTGCCTTGGGCGCGAGCGACGATGCGCAAAGTGCTGGAAACGAATGCCTCTCGATCGGTACGAAGCGCATTCCCGCGACAAAGCGCAGGTCGAGTTCGCCAAGGTCACTCACCTGTTATTCCTGCCGATGCGAGTCGATTCGCTGATACTCAGGGCGATCGCGCGGGACACATTCCCAAAGCTTGCGCCGAGGGCTCGAGCGGAAATGATGTCGAGCGACAGATCGGGGATGGGAAACGAGATGCAGCGACCCGGTCGACGGCTCGCGACAGACTGAAGCGCGTGGTGCACGTTGCGCGCTTTACTGAGAGGACACGGCGCGGTACGGAGCGGCGCGGTGCAAAGCGGCGAGAAGAACCGGACGCGGACGAGCGCGACCGATCTCCTCTCCGTGTCCGACTCGGGCGACGATCGTGGGAGTCCGAGTCGGATCGGATCGTTCGCTGCTGGATTATTCGGTGAAACGACTGGCGGACGGAGCGATACGGGTGGCAGTACCAGCCACGATCCCCGGACGTCCTCTATTTCCACCTATTTTCGCCTTCTTTTGTTTCCCTCGAACGAAAACGAGGAAACTCGAATGAGACGATTGTCTCGGTTGTCCCGGGACGATGCCAGTGACGTTCCCTGATGCCTTTCTGACATTCCGATGGCAACGAGATGAGAGAATGAAAGGACTCACTGATGGCAGGAAAAAGGCGAACGGGACAAAGTGCGATCGGTTGAGATCGGTATTGACGGGATACTTGGAGGAGAGGAGGAAAAGAGAGAAGAGAAAGAGAGAGAGAGAGAGAGAGAGAGAGAGAGAGAGAGAGAGGGAAAGAGGGAGACTGGTCGACCGAGAGCTGTCGCGCCAGGTCTTCGTAGAATGGAGTAGCACGATCGTTGATGGTAGATGATCCGATAGAATGAGAAGGGATAGGAGAGGATGGCGGTACCAGCCACGGCCGAGACCGCCGTCCGCCGAGCTTGTCCGTCCTCCATTGCGGCCTACAGCAGCAGCAAGTTGTTACACGAAGGTGGTGGCCAAGAGGCGCAGGGGCCAAGAGAGAAAAGGAGAGAGAAATCAAACGCGCGCGTTATTCTTGTACGACCAAGAAGATCCATCTCCGACCCTTTGCGCTAAATAGATAAGAGGATAACCGCGCACCGCGCGATGCGAAACCATCTCTCTCTCTCTCTCYCTCTCTCTCTCTCTCTCTCTCTCTCTCTCTCTCTCTCTCTCTCTCTCTCTCTCTTTCTCTTTCTCTTTCAGGAGGAGGACGGTTAAACTCCATTTTCATCTATTCATAGCCCCGATGGCGCGAACATTACGAGGCGAGGCCAGGCGCTGAACTGAAAACCACCGGTAATCGCGACGAATTCAATTCGCCGACGCGCAACGCGAGAGAACGGATCTCGCGATCGCCAATTGCTCTCCGCGATTGCAAATCGACGGACTGTCGGCCATCAATTTCGCGCGACTGCTCGATATCGAGATAATCGAACCCGTCCAAATCGCGATGCTCGCCAATCTCGCGAGCGAGATCTCTGGCGGTTTCACAGATTACGGGCCGGATCCCATTTCCGATCTCTCTCTCTCTCTCTCTCTCTCTCTCTCTCTCTCTCTCTCTCTCTCTCTCTCTCTGTCGAGGAACTCGGCAATTACGAAATCCTTCTTCCAGGCTTTTCGTCCTCCTCGCAATTTCCGTTCTCTTCGCGACACGAATGTACCGAATGTACCTTCTTTAAAGTCACGAGACATTCGCGCGGACTATCGCGCATGCGCACGTGTGCGCAGGTATCTCCCGTGCGAGCAGTTGCTATCAGCGAACACATATTCAACTACCGTTTGTAGGGGAATAATGCCGAATTACGAAACCGCGACGTAAACGCGACGCAAGCACGAAAGGTGCGTGACCGGGTGAATGAGCGATCATAAATCATGTTTTTCTTCTCTCCTTTTTTTCCTATTCACTTGATGTCGGGAAACCTACAAGACCATAAAACGTATATGCGCAAGGAAGTATTAACGAGAGATTTGCAAGGTAAGCCGATGCTTCGCTATAAACATCCAGTAGCTTTCGATCCGCAGTCCGATAATCATGAGCTCGTAAATAAACTTTTCAGCCATCTTAATGCGCGCTCGGAAACAATCCCGATGACAATTCGTCGGAGCCTCTCCGACGGTGTTTCTCAGTTTTCGAGATAACAACGTCCCGCAAAAACTGCCAGACCGCAAAAGAAGAGAAGCACCTTTGTCCTCTATTCTCTACGGAACGCAATAATCGGTATAATAATCTCTCGGCGTTTTCGAGCGTTCGCGATCGAAATGAAAAAGTGTTCGTCGCTTCGTCGAAACTCGCGACGTCGCAAAAACTGACTTTATCGTCTCGCAGCACCGAAACCGGCTTGTCCGATTCCGATTCGTCAGGCAGACTGCAGAAAATCTGCAGCCGGGGTTTTCGTATGTCAATCGGCGCGACGATACGCGCGCAGTTCCAGGCAAAACACCGCGAACGGACGCATCGAGTCGGCGAACGAGATTACTGAAACGCGGACAGGTTTCAGGTGTGATTCAGCGGCCGGTCAGAAAACCGGTCCTCTCTCTCTCTCTCTCTCTCTCTCTCTCTCTCTCTCTCTCTCTCTCTCTCTCTCTCTCTCTCTCTTCTGATCGCGCTCGTCAGCATTCGCGCATTCATTATACAATCGGACGCCGAAAGGTGCGTTGCACAATTTTTGTTTTGGTTCCTCCTTCGCTAGCTGGTCGTTCATCGCGCCGACGACGAATCGGCTCGCAGATTCGCCATTTTTTTCGGGACTTTCTCGAGTTCCGGTTTCACCGGCGACGGTCGTCCCGGACAATGCTCGATCGCTATCAGAAGCCCGCCTCGGACGGCGAAAGCAGGGAAAGTATCTCTCCATTTGCTCGCGCGTCCGACCGACATATCGCCGATGGAAGAAAAATCTATTCGGCCGCGCCATCAGCGCAGCGCTCACGCCGGCGTGATTGGGATTCCCCGGATGGATATTTTCGGCGGCGTTGCCGCGAGTCAGTCGCGGAATCGACGTTTTTGCGCGAGATCGGCGCGCATTGTGCCGCGATCGCGCGCTAACGGGACAACGATTGCCCCTGTGCCGCGCGAGCGCACGCTCATACGTTCACTTTACATAATAACGGCCAGCCGGGTGCTTATCATAAAAATGAATGCGCACCGGTGACTCGCCGCCGCCGCCGCCGCCGCCGCCGCTGCCGCGCAGCGTGCGCTCCGTGTTCTCTATTACGTGAGAATAATTGCGGCGCGTAATTCGACTGGAATTCACGATTGATCGAGGCGACTCGCCGGCATGAAGCGACCGCGATACGCCCTCGCGAGAATACGCGTAAAAGGCACGCGCGTGCACGCGCCTTGCGTGTACGCCCACTTGATAAACGACGAAATATAGCAGACGAAATCGCGAGCCTGTCCTCGTGAAACTCGCCGTGAAACACGAGCGGCGGCTATCGCAGACGCGATGCGCGGAGATTGCCGTGCTATCGGTGCATCGCGTTGCAGCCGATGCATCTTTCTGCACGTCTCTCTCTCTCTCTCGCGCGCGCGCACGCGCGCGCGCGTGTTTCAGTTCGCACTTTCGTTTCTCGTAACGATGACGCTCGCGCAAAACGCGCAGATTGCACGCGCGCGCGGGCGGGCGTGAAATCGCGATCTCTCGGCGCGTAATTGTCGCGAACGCGGCGGGTATATGGAACGGAACTGCACTGTAACTATACGTTAGATTAATTCCTGATGATATCAAATGGACATGACGACACAATGCGGTTTTAAATCGGAGATCTCCAAGTAATTAAGTCAAGCGATGACGATTTCTCGGAAGATCTTCATTCGCTGAACCCGGCAGCCTGGCATTTCTCGGAAGGCCCCTAATGACTCGATTACAGAGGCATTCGATAATTCGATATTATCGAAGGTGTGATTTGAGACGCGCGGCACTTTTTTTTTATCATCGGATTGATAGCGACGATTTACGGCGGACGGCGGGAAATCGACGGATTCGAGCTGCATCATTCTGCATGCCGGCACGATCGGGAAGAAATGAGCGCTTCTGCGATCATCTCCTGATCTTTAATCGCGTCTCCGCTCATAGGCCGCGGCATGCGACCTCGAAAATCGTGCGAGCGCAAAAAGAACACTTCACGTTCGCATGTCGAAAGATATTAATAAGACTCGGAACTTTGAAGTCGTTATTAAAGAGAAAACAGCATCTCGAATGGTGTACCGGTATGCTACTTCTTTCGAGATACCTCGCATCCTCCTAGTTTCAACGTTTCAACTGATACTCGATGAATGCTAAAACGAATGAATGCGAAAACGGATTTCATGGGGGAAACGTCCCAAGAATGTAACGCAACATGATATAACAACTGACACAACCAAATAATATCTCCCCGCCTCCGCACGAAAGTAGAAGCATGGCAAGAAGAGTGAATAAAAAATATCGTGGAATGCAGGTGCATTCGAGCAAGCAATGCGTCTCCCAAGTGTACAAGACCTGCAGACCTGCGGATTCGTTCCTTCTTCAAAGTTTACACGTTACATTGCTCGTTTATCGTAAGGCCACTTACAACATTGTTTCAGCTGATTTCACTGATGCTCATTCATTACAGCATCGCGAAAGATCCTGGCCCTGACCTTGAGGGCAAACTATTTCGAAAGGATATACGGATCGGCTCTCTTTCGGCCGTGCTCTTGACCGCCAGAGATCTCTCCCCGCGCGCATTTTCGTGCGGCAGCATTTATGTCGTTGCACGACAGAAGGTCGACGTTTCCCTCTCTGTCTCTCTCTAGCGTATACCGGGTGACCCATCGCGGCGGCCGACACCGTTACCTGCGCGCACAGCGACAACGCGGAGATAGAAATTATCTCTGTTGCCGTTTTCCGTACGTATTGCGTCCGTTGTATTTATTACCGTTTACCGCTTCGAATGATACGGCCGCGCCGGTTCGCATGACGGCACGACGCGACGACAATGTCAGAAAAACTGCCTTTTCGAGCCCACTCGAGGCACTCAGAGCAAGAAGAATCTCAGAAGGGGCTCGGTATACGTCGTTCAAGCTTGGAACGCAAACGAATGCACCGAGCACAATGTTTGTACAACGGAAATTGCAGCGATATCTGCCAATATTGGTAAAAACAATTAGCATACAAGTATACTCCCATCGAATTATCGTGTTATGCGTCCTGCGGTTATCTATAATGACCCGCGGCCACATGATTGATTCGGATGAGAATTACTGACGATCGGCGCGAAACGTTTGGATCAAGGAAACGATAATTAAACAGAGGATGCAGAATAGCTCAGGTTTGGTGGAATTCCCGCGAAACGGACAGCGGCCGCTCTGCGAACCAGACATTCTCCAAAGCTTCTCATTGGGGATTGATGATAAAAGAGATATTACGACAACAAGGCAACAGCGTCATCAGTTGATAGTTTTCCTATCAACAATTCGTTTAAGCATGAATAACTTACTGGTTTCTCATAAATCGCTGTCAGCGGTTTTACGATACAAAAATGAAATAACATTCCGTGTCTCATTGCGATCTTAATGATACTTCGTGATACGAGTGTGTGAATTAGATAAGCATCGGGGACCGACAGAAGCAAAGATGGAAACAACAATCGATCATTTTCCTGCAGCCTGTTACCCGCTCTCTTGCTGCTATTTCTTTCTCTCCTCCTCCCCCCTCTCTCTCTCTCTCTCTCTCTCTCTCTCTCTCTCTCTCTCTCTTCTGCTCCACTGTAGTGGAGCATAATTGGACAAAGTTTTTTATCGATACTCGAGAAACACGTGCTATCAAAGTGCGTTCGCGAGAGCGAGCGCAAAGCTCCGCGCATTTCGTATCGCGGACGGTTAAAATGCAAATTATTTTGCCGTCTAGCAAAGCAAATCGCCTCCGTCTCCGACATGCGGCGTTTCCGTGCTCGGTCCTCTTCCTCTTCTTCTTCTTTTTTTTTTTTCCTTTTTCGAAATAAATTACTACCCTCGCGTATACCGGGTAACTCAACACGGCGCGCTCGTGTTGCCGCCACAGGATGCACGCATCCGCGGATTCTTTACGTAAGTTCGGCTCGTAAGTTCGAGATCGCTATCGTTTTATCCGACAACGAGCCTACCGGGTGACCGACGATGTTTGCTCGGCAAAAGGGAAGAATCCAGCGGGCTCTCCTGATCCTGAAACTTCAATTCTAATTCTATGATCGCTGATCCGCGAGCATCCGATAAAAGGGAACGATTGTTCGGAATACTTCAATATCGAAGCGCACGCGCAAGCGTTGGATTCATTTAGACTGACTTTATTTTCTATCACATCATCGCGTTACTTTTTGCTTTCCACATATCGTTCGTACATCGAAGCGTATCAACGAGAGCTTCGCGCTACCAGCCGAGGCTTCTGTCTCTCGCTTTCGTTCTTTGGAAAAACGCTCCTTTAACACGATCACGTGTGCGTCGGAGCGCGCATGCCGCGTGCACGCACAACACAGCCAGAGAGATTATTTGAGAAAAGTGATAAGCCACGTAATGACGACGCTGAGAGAACGGCGCGGAATGACTCGTGGCAGGCATAGCTGCCGTGACATGAAGATAGACATAGATGCCGTGACGCCATCAAGTCCTGTCGGAATAGCAGCTTGGAGCTTGCCTACCTGCGAGCATCGCAGACTCTCTCTCTCTCTCTCTCTCTCTCTCTCTCTCTCTCTCTCTCTCTCTCTCTCTCTCTCTCTCTCTCTCTCTCTCTCTTTCTCTCGATGCATATCTTCCGCAAATAGCGCGATCAGGCGACTCCAAGAATTCCAAAGTCTTAATCGTATTTAGTACTTTATACACGTCACGCTGAAGGCTACACCTTGCTCTATCCGATCATTCGAAGCGAATCTCCGGATTTCTTGCCATCAAGCTTCCACGTAGACTGACGACGCGGACATGCCGGACATTTCGGACAGCCAGATGGACATGATCAACCCTGAATTTCACCCATATTACATTAACGCGCTACGTTCCGGAGGCACAATAAAGCCGTACGTTTCAGGATACAAGTGAATCGCGTGCAGGACGAAGCGAGTGGGCGTTCGCGATACGGAAGGCCTATCTCCGGCGGCTGGCGACCTTTCCGACACTCGGACAAACAATACCGTCGTACATTACGTGCCGTGTACTACACGGCAACAACAACACGGCAAAGCAGCAGCAACGAGCGGATGTCGGCACGGCATTTTTTTACGGTTTTCACATTTTTTACAGTTTATATATCCCCGGCCGGACATGCATGCGGGCCTGCTTCTCGCTCGCTTCGGGATCGCTCGGCTCGGCAGGATCTCGTCAATCCGCCGAAAAGGGGCAACAACGGTCACGCGCCGCGAAACGTAAACGGTAAAAGTGCTTCTGACATTTGAAGGCATTCGCGCGCGCGCGCGCGCGCGCGATCGTTTTCGCGACGTCCTTGAGTCAATTCAGCGTGCGCGACTTGAGAAATTCAACCTGTTCGCGCGAGCCAACATTTACATTATTGTTTACAATTACACGCCGCTGCCGCCGCCAACCTTGTTTGGCCAACGCTTTCGGCCCCCCCCCTCCGCCCCGCCCCCATTTCGGGATCGCTCGGATTGCTCTTCGAATTTCCCGAATGCCCGAGAATCGTTCGAGTCCCGCATACCCTGCGCGTGACAAACAAAAACACGAGCGACGTCGACGCGTGCACGGGCGCGCCGAGTCGAATAATAAATCGGGTAAACAAATATAGCCGCGAGTAAATAGAAATCGGCGGCAAGGGAGCGAGTGATCCCCGAGATCGGGGAAGCCCGGGCTCTCCCGATGCGTTCGCCACCTACGATTGTCGCCGAGCCGGGATCGCCGCGTCGAGTTTGCGCGACGGATATCGCGGCATGAGGACGCGCATGTTTTGGGTGTCCGCGCGAAGAATGACCAGGACACACACGCATCACGCGACACGATCGGACGCAGGATGCGTCCTGGGTGACTCGATTTCCGCCGCCGGCCCCGCCGCTGTGCGATCTTTGCGCTTCTCTGTTCTGTTAATTACTCGCGCGGCCTTCTATCGCACGCTCGCTTGCTCGCTCGTATGTTGCGCGCTCATAAAAATGCCGAAATAGAAAGTCTCTCGGTCTTGCACGCGTGCGTGCGTGCGTGCGCGCGCGCGCGCGCGCGCTCGTTCTCGTGATCCGAGAGATGTTTTACTTCTCGCTCAAAGCGAGGCCCGGGCGCTTGCGCGTTGCGGCCCACCACGAGAAATATAAAAGCAGACGCGTTCGGCGACTCGTTGCTATTTAGTTTTTCGAAAATTCGAAAGCGCGCTGCGCGTCGCGCGTATAAATGTTTTCACTTACCGGCCGCGATCGATTATCACCGCTGCCCGGTGATTGACGTTCCTTTGCACGGGCCGCTGCTTTCCCCGAAGAACGTAATCCACCTACTCCGAACGGGCACCGACTCACAATGCGAGCGAGCGAGATTCCGTTCGAGAATACAGGCGGGCCTGGCGCTTGCAGCGCTGCCGCGGCGCCCACGTCGCGGCCGCCATTTTTGACTCGATGATACGATGAATTTGCCGGGAGAAATTGAACCGATCGCCGCAATCGGGAGATCTGCAATTCCTCGCGGATTATCCGCAATCCACATTCGCGATTGCGTTGTCATCGCGTTGAGAACAAGATGAAAGAGAACTCGTTCATCTTCGTCGTTTGTAAGCTGACATTCTTCGAATGTCTCTTGAAAAGCGGAGACAGAATTGCAGGAGATATAGGTTATATCGCCCACCTCGGCATTTCTACGCATACGCGTTACGCGCATTCGCAAATGTACGCGATATACAAACCGACGTCGAGCTATTGGCGAGAGAAATTTCTGAATTCTATTTCGCGACGACGAAATGGATTCATTGATAAGACTCTCATAGCGCGGGTACGATGGCCGATCCTCGCTCCGTTATCGTGCGATAACGTTTCCAGCTGCGAGCGACGAAGCTTTCGCGACAAACCTCGCGACACTCTCGCGCGCCCTCGCAGCGTGGCATGTGACGGTCCTGGCCAGCACCGTGGTCATACGTCTGATATCCAACATGGCCACCTGATATGTAGCAGACGATGCACACACAGGTGGCATGAAGTGCTGTAAATAAAATCCCACCTCTGGACCTAATTATGAGCGGGTGTGTGCAGAAAGAGAGTGCCGATGATCCCGATCACCTCGACGATGCAGTGGACCCGCGAGTGCAGGTGAGTGCACCGCTTGCTGCATCGCCCTCCGGGAGGGCCCGCGAAAGATCCGCGACGGCTCGCGGTATTGACACTTCGCGAAGAAGGTCACGATAATTAACGAGAACGCGCAACGGGAGAATGCTGCCGCGCGAGACATGCGTGAGATGACGAGCTTCCTGCGAGTTCCTGCACGTCCTGCGGTGCAGCGATAAGCGCATCCTCTCCGAGAACGTCCCTTATTTTTCTTCTCCCTCTCTGCGCCCACCCACGAACCATGCAAAATCCGATCCTCGCCCTGCCTCCTCCTCCTCCTCCCCCCCCCCCGCCCCGAGTACTCAATGCGTGCTGAATTTTACCCTCGTTGCCTGGTAACTTTCGATGCAGGAAATGTGAGAGCACGACATGTGCGATACTTCTTTTGTTTTTGTATACTTTTTCTAATTTAGAATAAAAATGTTGACATTAGGAACACTTGATATTATTTTCATGTATTTAGAGATAAGCGTGCAAGGCATTATTTCTTTAATTAAATATATATATATATATATATATATTTATATATATATTTAATTAAATAATATATATACGGTACGTATATTTATTTCTATGCAGCTCCAACTGATTGAGTTACTTTCAAAAATTGTTCATAGCTCAGTCTATTTATCAATGCATTGTTTATATTGTTTCAGATCGAACTCGAGAGATTGAACACAGCTACAGATGATATTAACAAATTAGAAGTCGATTTAGATGTGAGTATTTATTTTTTGTTGAAACTTGATCTTGCATATCCTAGATTTCATGTTATGTTACACGAATGACATTGAAGGAAGAGAGTTGCTAGTTTCGAACCAAGCTGCTATTAGATTTTATTGAAATGATTGCCATGTACAAATGGATAATGACTTGAGAAGATGATCTTAACAGCGGTCTATGACAGCTTCAACTAAAGAAATCATTTATAAAACTTACGACTATATGATTTATATATAGAACCATGACGTTATATTAAGCTATACATATCCGCTTCTATTGAACTAATCTTTTCATGTTGCTTATTTAATCGTTTTCAGGAAGCAAGAGCGATCTTTAGAGAATTATTGTGCGAATCTACAATCAAGATTGACACTTTGGCCAAGAAGCTTGGAACTTGCATTGAAAAGTCCAGACCATATTATGATGCTAGATTTAAAGCGAAAGAGGTCAGAATCTTATTCCATAATAAAGGAAGAAGATTGACACGTAACAGCATAAAGATAACTTTGAAAACTTTTATAGGCATTACACGAAACGCAAAAGGCTGCACTTCGATTTGAGAGAGCCAACAGTCAACACGCGGCAGCCAAAGAAATGGTTTACTTAGCAGAGGAAGGTTTAAGAACCGAAGGAAGATGCTTCGATCATGCTTGGCAGGTAAAATTAATTAATATCGAGTCTCGATATTAAATAGAATTAACATGCAAGCGTTATAAGGAGATATGTTGCAGGAAATGTTGAATCATGCTACATCTCGAGTTAACGAATCGGAGCACGAGAGAGCTCTCTCCGAAGCAGAGCACAGACATACGACTGCATTGTATCACAAGGCAGAACACGAGGTGCAAAGACTACAACGTGAATTGAAGCGTACTATCGCCAAATCCAGGTATATGAGAAACCTGCGATTTTCTCATTAGTAGAGTTCAAAAATACCCTTTATTATTCCGATGATTAATGCATGAAGTTTTATTGCATATAGTTATTTGATACAAGACACTTCTCAAAGAATTAGAACCTTGTATACAACCAAGTCTATGTATTGAAACACAATTAACTGTTTACATATGGATACCCATTATTATTTTTTTTTTCCTTTACTATCAATATTTTTTACCCCTGTTTAAACGTTCATCGAGTTATTTTTCAACGATTATTATGTTATATTATTTTTCTATAAATTTTTCTACGGTATTTATGTATTTTGGTTATATATTCATGTTGGCAGTATGGGTGCACGTCGCAGCTTGCTTCTGATAAACAGTATCGCCTACAGGCACAACTTGCTCATGTTGTAAGTAGGATAGATATCCTTTTTTATTTTTCTTTTTTAACATATGACATTTTTATCTCGTATGTTTTATCGAATTAATTTCTTTATTCATCTATTTTTCAAATCGTCATTCTGATTGTGCATGGATTACATATCTATAATATATCTCGAACGATATGCTGTGTGTTTTTGAGCTTTCCACGATTTTATTGCACACAAAAGTAGTTTTTTAGTTAATTTGCTTTCCTCCAATCAGAATGCTATATCTTCAAATAATGATTGAAATTATATCTAATATACATTTTTCTATCGCTGGATTCTACTGCTGGATATATATAATCTATTAATCTTAAAAGAAAGAAAACAATATAAAAATATTTTATTTCTTATAAACAGGAAAGAATTGTACAAAGTAAATGCTGAATTAATGATTATAAAATGATTATTAAAAACATGCCAAAAATGATCATAAAAATTTTCGGAGTATTTTCCATAATTAAATACCGAAATCCAGCATCCATTGATCAAAATCTTATATGTCAATAATCGAATCATAATGATGATCTTTTGCAAATTTAGAGAACAAGAAAAAATTATAGATTGCTAAATGTGTATGATAAAACTGTGTGATACTTTCTCTATAATTTTGTATGAACTTTAGAGAAGTTTATACGAAATTGCATCAAATCAGATGCACCAAAGTATTATTAAATATTAGTGTAGCATTAGCTGCACTGAGCATCTTTCTCCCGATATAGCCAAATTCAACAACAAATTCTAGCCAATATATTCAGAATTAATATGCTCAGGCATATATTGGATATATCATATTAGTTAAGGCATATTCGACATTGATTATCTGCTTATCAAAAAGGAATTTCTAATCCCAGAATTGAAAAGAATAATGAGCATACTTTTGCATTTGTTCATAAAATGTTAACCCTCATACTGAAAATGTTATATTTCACCGCCAATTAGCTGCGATATCTAAAAAGTCTGCATCAATATCAAATGCTTCATTCATTTTCTTGTTTGTTTGAAAACAAATACGTGAAAAACGTGCATAAAACTTTCGAGTAGTTATTTGATTAAAATTTCATGAATAATGGTTTTCTTAAGATCAGTGAACTCATTAACGAGTCTCGTAAATGTGCAGCGAACAAAAGAAATAATTTTACGCGCTTTTTCAATATTCTATAAAATTTGTAGAATTATTTTTCATCGAATCGCTTATAGGTCATCAACCAAAGCTTTTCTGTCTTCGCAAAAACCGAATTTGAAATATCGAAATATATTACTGCGATTTATTATTTCACTACTATATATATTTAATCATTTCAGAAGTAATCATAGTTGTTTCATTCAATTTAAGAGATAATTTAATATTTGTTTGTCCATAATGCTTTTTCCATCATAATACAAAAGATACTATCGTTTTTGGCGATAAAATTCATATAAAAATATTAAGAAATATTATCATGAAAATCCAAATCAATCAATTACCGAAATGTAAAACTACACAATGGTGCCATTCATCAACAGGTGATATTAGAGACATATAAAAAAATTAGTTTTAATTATTGTAATACTAAATGTAAGTACGTAAGTCTATAGGAATACATATCAAATAGGCGCCTATTGACACGTATTTTATATATATCTTAAATAAAAAAAATCGATCGCAAAGAATACCGATTCTGCTGTATTACAAATATATGCGATACTTTTATATACGATTCGGATTTAATGAAATATTATTTAATTAACATAGGCCTTACTACGAGATGAAAGCGCATTTTAATCAAATGCTGGAGGAGCAGAAAATGAAAGTCAGCGCATTGGAAAGATCAGTCAGTGAAGCAAAGGCTTCGTACGCGGAAGCATTACGAAATTTGGAGAAAATCAGCGACGAAATTCACAGGGTATATAAATTTAATATACATTCATCTAATTATAAACTAAGCTGGATATAGTATGTTAATGAAATGTTTATCTGTAGACAAGAAGGTACGATGGCACGGATGAATATGATAAACATACGCAAAATGCAACCGATCATTCTGCCGCACAAACCAATACGGCGACTCCGACGGATTCTAGCGTAACTGGATCTCCAGATAGCACGGATTACACCAGCGATGAGTACTTGCGACTTCCTGACAAAATGAGTCCAAACGTGCCGTGTCCTATGCCTACAAGAGTAAGTATACACTGTGTCCGCACGTGTCAAAATGTTTCATTCGCAAGATCATTTACTTTTTTACAATTTTGAGACAATTAAAGTCATACATATCTTTAATCGCGGCGAAAAATATTCCTTCTAAATAAGCACATTAGATTTTTTGATAAATTAAATTTTTTGTATATTAATTATAGTATAATATTGTATCCGTAAAAAAATCTTTATTGTCTATAAATTTCATGTTGTGATATATATATATATATATATATATATATATATATATATATATATATATATATATAATATGAAGAATTTGAAGATATTTAAAAAAGAAATGGAAGGATATATATAAATGCGGAAGGAGAATTGAATAATTTGAGATTGAAATAGCTTTAAAGAATTAAAGAATTAAAAAAATAATGTAAAATATATTATCTATATATACTGATTTTATATGTTAATTAATGCATATACGTCTTTCAGATCGACAAAGATTTATCGTCCGAGTATCTGGGCCTAAACAACTTGAATCTCTCATCCACCGAACCTCGCAAATATATAAAGCGAGACCGTCCACGAAGTATCGCGACAACCGACTCAAAACATATCGTACCTTTAAATCATACCAGCACTTCTACACCAGGACTGGCGGATATATCGGGCATCATCTCTCCCGTCGAGAAGAGAGTAAAGATTCAATCACCTGTAAATGACAACAAAAACAATACTATGACAACGGCTCAAAATGGAGAGGAATGGACGGAAATTAGTTTAAATAATTCACCAGATGAGGTCTATTACAATAATGAAGTATTCTCCGACGAAGAAGATCAAATTCCTTACAAGCCGCTACCGATGGAATTGAGTCCTGAGATGGCTCAACCGATTGATGTGGTCACCGAAGCATCGAAGGAGCAAAATGCACGAAAGAGATTAGTAACTCAAAAATCTTTGCCCACGATATCGAAAGTAAACGAAGTTAGTTTAAGTGACGAAAAGAAAGCAGAAGTTACGAGAAGTCCATCGGTGAAGAATCGGAACAAACTCGACAACAGTTTAGCCAATTGGATAAGCAGGAGTTCAGCGGGAAGCGAGGCCAGTGGCGGTAGTTCCAGTAAGTAAACAAACAAATTGTTTATATATACATATATAAGCAATTTTATATAATATATTTTAAATTATATTTATACGAGTATATTATTTGTAGCGAATTCAAGTAGAAGACAATCTCTCGATATGTTGTGGAACAGCGGTACCGGGGAACGGGTTAAGGAACTACTCAATCATGGTATGATGATGTTAAACATATCCAGTCTGACAGAACGATGTTCTAGTGAACCAAAAACAGCGGAGAGAGACAAGGACAAGTCTGAGAAATCTGAAAAGTCGGAGACTAAGGGAAAAAAAGTTCCAAGTCCGTTGGAAAAAACAATGAGCTATCTCAATGCAGATGAGGAGACATCAGATAATGAAAGTTTAGCCAGGTAAGCCAGGTTTAGCTTCGAATATCCTCTGTTCGGCTACCGATTTGTCAGTAATACTGCATTAATAACTTTATGCACTCTAGTGTGGAGATGTTAACGGAAGATCAGATCTCTTCGCTTATGATGGAGCCAGATATGAACCAAGTATGTCAAGAAATTCTTGGAACGCCTTTAGTCGAAGTATGTCCACTGTTGCAACAGCTACAACAGCAACAGCAATAGCCTTATCATGGAATTGCGCGAACGAGATGCGCGATAAAGATTCAACAATAGAAAGTGTTCAAGATCGTTATAAAATGGTAATGTAATTAAGACGCAGCCTTTCTGTTAAAATACCGAGCACATCGCTACATTATGTTTCTATGTCTGTTGTTATAACTTTATAGATCTTTTTATCTCATGTGATATAACAAGACAGAGCGACAGTCATATTTCAACAGAATCGTTAGACTCTGTAAAATATTCTTCATGGATTTGGACTCGGCACCGTCAAGTTATTCTATTTATTAATAATAAATATTTATACATGTGTTTAATAAGAGTACAATTAGTTGAGGCTTTTAGTCGATTCAGAATTTGCATTAAAAATGTCTCGTTAGTTACTTAAACATTAAGAAGCCTAAGAAATGTCTTTTGCAAATACGCTTACATTGATACCTTAGATCATCGCTTGGGAAAGGGGGGGTGATTTTCAAATTTATTCTACAAAATCTTTTTAATATTTAACATTTGGTAAATTTGGTGAGATGTCATTCGCTGAGAAAGCAATATATAGTTAATAGAGAGTTACGTAGTTTATGACTTAGATAGTCGCACACAAATTTATTCCAAGTCGACTATTTTTTGCTTGTCTTCATATACGACTGCTATCGCACTAAAATCTCTCGGATCGTCTAACAAGTATATTAAAATATCATAGCGAGATATCAAACAACTTAAATCATAAATCATAAATCAGATCAACCGCGCAGAAACATTGCACTCGTCGCTATAATGCGTTTAGGCATTATAACTGTTGAGCATTTCCTGGTGTCTCTCGTCGAAACGTGTTTGATTCGTTAAATTGTTTCCGCAAAAGCGGAAAAAAGAGATCCTACAAAAAGTTATAAGATGCCAATTGTCGACTTCGATAGTTTCTAAAATATGCGGATTGAATTGTACATAGTAGCGTAATACAATTCTAAATGTATAGATCTGTATACAAAACGTATTGCTAATACTCAAAGTACTCTATGATTTTGAGTTTCATTTCACGCTTAATTATGCGTTAAATTTATAAATGCGATCAGTACTGACAATGCGTTTTGGATAAAGATCGAAAAGCAGCTTCGACAGATATGCTGTTTCATACGCAAAGCTTCGTCAAACATAAATAAGTAAGATACTGTTCATCCAATTTCAACAAGATATTTTTCAATATTTTTTGCTGTATCATGATAGGAATGTCTCGTATCTATCAGTTAAGTACCTTTATGACAACTATGTGAGTTATGCGACTCGCAAATATACAAATTATCATAAGTAAGTATGGATGCAAGTATGGATAGTCCAATGACACTCAATCGTGATAATAGATCGAAGACGCGTACTGGAATGTATTTAGGTACTCGAGACAGATGAGATTGAGTATGAATTAAGTACTAGTTTCATCATTTTTATTGCCACGTATTGTGATATAGCTCTTAGCTAGATTTTAAACGTTCAGTTGGATTGTCCCGAACAAGAAAATATTAGTGCAAAGGGCGCATATGCAATATATTTATAAAAAGAGTAATATATACATACATAAATACATATATATATATATATATATATATATATATATATATATATATATATTGTATAAAAATTATAAGTTATATGTATACACATAAATCAGTTATATGTATACACTTATTTATTTTCAGCGTGACTTTCTGTATTTCATGTTAATTGATATTCTTCGTATGTATTGAATATTTATACATATATAAAGATGACGATAATCATATTTTCTAACAAGAAAATTCTTTTATAGCTATATCGTGACGCGTCAAAAAATCTCCCCGCTTATTAAATATTGTGCAATATTTAATAGTTTATTATTACGTTTATTATTATTATTATTATTATTATTATTATTATTATAATAAAACAGTCTGATCAGATCGAAACATGACATTAACGATCGGTCGATTTTATCTAGTTTTTTTTTGTTTTCTGAAAGTAGAAGCAAGTTATTTCCAAAGAATTTGAAAGAGCATTTAATGTATATTTAATGTATATTGTCACTCTTTATGAACTACAATGTTGAATAGGACTTTTTGGCGGTGCGATTCTTCCATTTGTGATCTTTTGGAGCGTAAAAATTATTCGTCGAAAATAATCACATAATCATCGCGACTCGCGTGCATGCAAGAAATATTTTTGTCTTATGTATTGGACAGCAGCGATACAACGTGCAAGGACAATTACAGTAAGACAACAGCGATAACGAATTATATTGTACATACTTACTATTGTATATGTGAATGTAACTATGTATATACCATATTGTATGCTCATTAAAATCTCTACGAGAGTGTATGGAGGATGCATCATGTTTTCTCTCATCTTATTGCAATGATCAATCTCGTTAAAAATATATTCATCGCGAAAACAAGGCAATGACTATTAACTAATGCTTCACTTTTCAAAGCTCGCTCAGCTAACGAATTAAATATAGCCATTACGTCGAATGTCCGTATGTTCAACGAAGCACCAAATGCGGCGACTCCTCGTTCATTAGTTTAAGCGGCCGATTACATCATACCCGATTAAAATCGAATGCAAATCGTGGCTCTCACGTGAATTGAAGACGTCTCGTCGCGACTCACATCGTAATGGCTGATCATGCTTGAGTGCGAGCATTTCGCAATGATTCGAAAGTTTTGCCGAAAAAAATCCATAAAAAATCGTTTAACCCTGAACACTCGATTATAAAACGAAAAATATATATCGTTTCGCTTATTTATAGTCATAGTTATCACAATCGAATTTTCTTCAAAGTAAATTTTACCTCAAAGCAGTTTATAAGATTGAATTTTCGTATTATTTTAAAAATTCAACTTCAATTCAACTTGCTATTCCGAATAAATAATCTTTTTCTCTTGCTATATATACGATAATTAGCTTAAAATTATTTCGAAGTAAATTTTCATCCGTAACGTTGAATAATATCCATTCAAGGATATATCCTACGGAAAGTTACTGAAATTAAGAACGCATTCTTCCTTTGTTCGCATGGCCAAAGCGTGGGTTCTTTTGTTGATGGAAATCTGAAACCGGCAGTTCCATTGTAAGGGCCATTATGACGATTTAAAGAAGAAGCTTAACGCAGCTAGTGCCTCTTCTGCAAAGTATACATTAATATTTATATTCGATTTTCTTTCAAATTTAACAGAAAATTGCTTGCGAAGCAAACTGAGATGAGCTCTTCTTCATTCCACACACACATTTCAGGCAATCGGATTTTGATTCGTTAAAACAATTCCACATTCTTTTTTATCGTAGTAATTCAGTAATTGAAATTTCTTTTAAATACAGTACACTCAGGTATCATAGACTTTCGTTACATGATAATGACCGAGAACAACGGTGTTCATCAACAACAAAATTATATGTGATACAAAAATATCTATGACAACCAAGTATTTTTATTCGAAAAACTACTCAAGCACTCGAAATATCTGATGACTTAGGTCATCATTACATAAGATTTCAGGCGATTTTCTGAGATTGCCATTTCTGTTACAAGGTAACAATCCGTCAGTTGTTAGCGCGCTAGAGTGCAACGTGTGGAATTCCGCAAAACGATGACATAGTTTTTCGGACCTGAGGAGCTCGGAAAGCGCATTTTTTCCAACGGGGCATACTTTTAACTGAAACGAATACCGGGTTAACGCATTAAAGAAATCTATCTGCAATGCTCGTTAATCGGCTGAAAAATCAGCCGTCAGTCATTATTGGAGCCGTCAAAATTCTTCCCGCAAAGAAAAAGGCGTTTTTTCAGACAATACCATTTGATGCAAGACGGAGCGACGCCATATTGTACCAAGGAAGTTTCCGAGGCTATTTTAAAGTTTACGAGAATCGAGTAATTGCTCTGAGGTATCCTAAATTTGTTCACAACGGCATACAGCGGCTACCGTACTATCCACATTTGAGTCCGATTTTTTCTGTAGGAATCCCTGGCTAAAAGGCAATCGCTATGATAGAAGATCCGAACGATAGAAGAATTGATTTAAACTGAAATGAATGAGAAAAATGATGAATAACATATCGAAGAAAATGTTGCGTATAATTTTCAAAAAATGATTTCGTTTCAACCTGACGGCGCACATTTCGAGAACATATATTATTAGGATCGACAATATTCCTTCACAAAGATTTATTAAATGATAAACATATCTCTTTGGTATCTTTACATATAAACGAAATCTAAACATATCTAAATTAGATTTTGTTACAAGAAATTTTACTTTTCCTGTTTCCATTTAATTTTAACAATTTCGCATGGAATCCTGCAGGGAATATCCCGTATTACAACTAAATGTATCTCATTTATCTTTATGTGCATTTTAATTCAACGAGAACGTAGATTTCACGCAAGGATATAGCCTCCAAACAATTAAAAAAATAATATCTTTGATTAAGGAAAGAGATTAATTAATCACGATACTTCTTCGGACGTTCCGCTCGGCGGTGCGTTTGATCGGACAACCAGTGGCCCCAATTCACACCTGACTCTAAGCGATAAAAACCGCCTCTAAAGATATCCTTATCCCGCTCCTGCGTGGGCACGAGTCCCGTTCAATTCCTGCGAGTTGGAGGAACTGTTATCATAACAGGTAGTCATCTCTTACAGCGCACGCTGTCGAGCGAATTTATTTGAACGCTCTTCTCCTGGAATCTCTCTCTCTCTCTCTCCCTCCCTTCCTCGTGCGCGAAGATTTCTTTTTCTTTCCTCTCTTCCTCGTCTTTTCCTTATTCTTTTTCGTGATAAACCGCCGTAACCACAGCATCCTTCGTTGACCACTCGGAGCGGTAGTGAGCAGGACGATTAATTATCTCGGCGCCAAATGGCAACGATGAAGCTTAACGACGGTCGATTAAGATCCAGGATCGAGAGAGAGAGAGAGAGAGAGAGAGAGAGGGGGGGAGGGAGGGGAGGGAGAAGGGAGGACGGGGGGAGGGGGGAGGGGGGCGGAAAAAAAACAGAACGAAGGAGGATGGAGAGAAAGAGAAAAAGGAGGAGAGATCTCTGGGAAATCCTTGAAAGAAGAACAAGAGATATAGCTGGTTATTCCGATATTTTTTATCGCATCGTGCGATTAAGTGGCAAGATTACTCGACAGTTAATAATAGTATGCACAAGGCGCAATATTACGATCGGTTTGCTAGATTTGTATTTCGATTTTGATGTCCGGTAGCGATACCAGTCGGAGGCCGAGAACTTATTCGTAGCTTCAAGTGCCTGTTGCCAAGTAGACGCAATTACGATCGATTATTCAATGTAAACCTTCCACCGACTAATCTTGACCCTACTCCGACGGTCCATCGTTTAAGAGATGTATCCCCCTTAACAAACACGTTAGTCCCTCGCTTGGCACGATAAAGGTTCGGCTATTCAATCGACTTGAATCGATTTCGGCATCTGACAATTTCGTCGGAACACACGTGAGCTCGATTCTTCATTTATGTCATTCCCGCTGTCAATTTATCATGCGTAATAGAATTACACGTTTTGACTTTACCAGATTTATGAAGCTCGTACTATGCGACGGGGCCTGAATGAACAAGCTTGCGCAAAGTTTGCAGCAAGATAAACACGTCCAACATTCTCTAAATCTTTCCTGGCTCTTCCTGGCGCCGCCACATCGTCGCTAATATTTATCCGAAAACTGCAGGAACCAAGCACGGCGTTTGCACGCTATCGATTGACGATATCGTACAATACTTTCCGATGATGTTATCATTACATTCGACGGCAAGGATACCCTAGGAATGGCTCGAGCGAAAAATAATAGCGAGAAGTTACGGGTACACATGGTTCAGGCGGCTCTGAATATAAAGGAAACACAAATCTAGTGATTTCTAAAGAAAATGTCAGGGCGCGCCATAAGGCATACGGGGCTGCAGTTTACGAGCTCTATGCGCGTACAAAGAAACTGCAAGAGCAAGAGAGAGAGAGAGAGAGAGAGAGAGAGAGAGAGAGAGAGAGAGAGAGAGAGAGAGAGAGAGAGAGAGAGAGAGAGAGGCTCAAAAAGAGGCTGACCGACCCAAGGGCCTGAAACGGGACACGGACGCCACGGCACGTTAGTGGCCAGACGAAGACTTGGCTCTTTTGTAGCTCCATCGGATCATCGGGGTCTCTTCGTTTCTCTCGACGAATGAAATATACTTCCACTTTGAACGGCCTTCGTAGTCTGGCGCCGAATATACAGATCGGGATTTTCGGGCCCCGCTCGCCCATTCGCCCGTTTACTTTGTTCGAGCATTGTCGCGCGACGCGCCGAGGCGTGAGCACGCCTGGGCTCGTTCGTTCGCGGAAGAATCCTATTTATCAATAGCGACCCTTCGAAATCCCTCTTCTCAATCTTTTGCCCGGTCACGCATAATTGGGAACGACTTATGAAATGAACAGGAAGTGCAACAGCGGTACACCTTCCTCGGCTAAATATTATTTTTGTAGGATAAATATTGCTTCTTCGATTCAATCCGTAAACGGGATCCGCAATTCTCCGCCAATATGCGACTTGTTTCTCCATGTTTGGCCAATTGAAACTCTTAACTTTCACTCCGTTGGCTTCGCTTTGGTCATTTTTGCTAGAATAAACGCTTCCAATGTTTGCCTCCTCTGCGGGTGAGCTTTCCCATCTAACTCCAAATCCCGATAATAAATTCAATCTTTCTTCCAAGTCAAAGCCGCCGTGAAACGTGAGTCTGCCTGAACAACTCACGCGCGTGTATTCGTCCCAAATACATATACGTCTGAGAATGTAGAAAAAATTCTTGATTTCTTACGTCCAGTAAGAAAATCTAAGTCTCCAAAGGCCAGTCACGAACTGGGATGACTCGCGTTTTCTCGCGACAATATGTTTTGCCATGTACCCATGTCAAAGAACACTGACAAAAATAACATTACGGCGCGTCTCGTCCTCGCTTCGTGGCGTGAAGTAACAGCGATAAAAGTCGACGTGGAGGCCGATCGTGGTAATTGCGTTCCGCTGCGTCACGTCCGTGCACAACAAGCCGCGTTTATTCTTCTTTTTGGCGGTTCGTCCATCGTCTGCCAGGACGCATAATGTATTTCCAAGCGAAGCGAATCCGATCCGTGATTTCGTGGTCGCAGGGCAACCGCGGATGGTCTTCCACGTTTTCTTTTGTTATCCATTGTCGCTGTTCCCCGAAGCCGATCCTATGGCAGTGATGGTACACGAAGGCGAGATCTCTGTCGCCCTCGCCCGCATAAAAGAAACGCGGCTCGCCAGAGGTGGTATCTGATTCTAATCCCGAAATCCGGTTTGAAGCTCCGGATTGTCGGCGCGATACTCGTCGTTTTTCGTTAACACGGTCCTTAAAAGTCCCGGGGGCCGACATGAACGTCTCTCAGGAACCGTTCATGAATAAGGGATAGAGCGCGGCCCGCGCGTAAACCGAATCTGTTTGTATTTGTTCTTTTCATTTTCCCTTTTCTTTTTCCCCTCTTTGTTTTTCCCTTGTTTTTCTTCTCTGTCAGCAAGAATCGTAACGACCGCCGCGATTTACTTCGGAGATCCTTTTCCTAGCTAATATTGAACACTGACACGAAAATTCTTCGACGGGATATGTCAGAGATGACACGACATTCTCCGTTTTGGATTCCAACTGCTCGTCGAATTGTTCATTGAGATCCTCGAGCTTCGAAGCTCGCGATGTGATTCAAGTTTCGTTAGAAACGCAGCATCGATCAGTGAGGCAGAGCTCGCGATAATTATCCTCGGCAATTAGCAGCCATTCGTTAGTCAATCGTCGTTAGAAACGCAGCATCAATCATTAATACGCCTCGCGAAATGGGCGATGTATATTCAACGACCCTTAATAGAGATCTTCAATAATTCATAATTAAGCATTAATCAAAGCCATGGCCACGTATCGATTCGCCGGAGACAGCGCATCGTTTCTTCTAAACGGACCTCGCGATTTCTCGACCGACTCTGACCGAGTTATCAGTTCCTCTCGCGATAATTATGTTTCGCGTATTATTTTCTACGCACTCGTCGGATCGGATCGATTCGATCCAATCGATCGCTCGTGGAACGATAGGTGAGGCTCTCGTTCAAGTAGGCTAATTGCGAGAAATTGCGCGTAAGACGTTGCCGTCTCAAGTGATCGCCTTTACGGACGCGCTTTCACGCTTTGCACGTGCGCGCGCGCGCCAGAGAGAGAGAGAGAGAGAGAGAGAGAGAGAGAGAGAGAGACTTTTATTACGTCTTTTGCAAGCATCTGCAAATCATTACAAGTACACGCTGAGCTAGAACAATTTCTGTACTCGACGCTCGAGCCAATGCCGCATCAAAGAGTCGCCGTTTACTTTGGGGGAAATAGTCGAGTGTGCACATTAATGGTTTTTATTATATACGGAAAGCGCGGGAAAGCATACTTCGTGGTCCTTGAGCGATTTGTCGGTCGTCGAGTCGGTTTGTTATCCCGTTTACGAGTTCTAACTGAGGATAACCCAGCTGACCGCAAAGGATATCATCGCGCTTATCAATTTTACGATCGTAAAAACGTAGGGCCGATCGCGTAATTTCAAGTGATTAGTGATCCAGCGATATCTGAGCGTTTAAAGTTGGCTTTAAGCATAAGCATCTGAGATTCGATTCTATACGAGTGAAGAATTCGATCGCGCGCGCAGAGATTCTTCCCAAAGTTTAAATTCTTGGAAAGCGTTTAACAGAAGACATATCTGCTTTACGTGAATGTCACGATGAACGCACGCAACGTGAACATCAACGACGATCTCCTTGAGAGAAATCTCCGTATAAGCGCGCATTGTTCGCCGCGTTTCGAATCTCAGGCACGACGCGTATGGACATCTTTTCACAAAAGTGTCAAAGATCATCTCTAAAAATATAATGACCGACGCCTTTAAGCATGAGTCTCGACGAAGGCGTCGAGAGGGTCGCGCGCCTCAATCTGGATCGCGCGACTTCACGCTCCAGCGATACACGCGCAACAGGTTACGCAGGCTAACGCTGACGTTGCTGCTGCTGCTGCTGCTGCTGCTGCTGCTGCTGTTGCTGTTGATGATGATGATGATGCTGCATCAGCAGCACCGCGACCTAATCTCGATGCGAACCGTTTCGCGCTCCACGCCGCGATGACGGGCCCGATCGCTGCGTCCGGCAGCTGCCGCAGCATGAAAAAATTACCGCGGGCTTTGTTCTCCTGCGAACAGTGCCCCTTTGTTGGACCTTAATATCCATCAGTCGACCATTGCCCGAGTAATGCAGCAATGCTAAGAATTTTTCTCGCTTTTACGCGAATGGGTATAAAACGTGCACTGAGAACGGATTAGCTGTTGTAAAGTCTCCCAGAGGATTGTTTGTCTTGCTTTCTTATTTATGGCAAAGTTGAATGCATCTCTCTCGTGCATCCGCGATTTTGTCACTAAATATAAAAGAGATATTGCGAGATATTGAAATACTGTCGCACCATTGTCGCGCGTATAGTTGTACAGCGAATAATTTTGTACAACGAATTACGCTGGAATAATTACGCTGCTCCCCTCTCCCAGATTTCCATGTCTTATTGTTTTTATTGCTAAATGCCTATTACGAGATCTCCTAAACTTGCACGTCTCGCATTTTTGTATTTTACGGCGATGTTATATATATATATATATATATATATATATATATATATATATATATATGCTTCCTTGGCGTATGCGATTTTATCGCAAGGAAAAGATGAGATGAGTAAAAATTATTTTATTCATTTTGCACAACAAATAACTTATAGATTGTTATTGTACCGGAATCCCTCCTAGAATCCCCCGGAATCCCCATTTCTATGCTCTAGTTTTTTAAATTTAGTTTCATGCGGCGTTACGTAAGAATGTATCGAACTCGTGCCATGTAGATTCAGGGATTCGGAGAGCGGTAGCGCGAGTGTCGCCCTTCTGAGGCATGAAATATCACTATCCGAGCGCAACGATCCTCGAGACCGGGCACGCCGCGCTGGCAGCAATTAACCGGTAATCTGATATCGATAGTAATATACTCACACGTCGTTGTGCACCATGCCGAGCCGGATTCGAGCCGAGCTGAACCGAACCGTGCCGCACCGAAGGCGTAGCTCACGTCCCTACTTAAAAGCGCAGCGTGATGCGCATTCCTATAGCGCTTAATAGTGGACCGTTTCTTTGCTTTTTTTCGCTCCTAAAATGTTTCTTATTACTTATTCAGCGGAACGCTTCCTCGCTTCCTTCTCTATTTTAATAAGATAAATTAAGGGAAAGAAAAAAGGGGAAGCTGTCGGATAGATATAGAGACTAATATTATCTTGAATTCCTTAGCCCTCCCTTCAAATGTCGTATTGCATAATCTGAATATATATATATATATATATCTCAAAAAAGAAAAAAAAAAGAGAGAGAAAAAAAGAAAAAGAAAAAAAAAGCAACGATGACAAACGACATTTGCGTAATATAATAATATAAGATTATGACGCGCATTACATTGCGCGCGGCATGTAATTCTTCATTTTTCGCATTTGTCACCTTTCACTTTCGTGCCATTTTCATTTCGCAATTTGTTGTATTATTTTACCAACAAGTATCAACAAATACATACAGCAGTCGCATCGTGTTAAATGACCGATAATCGTATCGAAATATATCGCTGAACATCCGCGTCGTAAAACAGTCACGCCAAAGTCCAGAATTTTCACAGAGTTTCGCAATGAATTCAAAGTCGGATTTAGTATGCACGAGCGGATGCATAGGATCGAGTACTCGCTACTGGATACTCCGCTCGCAACGCGAACTTAACCTAAACGAATGGAGGAGGGAAAGAGAAAAGGACAGAGGGAGAGAGAGTCAGCGTTCCCGCTAACCGTGCGTATCCCGGAATTGCAAGAAAAAGATTCCGGATTCTAGCCGCGGTTCTAGATCCCGCGGCAACAACACGCCGCGCATAGACATTCGCGCCTTTCCAAGCAGTCGGAGCCGCAACTGCGCCGAGCCTCCCCAATGCGCTCTCCGGAGAACGTTAAGGCTCCGCCGAGTACTCCGAGTATCGCGCGAACACGCGGACCCGGATGAACGAGGAGAAGCGAGAAAGAGGAGGAGGGAGAGAGGAAGAGAGAGACAAGAGAAGTCAAGATCTCTCCGCACTGCGCTGCAGGCCGCTGGCGGCCGTCGTTGTTCGCGGCACGATGGCGCCCGTAGGACGCTGACGCTATGCGACGAGGGGCTCGTCGGGCTCGTATTCGTTTGCGCTATACGCGCAAACTCGTTTCTGCTCTTCCTTTCATTTGAACAGTCAAATGGTAATAAATAGTAAATAACAGCGAGCTCCGCGCTGCGTTCGAGAGACGCCTCAACAGGACGCTGATGCCCTCAATGAGATAATCCCCTAGAGGGGACAAATAAATTGCAGCCAAAAATGCAGGCAACTTTCGAAGATACGAAGCAAATGCGTGTCTCGGTGTTATTGCGTGTCTCGCTTCTGTGCCAAGTCCGATCGGCGTTGGTCGGATTCTCTAAAAAACAAAATGCAACATGAACAACTCGTAATCCTAGACCTTGCGAGACGTAACGTTCACGTTTGTTCTCAGTCGCGCGATAATGCGCAAATATGGTGATCTCTACTTGCGGACGCGAAACTGATATTGGTAACTAGAGGGATTTTGAAGGCTATATAAGGGACTATAGAAAACACTGCTGTAATCAGCGGCAATACAGCTCTGCGAAGAATAACATGATTGATAAAGAAATTATATTACAGAAAATTCATTTTACATTCATTTTACAGTCGTTGAGACTTATTCCACAAACAAGATTCAATAATCAGGCTTCATCAGGTGATATCGCGATATTGTTTCTCGGCTTGAATCGCGACTTACGAGATCAGATAAGGAAACGGCAACAAGGCGAAAGAATTCTTCTGGACGGTCCTGAACCTCCCTTCCTAATTCGATAATCTCTCTCACTCCTGCGTCACCGATCGGTCCTCTCCCTCACATGACTCGAAGATCCACGAGCTCTTGATCCCTCCCCATGCAACCTCAGCACGAGGATAGCCGAAGCGCGAGCGGCCTGCGCCTTGCGGAGTGACGCGAAGCGCCCTACGTCACAGTGAAGTATGTGCTCCCGAGTGTAGAAAATGGCTGCGCTCTCCGCCACGGATCGGCGCGGATGTAAATATGGCCTGTGGTTCGGCCTGCTAGTGCTCGTCACAAAATATTGCGGCGGTGAGTACTCGGAGGGATGCCTCGCAGGCGCAATCCCCGCGAGATCCAGCATGGCGATGCACGCACGCGTGCGTGCATACACGCGTGCATGCGTGCACGTCGCACGCGTGATGCTGCCGACGGCGGAGCGCGGAGAACCGCGCGCGCGAGAGAGAATCGATCGAATGCGGGTTAGGTCACGCATTTCTCCGTCCGCCGTCCGCCGTCCGCCTTCTGTCGCGCAGATGTGCGGCCGACGACGCTCGCGAGCCTCGCTCGTTCTCATTCTTTCCCAGCCCGCCGGAATTTTCGTCCCCCGACGGAAATCCGCGTCCGTTCGCTCGCTCTCGCTCCCGTATCGCCCGCACGATTGTTTCTTCTGATCGAGTTGCCCGTCGGGCAGCGCTTTTCTTCCCGCCATAAGGGAAAGATCATGTTGCCCGTTCCCGAGCATCCTTTGGCGCGCACAGCCTTCGGCGGCGTGCGCGATTCTGCTCCCGTTGCTCCCGTAATCTACGTGCGCGCTACGTGTTTCCTCTCCTCTCCCGTTACTGCTGCTATCTTGCTCCTCCGCATCTGCGTTTTTCTCTCGCGACACACCAGCGATCGTCAGCGACGATCTTCCCCCGTCGCACGATCGATGCATTTTCGTGAAAGGAATTCCCGTGCCGCGCCGTTCGAGATGGCACGCGGCCGTTCCTTTTTACGTCTCTGTCGGGGCGAGAACGAGAGAAATAGAGGAACGAGAGAGACGGAGATGAGCCGCTCTCTGAGCGCTGGAGACTGAAATACCAGCAGTGAGAATTCGCATCTCGTCCCTCGGTGCTGTTCTCGCACCACCATTGCGACCTTTTTCCCCATTTTCCTCTTTTCCTTCCTCTTTCCCAGCCTCCTCTGGGAGTCTGTCTCTCTCTCTCCCTCTCTCTCTCTTTCTCGAGCTTGCCTCGATCGTGGCACGGCGCAGCCTCCGCGGCTGTTTAACGCGCGATGCTGGACCGACTCGATCGCTGCGCGCGATTCGATATCGACGAGATGACGCTATCGGTGACACGAGACTTTAACCCTTTGAAATGCAGCAGTTACGACATACCGATCGTCTATCTAATACCTTCTCTCGATCTCCGTATCTCGAATTATACTTGCGACCGATGTTCGCGACACGAGGAGATGACGATAATTAACGCCGTTTGCACCGGAAGGAACTCTTGACATCGATGCTCGATGTATGTTCCGGATTGTTTGTTTCTTTTGGCGTTTGTCGCATTCAAAGTTGTCAGAGATTTCTCATTTTACGTACAACGATCGCGTAACGATGTCGTAATGAAGGTTTCTCGTGATGTTTCACTCAGATTCGAATTTATTTTCATCAATATCATCATCATCATCATCACCATCATCATCATCATCATCATCATCGTCGTCGTCGTCGTCGTCGTCGTCCGAGGAACAAGAATGCCCGATGAGAGCGTTGCGTTGACGTCAAATCTGATCTTCGTAATCGAAACCCGTAATTAGACGGTCGCTCTCGGCGCTAAATGTGGAACCGTGAAAGCGCACCGCGCCATGGAAAATGGTCATTGCTCATGCTGCTTCAGCGACGAATACCGCATTAAATTCCGAAATCAATCTAATAATCGAAGGCTTGAAAGCGTCGACGTTAACGGGACACGCGACATTCTCTCTCTCGCTCTTTCTCTCTCTCTCTGTCGCGAGTACGCGCTAAACGCAATTTCGTGCTCGCTGTGAGAGAACGGAGTTTGATCCGTGTTCCCTTTCTCCTCGCCGCGCGCTCTCTTATTTTTCTTCTTTTATGCGTACGTACGCACCAAGTACGTTTTTCCCCGCGATGCTCACAAGGACATCGCGCGTACACGTCGCGCAAGATGGATAAAACGGCTGCTCCTCTCTCGATGTAACGCGCGCGCGCGCGTGCGTGCGGTGTAAAAATACGCTATTTCGTAACGTAAATTTGTGGCGATGTAAGTTTCCCCGACAGATGCCGGAAACGATGACGGATATATCGTTATCGAGCGAGACGTAGCCTTGGGATTTAGCAGGATACATGTCGGGAAGGAACAACGCGGCAACTCCCTCCGAATTACAAAGCGGCTGTACGGTGAGGGGGGATAATTAATGTAGATTCAATTAATCTACGATGCGACAGTAAAGTGTCAGCGAATTCGGCTAGCTCGAAGCGACCGAAAAAAAAAATGATGGTTGTAAATTCGTTCAGCGTGATCAGAAACGTGACGAATTGGCACACGCCTTTACGGCAAATTCCCGCAAATTCCCTCACAAAAGTTAATCGAGGCTATACGTAGAGAGAGGGAGAGAGAGAGAGAGAGAGAGAGAGAGAGAGAGAGAGAGAGAGAGAGAGAGAGAGAGAGAGAGAGAGAGAGAGAGAGAACAGGGAAAAAAGGGAAACATTTTAGTTTGGCAAGTCGATCCTTTTTCCGCTCTTTTCCGCGTTGATCCATCGCGGGAGAAGAAGCGGACGCACGATCGAATACGAGAGAATCGATTGCGAGAATAATAATAATAACAATAATAATCAGAGATCCCGCGGTGACGAAAACTGAGCCCGCCATCGGACACGCCAAGATTGCGTTCCGCTTCGGTCTCCCATTCGGCTCATCGTTGTGGATGCTGCGATTCGTGCCGCAGATAAATCACGCCTCCTCCACCGCAGCGCAGCGCAGGGGCGGGGTAGGAAACGGAGGATACGGGGGAGGGGGATCTCCTCCGCGCGTGGAATCATGTCGAATGATTACGGGGTAGGATTACGCGCACACGGCCGGATTGTTCTTCCACGAAAATTGCGATCGCGGTGTATCACGGTTACGCGTGCCGCGCGATTCCATTCGCGAGTTCGCGAGTTCGCGCCGCTTCTCGCGACAATATTATTTACAGCGGCGAGCAGAGCGCGCGGGCGCGGATATTAAGTTTCCTCTCGTGCACATGCGTGTGCATGACGCATCAATGCGAGAGCAGTTGTACCGCGCGCTCCAGCAAGAGGCCGTGCCAGCGCGATCGGATCGAACGCGGTTCGATACAAAATTTCGAGTTCGAGTTCGAGTTCGAGTTCGAGTTCGAGTTCGCGATCGGGAATGCGGAATGAGTGCGGCGCGACCGCGAGATCGTTGAAGATCGAGACCTTGGCGGAAACGGGGACGGGGGACGAGGCTACGCGGAATCTCGTATCTCTTGCCGAATTTCTGCCAAGTATCGATACAATGCGATACAAGAGGGGGCGGCGCGCGGCACAGCACTCCGCGAATCAACGCTCGAACCGAGAGTCGGCGAACGAAAGTCGGCCGCACGCAGGATGGATGCTTCGATATTTGTATTGATTGTGAATGACGCCAATAGCGAAACAATCTTGCGTACAGCGTCTCATTGATAAACTCGAAATCGTGTCACGAGCGGCATTGCGCGCGCAATTGCGTGCCGCGGTGGCTTTTATTGCCCTGTAACGTCATAAACAAGTTTGTCGTTTGTCACGAGATTAACCGCGTGGCGATCAGCAACGTTAATTAAAGGCGGAGGAGAAGGAAGCAAGTTCCAAAAGCTGCTCCTCTCTCTCTCTCTCTCTCTCTCTCTCGCGCGCGCGCGCGCGTTCCGCAGCTCTTGTGATTCGGCGACTCATAGACGCGCACGATTGGGCTATCGCTGATACTGCTCTTTGCCACGCTGATAAGGTCCGCGGCAAGCTGGCACGTCGACTCGCGTCGCATTCATTGAAACCTTCGTGCGATTACGAGCGTCGATTGCGTCGCGAGAGCCGCGCGATATGCGCGTTACGCCTCTCCCGCGTCTGATCCGCTCGCACTAACGTGTTCCGCTCGCGGAACATGACAGTTCTCTAAATGGTTCATTACGGGCCGATAAGCGGCCCCGTATCGCTGAGAATTCCAGCCATTAAAGCACCTCCGACTGTGCGATACTCGTGCGAAGATATCGTAGAATAATATATAATAGTCAACGCCGTTTGGGGAACCTGAGCCTCTCCGGGATCCCCCGCTATCCGCTTAGAGCTGGATAGATCGATAGGGCGATCGATTAGATGATCGATTCCTTTCTTACTTTTCCCCCTTTTCCCCTAGATCCACGCGCGTGGATCTGCTACCACCGTGCTCGTTAGTCACCACGACGATAGTATCCGTTCGACGATCACGTACGTGTCGGCGGCGGCACGTTGTTGATGTGGAAAAATACTCTTGCCAAGCTATATTTGCGTTTCGAGATACGCAAGAATACAGGCGGACTCGGCGACTCGCTGAGTCGTGGGACAACAGGGTTCGTTGCTTTCGCGTTTCATATCTCACCTGCTCGCGTTCGCTTTCCTCAAAAAGGCGCGATCGCGCCCCTGCTTCCGCCCCGACTTGCCCGACTTTCGTCATTCGCGAACGATTCCCACCGCGGGATCCGACTCGGCTCGATCTGAATGCGAGAGAGAAGACATCTTGCGAGAACGTAAATCAGAAGCCAATTCTTCAGGTGGACGAGATTTTCTGTGGTCGCGATGCCATCTGACATTTGCGAGACGACCGTCGTACACTCTCGTGTATGATGTTAACGTTGATATTTAGTCATCCGGATATTCGCGGATAAATTATAAATAGAGACGGTCACCGTAAAATAGACCCAGAGGATCATTCCACGGCGAAAGATAAGCGCGGGCTCCGCGCGCGCCTCGCGCACGTGTTCCTCGTGTCTCTTATGTGTTTCAGCTTTCTCTCCTCTTTCTCCTTTTGTGTCTCGCCGCAACGCTCCTCTCGTCTCGTCGCGTCGCATCGCGTCGCTTGCATACTCGTTAGAAACGTGACACCGTGTGTTTGCATGTTTGCATCGGATCCGGGCAATTATCGCGGTAGCGGGGGCGGATGGCACCTCTGTCCGATCCCTGCTGTTTCGCAATCTGTCAAATTTAGTTCGGGATTTAAATCGCACCTAACTTTGGACCTAACGTGTTGCGTCGGTGTTTTGATCGGCAGTCCGACGCGAGATGAGAATTGAAAATTAACTTAATCTTGACAAAGGAGAGGTATACGGATTAAATCTCAAACGTCAACGATATCGTTATTTGATATGACGATAAAGTTATTCTGGAGAGGAGTCAGCACCTGTCGTTTGAGTGGTACTTAGCCTGATATCCGAGATCCCGTCACGATCACATTTATCTTGAATGTTTTATTCGAAACCTGGAGTTATCGATGATAGATGTAATGCCGATTGTAGATTATTGGATTGCAGATTCTTTCACGCTTGGACGCTCTCTTCTTCTTCTTCTTCTTCTTCTTCTTCTTCTTCTTCTTCTTCTTCTTCTTCTTCTTCTTTGTGTATCACAGTGGGCGATGAAGGATGTCGCGCGATATTCTCATTTTCCATAGATAATCAATGCAACAATTGCATCAAATGTCCAGTCTGCGTCAATCTATCCTATCTTATCTCTCATATTTTTCTTTATCGATCCGTTAATCCGCGATTGCATTCGTCGAAATGACGAAATATGAAAAATATTTGCGCGATGAAAAGCGCATTGATCGCGCTTTTTATTCACGCACAAGATTTACAACTGTCGAACGACTGTTATCGCCTGTGATGGTTTATAGCAGCGCGAGACGCGAGACGAAAGGTCCCCGATTTCCGACTCGTGGTGCACGAGGACGCACCTAGCTCTCCTTTCTCCATGCCGGTACGGTTCTCCGTGGGATGCGACGACAGTTGTTCGCCTACACGACACATCTCGCAACTTGTCAAACAACTTCTCTCCAAGCTCCATTCGGTTCCACGCCTATAATCTCTCTCCTCTGCTATCAATTGAGTCGTTTACCGCATCTCCTAGCGTAATCGTTCACCCAATTCCATAGCGATGCGTCTCCCACCTTGCCACACCCGACTGGCTTATAAATAAATTTTGATCTCGGAGGAGGAATCATGCACGCGTGATTCCTCCCTCAAGAATAAGCGACGTGATTATATATTAGCTTTTCCGCTTATATACGTATTAATAACCTATCCTTTCGATACATCCAAATTGGGCTCACGTCTAATAATATTGTTCCCTTTGCAGTTCTGGGCGTCATTTGCTATTGCGATGGACATTGTCCGGATGGCAGGCAAAACGGGACCTGCGAGCTACGCGCCGGAGGCCAGTGTTTCAGCGCCGTGGAGGAAGTATGGGAGCCCGAGTTGGGGGAATACGTACCCGAATGGTCATTTGGTTGCTTGCCGCCCGCCGAAGGTGGCTTCATGCAATGCAAGGGAAATTTAGTCCCACATTTGCAAGAGAAAAGCATATTGTGTTGCAACAGCACTCTGTGTAATAAGGATCAATTTCCCGAGATAGCTTACAAGCCTCGTCCCACCACGCCACCTAATCCGATAATTATCGCATCGGGTGCATCGTTTATTATCTTGACGGTGGTATTATCATCGGTATTGGTAATTATAGCGATAACGATAGGCTTCATCTATCATCGATGCCGAAAGAAAGAGCGCGAACCATGTCTAGTGCCGTCCCAAGGCACTCTTAAGGAGTTTATAGATCAAAGTAGCGGGTCGGGCTCTGGATTGCCGCTTCTGGTACAGCAAACTATCGCGAAACAATTGGCCATGTCGCAATGTGTAGGGAAGGGTCGTTACGGCGAAGTTTGGCTTGCCAGATGGCGAGGCGGCGAGAAGGTAGCAGTAAAGGTCTTCTTCACGTTAGAGGAAGCATCCTGGTTCCGTGAGACCGAGATCTACCAAACTGTGCTGATGAGACATGATAATATATTAGGCTTCATCGCCGCTGATATCAAAGGGACTGGTTCGTGGACTCAGATGTTGTTGATTACGGATTATCACGAAAGAGGCTCGTTGCACGATTATCTTCAAACAACTGTGCTGGATCATCAAGGTCTATTGGCTATCTGTTCATCGATCGCGTCTGGTATCACGCATCTACATACGGAGATCTTTGGCACGCAAGGGAAACCCGCGATAGCTCATCGCGATATTAAGAGCAGAAATATTTTAGTCAAGAGAAACGGAGAATGTGTCATAGCTGATTTCGGATTGGCGGTTCGCTACATCAGGTATCTAGGCGTTTAAAAACGAGACACCTAAAATCTCTTCTCGATGCTTCTTCTTGACATAAAAAGACATATGCTTCGAGCTATTTAGCTATTTTTCTTAAAGGCCTAAGTCACCGACAGATACCCATCTCTTATTTGTAGCGAAAGCGGAGAGATCGACATCGCTCCGAATACCCGAGTGGGTACGCGACGCTATATGGCGCCGGAAGTGTTAGACGAGACCTTAAATACATCTTCCTTCGACGCGTTCAAAATGGCGGACATGTATTCCGTCGGTCTCGTGTTTTGGGAAGCATGTAGAAGATGCGTTACGGGTGGTAAGAACTCCATGGTGGAGCCTTACGCGTTGCCTTATCACGATGTTGTATCGAACGATCCGAGTTTCGAGGATATGCGTCTAGTGGTCTGCGTGAAGCGATTACGTCCAGTTATTCCGTCGAGATGGGATAATGATTCGGTAAGAAAGACATTCTTCTGATAATTATTTTCGTAATTTTACCGCTCTTATGATCTTGTACGATCTTGTAACGCTTTCGTTTTCTTGCAGATCCTGTATACATTAGGCAAAATTATGTCCGAATGTTGGCACGCGAATCCACCGGTTCGCTTGACTGCTCTTCGCGTCAAAAAGACTGTATCGAAGCTATACAGCGATAACGATATCAACGGTATCAAAATTGTGTAGCATTTGTCGCGAGAAACGGACTCTTTTAGTTAAACAACTTCCTTGTAAATATACCTTTAGTGTACATAGAATTGTTAACAGACTGCAGCATAAAGACTGAAGACTAAAATTTATAAATTTATGAATGGATACAGAATGCATACAGAATGAATGACTATATGTACGTATTGCAGAATGTATTGTAAAATGTCATATGCGACGTTATGTATATATTGTATATATTATATTTATATATATATATAATATATATATATAAATTATATTATATATATATATATATATATATATATATTTATATAATATGCCTAAATTTCATTTTTATTGATTATTTTTTCATTACTAAAAGATAATGAGCTAAAAATTTTCAGCGCATTTTCGCAGAAAAATATGCAGGAACTTAAACTACATATTCCATGTAATTTTATTTTATACTTGTAGACATGTTCTTGTGCAACATGTTGTTATAATGAAAAAGGAAAATCTTTTTTTGACACATGTTAATATTGATTTCATATTAAAACTTGATATGAAGAAATTAACTGAATGTTATTTGCAAAGGCTACTACTTAAAAGGAGATACGTAAAGGAGAAATTATGCCATTTTTAGATTTAAGAAATAAAATGAAAACTCAGCGTGTATAAGATATATCGGATTGTAGTTGAACGTGGAAACACGTTTAACGTGCCTAAATATTACAAGAGCTTAAAAACTACATTAGTTAATATTAGTTGGTGGCTTATGCCACATGCTGATTCATTCTTTGTTCAGTACCTCAAAATATATTTATTATTATACACGCGTTGCGCATGTTGGATTTGCGGCGAAAGATATATAGAAATCCTAGGATGCGTAAAATGATACGGAATATTTTAGAAAGATAATTTATCTTTATAATTAATGTAACAGTCCTTAATCCTAATTACTATATGTATATCTACATAATTATATATGTAGACATATGTATATACCAAATGATTGAAGATTGTGCATTTATCGCATATAAGACATTATGCGCAAGCCTGTATAATTATCTGTATAGTATGTAATTTATGTTTCTAACTCGTACAAATGAAACTTATTAATCAATTTTAGAAACTTGAAGTTTAGGACTTTAGTACTTGATCATTGATCAAGATGTTTTCGTTGCGCTGCTGCGATGTACTCTCTAGATCTTCATGCCTTTGTACAAGGGAAATAATTGCAGAAGAGAAAATTGTACAAAAGAGATAATTATTATGTAGTGCAATAACAACACACAATGTATACAATGTTATTTTAAAAGTTATTTTAATGTGATTTTATATATCCCTTTGAATTTATATCAGTTCAAGACTACGATTTATTCAGTTTGTAGTTTAAGACTAGGAATAATTTGGGAAATTGTTGTTACGACTCAATTACGAAATAAGAATTTTCTTTTTAATATTACTATACGAAATGTCTGTACATAACATATGAAGAGAGTTACTATTAAATATTCTACCTTTCGAGGCAAATCGCAACTGTAATTAAAAGAAAAGGAAAAAAAAATTGTAGATAGCTAGACGGTTGAAAATAATGAAATTTATATTTTTAACGAGTATTAAATACTATTATCTTTTTGCAGATATATATTCTTTTTATTTATTGAAAGGTATATGACGCCCGTATTTCCTTTGTATTTTATCTACAAATTTTTGCTTCATTTTATTCCTCTATATATGTATATAAAAATTTGTATATATATATTTCTGATATTCTTTAATAGGAGTTTAGATTTAATATAATGCAACTGCTACATATTATTTGATATCATTGATATTAGAGACATTGCAAGAACTTTCAAATGATAACTTGAATCAAAATATTAATCATCTCACGTGTTACATGAAAAAAAAATCGAATTGCTTCATTATGTCGCATCGATCTGTATAAATATTTTGTAATTTCGTTATTATCATATAGAAGACATTGTAAATTTTAATAATTCGAATAAGCAAGAGGGGGGAAGAGATAGTAATTAACTTTGACGAGGATCATCGTTATAGTGACTTGCTGTAACGGAAATAGAATACAATTTATTTCCGTTTCCGGAGGTAACGAATTCAAAAATTCAAAATGTCTGCTAAAACATGAAAAAAATATGGCTTCGCTAGACGTGCTGCGCAGGAAACAGAATGTATCTAGATAGTTGCAATGTTTATGACCAATCAATATTTTCTTTTTTGGAAAAGCGATTAATGATTATATCTTGCTACGCTATTTCTCATATTGCGCCGCTTTATATACAGGAGTCGATATCAAAATATATTTTTCCCGATGTTTATCTAATTTCAGGGAATTCTCCAAGTCCATTCCTTTTAGCTGTGTTACAGTACATTTCGTACGTTTAAACTGCTGCTGCGCGATAAAGTGAATTTCAAACAGTTGTAAAGTATAATAATGCATAAAAGAGGAAATGAAGAAAAAGGAAACGAAACGGAAAGACTCGAGTACAAAAAATGCAAGAGAAAAGTGCAGCCGTAGGAAACAAAAGAGCCAAGTTGGCAGCACAGATTACGCAGCAATCGACGTTGGCAGCAATGAGCGAATAGGATATGTGGGGAGGGATGCGAACGCTAGTGCACACTTCCGGAATCGCCATCTTTTATCACATCAGCGTGTGGTGTCGTGTCCTGCTTTGTCACGTTGTTTTACGAAGATACTGACTTGGTGAGTACTTTTGCATTGCTCAAGTTGTCCTTAATATTTCTGCGCATGGTTGATTGATCGGGAAAATGTCATTGCGTCGAGGAGATCCCTGTCGCGAGATCAGCGTCGGTTATGCCGCTGAATCGAACGAGTCGGCGCTTCTAGCTCGATGGGCCTCGCTTGCCCGGTCTCGGTGGCGTGGTTTCGTCCGATTAGAACCACGCTCGATATCTCTCAATGGATCGCGCGAATTTTCGTTTCCGCGACAACGCATCGATATCTCCTATTCTAGATCCGTCGCCGGATGCGAAGTTTTTACCTTGAACGAGACTCTCGGGGGGGTCTATATCGGAACAAAAGTACGTCGTACATCGCGTCTGGCGCGTCTCCATTGTCGCGACAGAGCGACGGGTTTTCCCGCGTGCACATTGTACGAGAGTTTGCTCGGCGACGAGGCTAATTGCACCGATATCAGCTTCCCCTTCTACCCTCCCGGTAATCCATCGATCGAAAACGCGAATAAGTCATCGGCGCGAAGGACTTTGCTATTCGACGCCAAGTCCGACTACGCCGAACACTGCGTCTTTCCGTTGTCGCCAAATGCGCGTAGACCCATTGTACTTTCATACATTGTACATGACGCGATCCCGCACGTCGTGCACATGAAAATTTGAACTCTGCGAATTTTTGCTCGTGTTCGTCGCGTCGGCGAGATTAGATCGGTTCCATGAAATGACGCCGCGCGTTCTACGAGTCTCTATCCTCCATCTTCGTCGCGCTCGCTCTACGCTCATTCCATCTTCGTCTATTGCGGTAATTTTCCGCATCGACTTCAATCGCTCCGCGTCTCACGCCGAAATAACGAATCGTGCTCGAGGCTCCTGAAAATTCATATCGACGATCAAAAATGATCGTCGTGTGAATCCAATTTTCACCTCATCTCGCTCACTTTTCACGTACACGCGTGATCTAACGTTGCGTATAAATAATAGCTCATGATATACAAGTCTGCAAGGTCGCAATTATTGCCGATAACTCTGCGAGAAACGAAGCTCATAATTTGGATAGTGGCCAACATCGCTCGAAATACACATTTGTTGGAGAATGATACATCATTCTTGAGCGGCGCTCGAAGCCGTTAATACCAACAGTCTCGGATCTTGCGGATCTGATTTTATAAACTTCGTCTTACTTATTTTCGTTGTTTGTTTTTCATTTTCATCATTAAATGACAGAATGATAGATAAGTAATTTCTTTAGCTATATTTCTCTATCGATTTTAGAAAAAGTTATCATATCAGTAGAATCAAGCGAGAGAGAGAGAGAGAGAGGGGGGGAGGAGATTAAAGATAAGAAACTTATTCTACGAATCTAACGTAACTTTTATATTAATTGCTAAATGTACGATTGATAAAAACTCGTTTCGTAAATTATTCAATGTCCATGTAAACAAGAAATTCTCACAAACACGCCTCCGAGGGGAACATATCCCAGTATTTAATTTTTTTATTTGTTTATTATTATTATTTCTTTTTTTGGTTGCGAAAGGCGACGTATACGTATGCGATGTGTATCGCTCGCAAGGCGACGCCGTACGTGTGTGTGCGTGCGCGCGCTTGCGCGTGCCGCGCTATGTATGATTTTCGCTGGCACGTTAGAGCAGGCGTCGTGTTTTCCGATTGAATAATTCGAAAAGATGGCGTACCGAACGCTGCGAAGGGATTCTCCCGCGTTTAGCCTAGCGTCGCTCGTCATCCTTCGTGCGTTTCCGCCGGCGTTATAGCCGGCGTGCACGGGATAGATGGAGCCACATGCGACATGACGCAGTGCTTAAACGGTAGCGGTGAGTTGTCGGACGCCATTGTGACGATAAGTTCTTTTACGTTCCTCGCTACGACGATTGGCATCATATCGATTTCTCTTCCGTTCTCCTATAATAAAGTGCACACGATAGATTTCGCAACACACGTGTACGTGTACCAGATATACTTGACGGAATATCATTTATTCATCTAGCATCGGGAGGAATATTCAATCACAGGTATATATATGTATATATATATATATATATATATATATATTATGTATGTGTATGTATATGTATATATTGCTTCATCACCGACGGAAATTTCACACGGTCATGCGCTTTTCGTAGCATTATCGTTAAATCGAGTGTCACACATGAGTGGAATGTAACGAGCGTCTGTTTTGCGTGCCTAGAATATCGTAGAAATAGCTTTGGCGCGCATCATGCCTAAGCTAATTGCTCGCGACATAGCACATAACAAGATGGAGGAAGGGAAGCGTTCGGGCTAATCGCATTACTCGAATTTTTCACGATTATCGCATCAAGGAGTGCCGCCTCTCGCATTGCGAACGAAGTCTTGCGCGCATAATCCGTATAGTTATGCGATTTGATTGATTTTATTCGAACGTAATATTAAAATCTACGATCAATTTACTTTCCGACGCTCATCGGGGTAAACATGGAGTTCGCGTCTCTGTGTGTCGCAACATCGAAATTCGCATCTGCCAGTATGATACCGGCTTTAGTTTGCGGCATGGGCATCTAGATCCTACAAATGGCGGAATAATCATGATGGCAATGATTTTGTTAGATGGAACAGTCGCATTAGGATTGCTACATTGCTCGTTATAGAGGAAAATTAATATTAACTTTCTTGAAATAAACATATAATTTATGAATTTCTAGACAATTATAAATTTTATTATGTAAAATATTTGAGGGATAAATGTGTAAAGAAAAAAAAGATTATAAAAATTTAGCATAACCTCAAACTCTTTTATATATATATAGAAGAAAATTGGACGAAAAGAAAATGCTCCTCTAAACTTGTTTTATTTTGATAAAACGTTAGGTTCTCGTACGAGCTGCAAAATGCCAGGTTTTAGCAGCGTTGGCACTTTCAAGATCTTCATCGGCAATTTAGCCGACAAAACCTCAAACGCTGACATCAAGCCACTGTTTGAGAAGTATGGCAAGGTCGTGGAGTGCGATGTGGTAAAGAATTATGGATTTGTGGTAAGTATCTCTTCAATTCGATTCAGTATTCGATTTCAAAATCGAACAATGCATCGATAATTTATTAATGCGTGTTTTGTTTGATATAGCATATGGAAAATGAGGAAGCAGGTCGAAATGCTATTCAAAATCTGAATGGTCACATTGTTCATGGACAACCAATTAAATGTGAAGCTGCGAAGAGTCGTAAAGGACCGAACACTCCTACGACAAAGATTTTTGTTGGCAATCTTACAGATAATACAAAGGCACCACAAGTACGTGAACTGTTCGCCAAGTATGGCACAGTCGTTGAGTGCGACATCGTGAGGAACTACGGTTTCGTGCATCTGGAGGCAACAGGGGATGTGAACGATGCCATCAAGGAGCTGAACGGGCAAATCGTGGATGGACAACCGATGAAAGTTCAGATATCAACCAGCAGAGTGCGACAGAGGCCAGGCATGGGGGATCCTGAGCAATGCTATCGCTGTGGAAGAGGCGGTCACTGGTCCAAGGAATGTCCCAAGGGAGGGATGGGAGGTGGTCCAGATAGAAATGGATACAGAGACCGTATGTTCGGACGTGATCCTTATCCACCACCGCCACCTCCACCATTCCTGCGGGACCGACTCATGGGTGGTGGCCGCTTTGGGGTTAGTATTATGTTATGGATATAAATGTTTAAATTGAGAGCAACAGTATTATATGCGTTACTCAGTTATGTCAGTTTATTGTTATAGTTTCATCAGTATTATTTATATGCATGTGATGATGGATGATGCAAATGACCGCGCTAAAAATATTCTCTTCTGTATCTTAATTTCTGATTGTAATTTTGTCTATCCGCAGGATTATGAGAGCTACTATGACAGGAGGGGCTTCGAGGACACCAGGGATCTCTACGAGAGGCGGTTTACGGGTATGACAGGGCCCTGTGACATGGGAAGTTCCATGTACGGGCTAGACTTTCCACCAATGTCAATGCCACCTCTACCCCCAAGACGAGATCCAATGCCTCCTATGCCTCCTCTAGGTATGGGGTCCATGCGCGACACTGGCTTTTCCCGTGGGAACGAGTATGGCATGTTCAGCCGCCGATCACCCCCTCCGAGTGGTAACAACGGCCGGTTCAGGTGAGTAGGTATCCGGCGTACCCGACTGCCCATTCGTCCGACTTAACATTGTGAACGTTCCAGGCTGGATTAACAGCTCATGCGAATTGGGGTTCGGTGATTCGTCGACATTTTTTCTAATCTATCGTATACACTTTCTTTCTCTTGTCATACATAGTTTTAATTTGTATGCCATACACATATATATGCATATGTATATGTGTGTGCATCTATATATATATCACTCTTTTTAATTTTTATCTTACAAAATAGCAAATGCTAATTTTGTAATAGATTATCGCGATCGCGAGATTTCTCATGTTCACGCCCATTATTTCGTTACACATCTTTATCTTCCCTGCCCCCCCCCCCCATTAAGTATATCGACTTTCTTTTATTTCTTCATTTGATTTCTTGCATCTTTTGTTAAACTATTGAAACTTTCTTTCCGATAATACTTCTGCGCGACACAACGCATGTCTATTGTTGCTTACGTAAATGTTACTTTATCATACTTGATATTTAAAATAGTACTTGGGTTTTTTGTTTCTTTTTTTGTACGTACGAGTGTCGACCCGATGCCCACATGAGTGCAGACTCCATCGTAGTGAAATGTTAATTATATGACGCTTGGACGTTTCTGTACATTCTAAATTTCAGTGCACCTCAGGCGTACCATCTTTGTCCATGAATGCGGGCAACCCTAGAGAGACAGTCCCGGGTCAGCGTTCAAGTCGTACAAGAGTAAGTCTTTGACTCATTTTGTTAGCGAGTAGTCACGCCTCGTTCTTGTCGCTGCAACAACGCGCGTCAGAAACACACACAGCAGCCGCCTTCGTCGTCTGCGTCCCATGGTGTTCGAATCTTTATCTTTTTTTTTTTCCGGGTCTCGACTGATTGTGCCTTGAACATGTCGACTGCTCTTCTAGGGATGTCCTAGTTCATTGACTCTCTTGTTCCATGGCATTAACTGCGAGATTGGCCTGTATGTCTCACTGAATCCTTTGTGTTTCAAGCGCTCCCTATTACGTACATCACTCAGCCGGGAGTGGCGCGGAGGCCTGGGATGAAGAGACGTTCCTAAGGAATGCGAACTAGAATTTCTTGATTGCACTACCGCGAGCCAGGATGCGATCTGCAATTTTAAACAAAACTCGTACGCTGTAGATAGAAAAAAGAAAGAAAAAAAAGAAAAAAAAAGAAACAGGGCTGGCGCGATTTTGGAATGGCACATCGAATCGATTGTCTTTGAAACGTGTCGTAAGTAGAAACCAGCTCTCCAGATGAATTGGATCAGTAAGTTTACTAGACATATTGGCGTCTTCCGTAATCATTTTTTCTAAGCCAGTTCCACTTACGGGTAAATATTTTTACGAATTTTTTTTTTCTCCTATAGTTACGATTTTCTAACGATAAGAACTATTCGACATCTTTAGACATACGAGAATTAGAGTACAGAGATTATTTCTTTTGTCGATAATATAACTTGTATGAATCTTACCGACAATGAATTCTAAGATATTAGACATAACATAAATTTGTCACTATAAGCATTGTTGAAAGGAAGTTTCTAGTTGAATCGATTGTCCGTTTCTTCTTTTTCTTTTTTTTTTCTTAGTAATATGAAAAAGTTGTATATTTTTCTTTGTATGAACTATGTATCTTGCGTTTGTAGGGTGCTAATTTTCTAACTAAAACTAAAGAATGATGGTCTCTTTTTTTGTTTTGTTCATATAATTATATTTGCATTAGGCCTTTTATGTCATTGAGATCGTGTCAATGAATATATCAGTTTAATATATTCATATGTTTTAATTTCATAGTATTCGTAATATTATCTTAAATTACACTTAAAATTGGAGTTTTTTTTCCTCTCCTGGAAGAAAAAAAAAAAAAAAATGTAAAAGTGACGCGAGAGATTTCGAGGTCGCTTGTATTCTTCGAGCTTTGTAATCCATCGTTCTTGAAGCTGACTTCTACTCACGAGGTTCAAAGCTTTTTTCATGTATGTAAATCCATTCGCATACGTTCAAATAGAGAAGAGAATTAATTGAATTTCTCAGTTTTTCTAAATATTTTGAATTTGTTGTTGCACGTTATCACCTTACTACCCCTTACAATCCCAGCCTGGGCTGCGAATGGCTCTCATTATGATTATTATTATTGTTATTTTTACTACAATAATTACACTCGTTTTTGCGAAGCTGATAACTTGCAAGTCGCATGACGTCGTTAAAAATCCAGTCTACCGCTGCCTGCCTCATATGACTAGCTACATCTCATGTTCGTTCTCCTTACATGTTCTTCGTCTTCCTTCACATTGGCCAGTTAGTTCCTCGTGCCTCGATCGAATTAGGGAAAGTGGCGAATTACTGGTCGTTTCGTCCTCTCGTCTCATAGGTTTTGTAGCATCATCTTTATAGCATTTTAGTCAACGTTCTCTAATCGTACACATCGTACAAGGATCTTGTGCTTCTCTCCACTGGGAGTCTATAAAAATCTCTTCCTTCCATACGCGTGTGCGTGCGTGCCATATACGTGTGCTGCTGCGTATATACCGTAGTAGCGTCTAGAGATAAGCAACTCGACACAAAAGATGTGTTGGAGAGATGGGATTATTGCGTGTATAGTTCTCGAATAGATTTATCTTGAGGTAGAGCATCATCAGGTACGAAACATATCGTTCCGATCCCAAGTCGACAGTCATATTAGGTGAGGCACGCGACTCTCACTGTCTCTATTTCTCTCTTTCTCTTTTTCCTTGCACGTGATTAAATACGTACGCATATACAGGGACTAATTCACAAAGTTAAGCCTTGGACAAGGGAGCCAGTATATGGTATATGTTGATCTGATCTCATTGGTAGATTCGATTATTTATTATACCGCTGTTATAGTAGAGGCATGTACGAGGACTTCAGCCGAGATTCGTTTGAAGAGCGTAGGTAAGTAGAGTGAAGTATCACACTGGGTTATATATCAAATCAAATCCGAATCAAGTCCGAATCAAAATCCTTTTTCACCGCGAATTAGAGCCAACGATAACAGCCGCCCTCTTCTTTATGTTACGATCATATCGGGCAAGTTCAGTATTCTCGATGTATACTCTCGGTACTGTTGAGTTCCGGAAACTTTGGTTCCCATTGAATAAAGACACCGTTCGGATGGCGCGTTGCATTTATCCCTATCCCACGCGAATGGATCGTGATTAGCGATAGGCAGAATTTGCGTAGGATGTATAATAGTAGTTTTGTATTTTCGTTTCTAAAATCTTTTGCATTCTGGGAAGCTTGTGTTTCGACTCGTCGGAAGAGAACCAATGGTAATCCGATAATCGAGATGCACCTCGCGCGTAAATACGGTCTTTCATAAAGAAGAGTGCCCGAGAGATGAAAGAAAAAGTGTACTTGATATCCGATTCTCGCGAACAAATCCCCCCTTGTTGTGTAAAGAATTAGCGAGAAAAACGAGGTATTCTTCGAGCTACTACTACTACATCCATTCCCCTTTTTCTTTTTGTTTTTCTCTTCTTTCTTATTTCGACTTACACTCTTTCACTCTACGTACTTTGACACTCTTGCTACATGTTTCCTTCTCTTCCGTTTGTTCTCCTATCACGTATATAAAGATAATACATACTTTTCTTTTTCTTCGTCTTTTTTTTTTTTTTCCTTTTTTTTCCCTTCTCTTTACATTTTCAATTTATATTTGCTCGTGCTTCAACACCCGTATCACCGATCTCGTGATGACTGACGTGGCTTAATTTTGATTACCAGACCGGGATTACGAGGCCCATCGCCGTCGCGCCGGTTCGCACCATACTAAATCGTCGCGTCGGGCTCGGATCGGTCTCTGTCGGTCGTCGGTCCGTCGGGTCTGTCTGTCTGTCTGTCGCTAGCAGGAAGCCTCGGAACCGGGATACTCTTGGCCGTCTTGCAAACTGCACGCGCGAAGATCTGCCGCCCGCTCTATGAGAACAAGTGTTATCCGCAATGCGATTTATTTAGACGAGAGAGAAAAAAAAAGAGAAAATAAAAGAAAAAAAGTAATATGAAACGGAGGCAAAAACAAAATACGAAACGACATTCAGCCAAAACTTAGTTAGAGGCACGAAAACAAACTCTGAGGATTGACATCCGAATTGTTTTTTTCCCATCTCCGACGAATTTCCCTCGTATTTCTTGAGACTACTCCCTTCTATCGATCCTTTTCTTGTTGCTCGTCCAGCCAATTCTTCCTCTTCGTCGTATATTTATATGAAAACCGTAAAATAGAATATTCTCGACGTATAAGAGCTTCTACAACTCCACCGCGAAAACTCCTCGATCGGCGTAACTTGATCCTTTTTTTCTCTTCTTCTCGACAAACGATTCTGCTTTTGAAGAAAAAAAAAGAAAAAAAAAAGAAAAAAAGAATATTGTGCGTGGACACACCATTTTTTCCTCAACAAACGTCTGTGCTTTTGGAAGGAAAAATTTGTGCGTGAACAGTCTGAAAAATGTGTGTCGGATCGATGAGCGTTCCGGTGGTATATATCCGTACTTTGTGGCGACGACGCACCCTTGCCGATCGTTTCGCTCTCGTAAAAGAACGAACGCACCTTGTCGATCGGTTGCCGCGCGTCGCGATCGGATTGCTTTTTTTTCTCTTTTTTCTCTCTTTTATTTTATTCTTTCCTTTTATTTTCCATTTTTTATTTCTTTTTTTATATTGATCAAATTCATCTGTCAGCGAGAAACGCGATGTGGTTTCCACGAAAGAAAAATATGCGGAAGGGAGTTATTCCTCGAGCGATTTGTATTCTTGATTTGCTACCAAGAAACTCCGGAAATCGATATTAAGAGCGACAGCAGGCCTCCTCTTCCGAGACGGTTGAATTTGTGTTACTCCAAAATATAAATGATATACCATACATTATTTCTATAACGGATACTTTTGTATGGATGGATTAGAGAGATCTTGCGATTTTATCTTGCATTTACAAAGAAGCATCGAGAAGACGTGGGCCATGCTTCGTGAGGAAAAAAGAAAGGCGTTCAAAATCTTTAGCGTGCGGATTCACCCATTTAGAAAAATCTATGTTCCCGTATTACTAAAAGAAAATGAAAAAAAAAAAGAAAAAAAGATCTATAACAATTGGACTTGGACCCGTAGGATGCGTCGATTCTGTATGGGAAACTTAAATGGTCGAACACATTATCGTTAGCGTATAGTAACGTAATCATTTTATTAACGTAGGATATTAACTCTGACGTAAAAACAAGCAAAAAAAAACAAGAAAAAACCCCCCCCAAAAAAAAAACAACCGTGTTGTAGCCTGTAATAATCGCACTTTCGTTTCTTTTTCTCGAGCGCTATAGAGACGCTTGTTGTAAGCATTTTTTTTTTTCTCTTTTCTCTATGTCTTTTCTTTTTTGCTGTGACCGACCGTGTTTTTTCATTATGAATATAAATTATAATCACATTGATGCTAGTGATAATGGTAATAATAATAATGATAATGATAATGATAATAATATGATGATGCTGAATATGAGAAAAATGTAATAACAATGTATTTGTGAGATTCACAAAAAAACAAAAAACGACGTGTGTTACGTTTCTTTAATTACATCACGCCGATCGCTCTCTCTCTTTCGGCACGTTATCCTTGCCAGCAATGACCACATCCACGAGAACAATCATTCCGTCTTCCCTTCATCCGCGTCAACGTGGCTTTGATCGGGTGATGATCGGACGCGCGCTCCCTTCGCTGGCTTCCTGCGCGTCGCGCGCGCGTTTCGGTTTCGCGCTCGCGCTCGATTAAAAGTCGGTGATCAAGATCCCGGAACCGGAAGATCCCGTGCGCGGTGTGTGTTTTCACAGCGGATCCTCATGTGCGCCTCTTGGAATTTCCGACCGGCCCATCTTTTGGGGGCCGATCTTTTCTTTTATCACGATGTTACTCTTCGTGTAAGCTCAAGTTTTTCCAGCTATTTCCTGCTCTTTTTCTGTATTTTTATTTATAATCGCGATACACTGCAATCTTACGGAGCAACATAGCGTGGGGAGCGACGATGCTCTTGAATTTCTGGGCTCACGGCGGGGATGGCAGCGCGTTTGACGATATTCGACATGATACATTTTTTTGTATCATATAATGGGGAGGAGGGGGATTTTCCAAGTCTGAAATGAAATTGTCCTTTCTGACGATGCGGCTGGATGGATTGATTAATTTGATTATTGCGTGTACAACGGTATCGCCGATGAACGAGACAAACGAGACGAGTGAATGATTGTAGATTTTTGTTTGCCGGATAAAGATTGCATTGTGTCGATACCAAATTGGGAAAATTAGCAGCAATACTTCTCATAACGTTAATATATCATATGTGCACAATCCTGTCACGACGATTGTTTTTCTTTTTTTTTTCCCTCCCTCCCTCCCTCCCTCTTCCCGGTTCTGTCATGTGATGATCATCCCCTCTCGAAGCCCTGTCCTATACTTTCGCAAACGTTTGGGATGGCGGGGGGAGGGGGGAGGGGGCGAAAGATAGGCACGAGAAACACAACAACGTAATTCAACAACGTAGATCTCGTACGCGATCGTGCGTTCATCGTGGGATTATTATTCGCGAGCTTGTCGACGGTTGTCTTGTAGCGAGTTTAAACTTGATTCACCGCGCGCACTGCATGCCAGACAAAAGATTATGTCATCGCGACCGTTAATTTAATATAACTGTATGATAAAATTCACGGAGATTTTGAATCTCTTTTGCAAAACTGAAGAAATTTTCACGCTCTAAATCGTGTACATCTACCCCCGAGATATGTCACGTATTGCGATTCGCCGCCGAATAATCGTGCTCCCGAATATCATGCTCGAGTCGATGATAAATCTTTGGTAATCTTTCTCACTTCTCTAAAGAGGTTTCAGGCGTGTCTCTCTACACTCGATAGGTCTATCTTTTTTCTTTTATTCTGTTTCGTAATCTCTTGTTCTAGTCTTGATAGTTACGAATAGAGATTGCAAGGTGTTATAATTTCAGCTTGGATTTCGAGATGCTATAGACACGCGGAACGATGACCGTTAATGACGGATCGGTTTCCTATTTATAGCATTCAAAATTGAAACCGTCCAGATTATAGCAGTTTGCATCTTCGATTCGTAAATTCTCTATTCTCTACACTATCTTAAAGAGTTAAGGGCCATCGTAGCCAAGATCCGTCGAGCATCATGTGAAATTGTTCGTTGTATGACTGATGTTTTCAGAACAATTGGCACTGCGGATGAGATGGTTGCGCACGAGCTAGCATATAGCGCGAATAAGTCACTTCATCACGCGTACACGGACGTGGAATACTAATTCTCTCCATATACACTATCGAAACGAGAAAACAGGAAAGAGAAAAATACCGGATTCTGAAAAGCCTGCTACATTTATCCTTCTCGCCTTAGTAATATGACAAAATGAAATCCTATTTTGTACGCCTGATTCTCACCGTCTACGTATGTGTCTTTTTTTTGCAAGTTTTTATTTTTAATAAACCTCAGAACACGTGCGAACGATATCCCCTTGAGTTGTGACTGAGAATTCACCCCCAACCTCACCACCACCACCACCATCACTACCACTACCACTACCATCACCACTAGCCCCTCTGCCCCCTCTGGCTGGCTCTCGAACTAGGTTGAGTTTGTTCGTCGAAAGCGAACAAATATATCGTTCGTAGATTGGGATTCAAACTGAGAAGAGTCAAGAAAGCGTCTCGATTCTCACCGAACTACACTGAACTAAATCTCCAAGGATTTTTCCGAGTCTTGTCGCATGTCTATATCGTGAGAGATATATAACAAAGGATCACCATATTTCAGGATCGCCATACTTTTCTTATCTCTTCTCAGTTAAATTGCCGTTTCCCTATTTGTAAGCACCGGGGAGAAATTTGCCATCTTTTTCACCGTATTTTACGTACATCTTAGCTACATGTTAGCTGCGGTTTATCATGAAGTTGATCATTATCCCTAGGATTAAAGCCAAAGTTAAAGTTAATTGCCGTTTCCAGAGGCACGGAACGGAGCACGGAAATCACGTGTAAATAGACACGGCAGAGTACATGTTTTCTCTTTTGTATCTTAATCTGATTTTTAT